>MJHO01000091.1:0-240000 GCA_002076135.1 Xerophyta viscosa | reverse complement strand
AAAAAAGAAAAAAAAAAGAACTGGCAAAATGGTTAAGAACAATTTTATCTTAATTTTTATATATTCTTTACCTGTAGAATTGATCCAATAGTTTACCGCCCTCCGATATATATATTGTATATATCCATATAAAATATTTCCTAGCAATTGCTGAAGTCCCTAACTGAGAACCGGCCCTGTTCCGGCACGGATGCGTTGCCGGCGTGCCGGAGGCCGAGCGTGAGGGACACATCACCAGCTGCTCCGAACCGCATCCCCGCGGCCGCCACCGGCCCCAGGGACGTGGCGGCGGCGGTGTAATCCACCATCCGATACATGTGATCTTCACCGTGGGATTCGGAGCCGACGAGCTCAGCAGCAGCAAGGAGGCCGGAGTCGTCGGCGGTAGTCGGGGGCGGAGGGAGGTTGTCCGACGACGTGAAGCGGCGTTGCACCGACGATGAAGGATCATGAGGTGTAATATCTGGTGGATCATGAATTCCTTGTTGTTGCCGTTGTGAAGATTGTGGCGAACTTGGTTTTTGATTGTTATCTGGTCTCTCTTGGTCAAGTTCTTCTCTAGCTTCTTGTTGGTACATGTCTTCCACCATTGGCTTCCACAGCCTTACCCTGGCATTTATGAACCAGTTCGATACCTGCAGCAGTTGCCATTAATATTAGTATTAATCCATCTTCTTAATTAATAATCTTTTTGTTCACTTAATATTAGATAATTATTTGGGGCTTACGTAGCAGCCCTCTTTTATAACGTGTGTTGTAAATAAACTTTTCATTTATAAACCGTTACATTTCACATCCCAAAACAGGTGAAAAAAGTTCGTTTTTTTTAAACTTTTTAAATAAAAAAATTATACACCAAACCGAAATCTATTATGTTTTATATTTAAATATTTTTTAAACAATACTTCTGGAACTCCAAAGTCTTAGCAAATTATCTACTAACTAATTAAAATTTTAGAGCCTCAAACAATATATTTGAAAATATTTTTTAAAACAAATTTAAATGCAAAATTTATATATCAATTCAATTTTTTTTCATATTTAAATATTTCTTATATATATATAGTTAAAATATTTTTAAACAAATTTTAAGATATGTGCTGATTTTATATAAAGAATTTGAAATAGGAGGATGATTTGTAAGATCCTTAAAAATTAAGGTAAAGTACAATTATCCCTAGTTATTTGATCCTTGGTTTCTGTATACGGCCTACAAGTGCAGCAGCAGTAGTACACAGAGTGGCAAACACATGTTGCTGCCATTACTGTTGTAGGGTAGCCCTTTAAGCTGCTATAACACACTGAGACTGTTCATATATTGAAGTCCATAGTGAATAGAGGGGGGCGGGGGGGGGAGAGAGAGAGAGAGAGAGAGAGAGAGAGAGAGAGAGAGAGAGGACAATGCGGAGTTATCTTGGAAAATGACTGTTGGTGAGTTTGAAATTGAATCCATTCATTCACCATGTGTCGTCACCATAAAGCTGCTGAACTCACTGAATCTCTCTCTCTCTCTCTCTCTCTCTTACTTCTGATGATGTTTCTGATTGTATTTAGGGTATCATAATTATAATCATAATAATCATAACCAGTAATAAAGAATAAGCTAGAGAAGACAGGACCTGGTTCCTCGATAAGCCAGTCTGCCTTGCCAGCATATGCTTATCTGCATCACTTGGATACCTGGGAATCCACACAGATACACATACAATGACATCAGTGCCCAGAACCCCTACAAATTCTCATAAACATAATCAAACAATGTAATGCAAGATAGAATAATAATAATAATAATAATAATGGTAATAATATTAGTTTAAAGCTGCTGCATTGGACGATGACAAGCATGCAGCAACAATGCACAAAAGCTTTTATATGATCAGCTTTTTGTGTTAAAGACAATGCACAAGGACCGTGAGCTTCCTTAAAAAGTAATCAGGATATTACGTAAAGCTCTTAATGATTTCATTCGATAATTACATTCTTTATTGTCACTGCATTACGATAATTAATAATCTATTTATATATAACGAGGTAAAAAGATTTGGTTTACAGCTTTCTAACAAAGTACTTCTAAATCTTTATTATATGTCGATCAAACGGTAAGTATTATACTTGACATAAAAAAAGCAAATGAGATATAGAAAAATTAATTTGCAGGAGGACCAAGTACCTTCTAAGGATTGGAATAGTAGTGTTAATAACACATTTTAATGTTAATTTTTTTTCAAAAAATAATCATACATTTTTTTTTTTACTGTATGCCACATAGGTTTAATTTTGCAGCATGGGGCCTCTGAACGTAGTAAACTCAGGTTGGCAGTTACTCTAGAGCACCATGTGGCCCATGGCTTCAAAACTGATATGGATGTATAGCCATAGGTGTAGTAAATATCATGCAGTTTTTTAAGCTGCAGGATCGAACAGGAGACCTTCTACTCGTTCAGATAGGAGGTGTTTTTTTTTTTAGATAACAAAGTAAATACGTTTTTGCGAAAAATATTAAATTATTTTATTAGACACAATTTTTTAAATAATTATCTTTTTTGGACTATGTGCAATGAATAAAACACCAGATGTGTATTGCCTCCCACAAGTTAGTTGTTTAGAGACAAATACATGTGTCAACCTTAATAATATTTTTCCAAAAATTCGAAAAATTACTATACCACATTTACAAGGGATCGAAAATAAATTTGTAAATAATAGTTAATTAGTCATCCACACGGTCAGTTGAAATACCCGAAGAGTAGGGGTGCAACACGATGGTGGGGGTCTACTTGAGGATGTCCGTCATTTTGACGATTGATGTAAAGAAATGTATTGTGAACAGATGCATGCATGAGATTATCCATAGCGGATGAAATACTTAATGGTGGAGGAAATATTCGAAATCCATGGGGACGAGTACTTACGGGTGGAGGAAATGTTCGAAGAGCCATGCTCGCAATATGGTGACAGATCGTTCAGGCAAGCCACGCTGGGGTCTCCATGCTTCCTGTTCCATGATTCCCATCTGGTGGAACGCCCTCTGTTGTCTCAGGCTCTGGTCGAGGAGCTTCAGCCGTGGCGTCTTCCCCTTCGTCAGACCGAACCGCTAACCGCGCCGCCATCCTTCTCCCCGAGGAGCTCGCATGTGTGCTTCAGCTGCGCGGATACCGCGTCCTTCAGGCAACCGAAAGTGGCGCGACATGGCCTTCTGCGCCAGCGCCGTGTAGGGGGTCGCCGCGCCGTAGCCCATCACGGAGTCGAACGAGTTCACCACCATTTGCATCTGGTCGCAGTAGTGGTTGTATCTCCTATCCACCTGCCAAAACATGGGCGCACCGTCGATTCAGTTAAGAAGATGAACAGTAACTGCATGCCATTAATGGAGGTAGAAGAAGGCTAGTACAGTGACAATTTGTTGTGGGCATATCAGTGCAGCTTCAATAATGCAGCTACTTATTTCCTACACCAAAAAAAAAAAAAGGAAAAAAAAAGAAGAAAAGAAAATTGGAGGAAGGAGATCTGTTCCGTAGGGAAGCAACCAAAAAACAAAACTTCTGTATGTGGCTACCATTTCACTCCAGAAATCTATGGTGGGCAGCAGAATTTTCACCAGAAGAAGTCGACCACCTCCCTCCAAAACTTAACTAGCTAGCCTAGCCTTTCATGGCAGAGATTGATTTCAAAGGGGCACGATCCCTGGAATCCAGGGCTAAGTTTTGCAGAAATAGAATGGACATATATACTGTAGAATATCTTGATAATATCATACCATATCCTTGAATATATTTATATGATTGTGGTTGAAGCAATAAGAATTAAAAAATCTCCAGGGCCGCTATAGGAGATCTCTCACAGTTACCATTTTTGCGACGTCCGATCGAACGATAGGTGGATTCCTTTGAAGACAAGGACAACGTTGGTTGTTGTTGCACACTCCTGTAACCCAATTATTCTACATAGTATGAGTAGATAATCTCTCATATATAGTAGGCTTTTCGGGAGGAATGAATAGAAAATTGTAAAGGGGATAGAGACATGGGATCGACCCAACCACCTCTCTTGTTTACATCACAAGATTCACGTCATGCGCTTCTTAGCCGACGGCCGGCCGGCAGCCTTTGCCGGAGCTGTATCATCGTTTCGCGCGCTTTGAAATATATAATGCTATGCATAAGTTGTAACAAGTGAAATTGATTGAATTCGAATTCCGAAGAGGTTATTAGCTATAAGCTTATGTTGTATACGTGCCTCGTCGAGCATGGAGAGAAGTTTTGCCTTCTTGCGCTGCTGCTCGAATCTGTCGGCAGCAGATAACGCCGGAACTTCTTTAGATGACGATGATGAGGCTGCAGCACCGCCAGCAGCACTGGTAGACGCGCCGCCGGCGCTGGTGTTAGGGTTGGCAGACGACGCGCGGCGGCTGCCCGATAATTTACTCGACTTAATCTGCCCACCCGACGCTGCAGAACTCCTCCAGCAGCTCCTGTGCCGGCCGCGTGTACTTGGACGTCCTCAGCGCGTTCGCTATCCCCATTCCTGCCCCATCGCCGCCGCCGTAGCCAGCAGCGGCCATGTGTAATCCTTGTTGCTGTGCGAAGTGCAAAGCAGCAGCTTGTTGTTGTTGTTGTTGTTGGTTGAAATAGATGACCCCCTCTCTCACTCTGAACTCCTCTGCTGCCGCCTTGGCGATCTCGTAGGATGGATGGAGCGACGAAGAGAGTGAAAGAGAAAGCCCCTGCCCTTCGACTACTGATCCGCCACCGAACGACGTGGACTCTCCGAACGAAGGTTGTTGGAAAGCTTGATGGTGAAGCGCCGCCGATGGAGGAGGAGGAGACGGTGACCTCGGTGGCGGTGCTTGTTGTGGGTTCATCAAGAATAGCTGCATAGCGGTAGCAGAATCTGCATTCATCTGCCAATCTGGGGCAGCGGGTTCCGTTGCTGCGGAAGCCGGTGGTGGTTGTAGCCTCCGGCTTGTTGCATCTGACTGGCGAGTAGCTCGGTGGCGGAGGGTAGCGGCGGCGGAGTAGGGAAATTGAACATCTCCGAGAGCATGTTGGCGGCGGCTGGATGATGATGTTCGTAGATTCCGGTGGCGGAGGCGGAGGCTTCGTCGGCGGTGCTGGCTTCTTCTAGAAGCGGATGGCCGGCGGCGTCAGCGAAGCCCTGGACTCTGAGCTTATCTCGCCGGCTCTGCTGGGCGACGTGTTGTCGGTGATCTTGGTTACTCGCCGGAGAACGATCGAAGGCATCGGAGAAGTTGAAGACGCCGCCCTGGTTGTGGTGGAATCCCTGTGACATAGACGCAGGTGAAGGCAGCCGCGGCGGCGGCGGCTTTGAGGGAGTTATGAAGTACGGCAGTGATTGCTGCGGCGGCGGCGACGTCACTAGTCCCATGCTGGTGAGCAGTTGATTATCATCGTCGTCGAAACGTCACTGTTCCCCCGTCCCCTCTAATATCTGCCACCATATCCATCCAAAGTTTACAAACTCTCAGAATGAATAATTTGATAACAACAACCAAAAGATTAATATCAAAGAAGAAGAAGAAGAAGAAAACAAAAATTACTTATATGATAATTCTAAATTATGTGAGAGCTTGGGGCTTAATCAACGTATATATACCTAGGCATAGGAAGTTGGAAGCTATATAGAGAGGATAGGAAGTAGAACATCGTTATCGTGGAAGATGAGATGATGAAGAAGAAGTTGATGATCTTCCATCTCTGTCTCCAAATACTACAAATTAATCTTCTTCGCGCTACAATCGCCTTCAGAAAGGGAAGAGAGAAGAAGAAAGAATGATTAAAAAAAAAAGCCCCCCCACAGTGCAGCAGAAATGGCTGCGCTGAGCTGCTGATGATAATCAGAGAGAAAGAGAAGATGTCGCTGTTCTTCTCTACCAGGCACTTATTTTTAAAATTTTTTTTTACACGCATTGTTTTTTTATTATAAACAGTACTCTACTCCTCCGAAGAGAGCAGTACTTCAGAAAAGAAAAGTACTCCAAGGAAAAAGTCAAGCTACTAATTAGGAATATATTCTACTCTTCTTGTTTACTTGAGGAGAAGATTACGATGCTTGGATATAAGTTTTGTTATTTATTCCAAATTTATTAAAATTTCTATTTAAAAATATTATTTAAAATAATTTTAACTGTAAAATGTTTTAGCAAAATAAAATAAGTAATTTTATAGATTTATAATATTTTCAAAAAATTTAAATAATGTCTAATAAATAGACCAAAATAATATATGCAAATAATATTGATATTTATATTAATATTTTTTATAATAATTTTAAGGTATTGAATATGAGTTTTTGGTGAATTTGGTACAAATAACAAAACTTATGCATGAAATATTATAAAATATTCGTTACTAGACGCCTACTGTCTACATATACTCATTCGCTATAATACAAAGTGCAACTAAATTGATATTGCACGAAATAATATTTTTTAACCCTCCTCGCTACACTCCTCATTCTATATTTTTCATATTCATTTTGTATAACGTATCAAATCCTACCGTACACTTAAAAAGTGGAAGAAAAAGATAAGATAAATAGGAGCGAAGCATAACAGTTTTAACCTGACATGGACATAAGTTCGTCGTGGAAGCAGTTAAATTAAATGCTGGTTTTAGTTGTAAAAAGGAATTGGATTTGAAGTAGGTGTGATTCATAGGTTCTTAACATGCATTAGTGTGATTCGTAGGATGAGTGTTAGGGATGATGGGGCAATTAAACCAAAAAAAAAAAAAAAAAAAAAAAAAAAATGAAAGGGATAGGAGCACTATAGAGACAAATACATTGTTGTAGTTTTATTTGTAACCATCATGTTCCCTCTTGTACTTTAACATAATTTTTTAAAGAAAATCGATTTAACATATGGTCATATATATATATATATATATATATATATAATATAGAAAAAGCATGATACATAAAACACTAATAAATTTGAAAATGAAGCTCCTAAAAGAGAAAATTTTTTAATATAACTCCTAGTAATTGTCATGTATATATGCAAATTTCGAAATTTCAATGAAAATACTTATAATACAACATAATATATGATCACAAAAGAATTAATTGAGGGCCCTCATTCATGATGTTAAAAAAAGGAGGTGGGGTATAACCTGGCCACTTGTAAATTATAAGACAGGTGGGTGGCCACTCTTTTATCTTTTATTATTTATAAAAATAATTTTCAATTTTGAAGCATGCAAATGCAAACCCTAGAAAGTCAGTGCAATCTTATTTCTAGGACCATAATAACCAAAATATTTTATTTTTCCTTTTATATTTTTGTATGGACCTAGAAGGCCATTGGCAGTAAATTATCATCACAAGGTGAATGCAAATTAATTCTTCTTTCCGAATATACATGGCGTGATATTAAGTTATGCCTAGAAGCCGCGACATGTAATTCAGGAAGATGTTTTACCGTTAGAAAATCGATTCAATCGGCTTCGTTTTATTAAATTGTGAATCTTAAGAAGACAGTTTGTGTCTTGAATAATATGGAGAAGTTATACAATGCTCTAAATATAAAATTTGTTATTTAAATCCAATTCACTAAAATTTATATTTAGATATGTTTTCTGAAAAAGTCGTCAACTACAAAGTTGTTCAGAAAAATAAAATATATAATTTTACAGTTTAAATATTTTCAAAAAAAAATAAAATGTATCCAATAGACAGACAAAAATTATTATGAACCTAAATTAACATTTATAGTAATATTTTTTATAATTATTTTGATATAACTTTTGATAATTTTTGAAAATAATTTAAAATGTAAATACATATATTTTATTTTGTTTGAACAATTCTATGGTTGATTTTTTTTTTAAAAATATCTAAATATGAATCTTAGTGACTTGAATATAAGAATATTGTATAATTTTTTTAAATAATGAGGAGCATCAAAAAGTAAGTGGTTTAGATATTTTCACATGAAACTAACAAAAAAGTAAGCGGTTAAGAATTCCTAATTTCAGTTTTTCAAGAAGGATAGCAGTGAAAACCAAAAAAAAAAAAAGGAAAAAAAAACTAGGCCCCAGTTTTAAAAAAAGGAGATAAAGTTGTGGGAAGGCTTTTTTCTAAGATAATGTAAAATTTAGAAAATAATTCAATCATCCAATACTCTATCAACTGAGTAGTTTTTTCATGAGATCTTTTCTCCTCCGCAAGAGGATATTTAGTTGAAATTTTGAAGAAAATTTTGGTAGGCAAAAATAGTAATAACTATGATAATACTAATAATAATAATAATAATAATAATAATAATATCAACAACAACAATAATGATGGAACAGGTGGTTTGATTTTGGCCGCTCCGACAGCCATCCGATCGACATCGGACGGTCACAGAGGTGGTCCAGTGGTAGGGGGAATTCTGTCGGTCACACGCTATGGCCACCAATCAGATCGCAGCTCAATTAATTATTATTGGTCCGTTTTGATTTAGACGCTGTACCGACCCAAATGCATGCAGACGTGGTGCTTAATTGCTTATGCACACATCTTCTTCCCCATTTGATCCCATGAAATTTTACTCTCCTTTTTAAAGAATACACCAACATCTTAATTAAACTTATTTTTTGAAATTATGTGAGAAATTCTGTTCATAATCAATCCATTTTGTATGACTGTCGTAATAAATAAACGCACAAATAACACTGATCTATATTTTATATTATGTTTGAACGTGAAAAATATTTTAATTAACTTTATTACTCACATTATGTTTGAACTAAAAGTCTTAAGCACAAGTAGGTACCCACCGGCTATTTGGGGCTCAGTTTGTTTCTTATTCTTCTCAAATTCCGTCTTAACGGAATATATTACTGAGATGTTGTCGTCATTTATAACTCCCCCATAATGTAATTGCCTTTCTAAACAAGGTTGGGTTCGAAAGTTTAATTGGTAGCTATGATAAGCTTATATACCCCTATATGAGCTAACTGAACTTGTATTATACTCCCTAGCTTAGTTAGGGATCAGCTTGGGTAAGTTCTCTCTCTCGCTCTCTCTCTCTCTCTCTCTCTCTCTCTCTCTTGTGAAAAGCTTGAGTAATTTAAAATTATGAAGTGTAATTGAATATAGGTTGGTTAGATTTGCTCAAAAAACTATAAGTTTACTCAGACACATTTTAACGCAGTATAGCTTATTTTTCTTTTATTATTATTTTTTAACTCCTATTATGAGACTAACCAAGCTCGCACCCCAACATCTTCTTAGCTTAGAGATATATTTAGAATGTTACACTCTACTCCTTCCAACAAGCGATGCTCTCGTTGCATCAGAATCTCAAGCTTTTCCAGAGCAATGCTATTTCTCATACTTCTGTCTAGATCATGCTTTGATACTATAAATAATAATGTTTTCCAGTGCAGCTGTTCGTCCTAATTCTAACCTAAAATCATACTCTCTAACATTTTACTGCAAACTTCTAATTTAGGATTAACCAAACTCGATCACATCCTCGCACGCACCTAAATACTTGTTGGTTTAGATATATGTTACAGTTTACCGTTATGAGCAGTACTTGAGTTCACATTTTTCTAGTGGCATTCGGAGCATTTATCCAATAATTTCACCAAAAAAAAAGAGTTCAGTTGACATTGGAAGGTAGCAGTAGTAGAGTTCAATTTTTTCTGTTCGGGGATGACTGGATGAGCTTTCAGATAAACTTATTAGAAATAATTTTGGTGCATCATAAAAAATATTTTTCTTTTTTAAGCTATCTCTAATTGTTACAGGAGAACATTTGAAAAGTGTATAAGGAATCTCAAACCACTCCAGCTTGAAGACGTATAAATAATAGAAAAAAAATCTACAATGCTCCGGACTTCAATTTTGTTCTTTATAATTTATTAAAACTCATATTTATAGATAGTTTTTATTAAAGTCTTGAACTATAAAATTATTCAGAAAAATAAAATATATATAGTTAAAATTTTTTTTTAACCATAACACAGGAATTTTAAAATGATACAGTAAATGTTAGTATAAATATTAACGCATTTAAGCACAATATTATTTAACTTCTTTTAAAAATATTTTAAACTATTAATTGTATATTTTATTTTATAAACAATTTTATAGTAAATTTTTTTTTACAAAAAATTCTAGACAGGAATTTTAATGAGTTGGATATAATTAATAGAACTTAGACCTAAAGCACTGCAGAACTTCTCATAGAATAGACGCGAAAGCACCAATAACTTAAACACAAACTTGGAACTTTACCATCTTCGTTTCGAAGGTAAAATCCTTTATGCCTTTTTTAACATTACATGTATTAACGTTTATTTTAGCGACCATTTCTTCTAGCAACCACTCCTAATAAAAAAGAAAAAGAAGAAAAAAAAACATACTTCATTTAAGCTCTTTTTTTTAAATAAAGCAGTCGTGGTATTTACTAACTTGCGATACACTAATATGCAATGACACCTCTGAATTTAGAAAAATGGTTTAGTATTTTGGAAAGCCGAAGGAAGAACGGGCCGCTAGTCCAATTAATTTTCCGGTTCAATCGGTTAAACCGGCAATTAGGAATTGGTTTAGCCATCAGTAAACCATAGTTATACAA
The DNA here is from genome assembly GCA_002076135.1 of Xerophyta viscosa. NCBI lineage: Eukaryota > Viridiplantae > Streptophyta > Magnoliopsida > Pandanales > Velloziaceae > Xerophyta > Xerophyta viscosa. Next base: position 229,409 of record MJHO01000091.1, on the reverse strand, counting down.
GAGGGATCGTGCCAGCCGGACCGTAACGGCTGCCGGAGAAGGTGGCCCATGGCACGTGCCAGATGGGAGACAGGTTTGGCACTGGGGAGGGAGGAAGATAAGATGTATACAGATAACTGCAGGGATGTGAAGGGGGGTTAGTTGGGTTTGGGTTGGGTTGGGTTGGGTTAGAAGGAAGGTATGGCTGAAAATAGCTGTTGAGATGGCTCTAATATCTGCACCATCTATTTCTCATCTTATTCTCTCTCTCTCTCTCTCTCTCTCTCTCTCTCTCTCTCTCTCTCTCTTAATTATTATCCGTCGTGATCCACTACGATCTAACCTGGTTTATGACACTTTGTTATTTTCACGAGTTCCTCTTTTATTTTTTTGTTTTTCTTTTCTCTCAACCCTAGATATTTAGGATCATATTCTTGCAATGTTTTATTGTGCTTATTGCTGCGTCTCTAATAACAAGTCGCCACGTGCCACCTGTCACTTTCTGTTTTTACACTATGCTACTAAATGAATAATGAATTGCCACGTGTCATTTTCAATTTTAACACTACACTTATTATTGGTGGTGCAGTAATAAGCACAATAACAAATCATATAGTTTCATAATTCTGTGAGTTTTCTGTTCTATAAACGAATAAGATATGGAGTACTTGAACGCCTTTAGCTAATTCAGCTGCAAACTCGCTCAGTAAACTATATCTATTTTATAATGCTTAGGATTTGAATTTATGGCCAATTATTTTTGAGGGACTGGCCGTACCATTCGACCCAAAGTGAGGGGGTTTCAAAACTGATTGCAGAACATTTACAAGGAAGTGATTGTCCATTGCTAAAAAGGATAATTGCATATCAGTCTACCTAAAGTAACAGTCGAGCATTTCAGCCTCCGAAAATACGAAAACGCGCGATGTAGCGGCGGGCGAGCACTGCCACGTCTGCGAAAATGTGTTTTTGCGTACTGAAATGTAATACGCAAATTTTAGAAGGGCTGATATGCAATTAACCCTTGCTAAAATAAACTGATTGACAGTCCACAACTTAACACCTTCCTTTCTAATGGTTGACATCACGTGATTCTTACTCCCACTCCGAAACTTATATTTCATGTTTCATAATTGCCAATCATCTGAGATTTCAGTTGACGAGAAATATCGAAAATATAATAATTAATAAAATTTTTTGAAGTTCATGGAATAAATTAAACTATAAAAACATACACATAGTTCCATGAATATATATAAATCTATTTTTTTCTAAAAAAATGTAATAAAATCAATCAATAGTCTTAGAAAAGATAACGCCACAACCAAGAAGGGTCTTGGTCTGGACGTGTACCTGAATTGAATAATAAAATTCAAACTTAAGACGGAAATAAGAATTTGTTTTTTTTTAATTCAAAGAGATATAAAACTGTTAAAGTTTAAGTTCAACAATATATGAAAATATTCTTTTAAAACGACGGGTTGAATTTTAAAAAAAAAACTTTACAAGGATAAACAATTAATTACTGATATATCTATGATATGAAAAGTCGGGAGTTTTCCAAATAAATACACTAATACTGCTCTAAGGGAACAAGAGGTTAATTTTATAATCACATATTAGAAAAAATAAAAATAAAGGAAAACTTGCATTTCTGCCCCGCTTCAGTAATGATGTTATAAATAAATCATTCATTTAAATATCGTTTTTACATTCTAAAGTATCTATTCAGAAAATTTTTAAAAATTTTAAGTATAGATAAATTATAGAGCACATCAAAAAAAATTTATTTTAAATATTTTATTAAAATATTTCTAAAAAATTTGAGGCTCCAAAAACTTTCAAAGAAGTATTTTAAGACTCCAAAGTTTTAGCAAATATTTTAGAGTTTTAAAACACATGCTTAGAAGACTTTTTTCTAATAAATTTTTTAAATTTTTTTTTTTTTTAACACACACTCAAATCTTTTTTTTTTTAATATTTAAATCATTTTTTTAAAAATATTTATATAATAGATAAATATTTTTGTTTAAATTTATGATAGTGGTTGGTTTGTAAGTATATTAAATATAAAGCTCTGATTTATAAATAGTTTTAAGATCAGAACTAATGTGCAAATTTTTCGAAAGTAAATCTACCGACTGAATAGGTATTCATCTAACCGCTATTAGATGCTAATTAATTAAGATTAAGATGATATTTCACCATCAACACATTTAATTAAATCGCCACGCATGACCTTAATAAATGAAGTCAATTCAAACAAATAGTGACGACACAACTGACGTCATTATTATGGAGTAATTTACTCTTTCTTTTTAATATTTTCGTTCGTGCATAATTTAACGTCATAACTTTATTGTCACATGAAGAGTAACTTCAGCCCATAAAAAAAAATAGCTTCAGCTTTATTCAAGTAATACGACTTGAAATAAGGGACTTACAAATATCACAGTTTAGAGAGCAAATTAGAGCATAGTCTACACACTTTTTTTTTTTTCAAAAATACTATTGTATCTGATAAAACAATTCGAAAATAATCAAAAGGTATTTTTCCGTGCCCGTAGATTTATTGATTTCGAGGGACGAAGAAACGTAGTTCGGACTATTTTTCGAGTTAAAATATTCAGGTAGGGTCCGATAGCTTTACCCTTTGGGATTATACCATATCAGCCCCCCAAGGTTTCAAAAGTACCAGATCAGCCTCTCATTTCAAAAACCTATCAAATCAGCTCCTCAAACACTGTTTGAACTTTTTTCGGACAAAAATATCCATATACTCGTTAATAGTCCGGATATCAAAAATATCTAACTAGAAGTATTTTTTGGAAAAAGTTTGAACATGAAAGTTATGAGCTCGTCGAGATCTACAACTTTCATGTTGAATATTTTTCCAAAACATGCTTTGAAATAGGTGTTTTTGAGGTCCGAAGTGTAACCAGCTCGACCCGAAATCGCTGAAATAGTTTGGACGCCAAAAACGCCTATCTAGAAGAATTTTTTCCAAAAAATACTTCTAAATAGGTGGTCTCTGTCTCGGCGAAACGAGGGCATTTATGTCCGAAAAAAAATCCGAAACAATAGCGAAGGGGCTGATCTGTCCATTTTTTAAACAAAGGGGCTGATCTGTCGAAAGAATTCAAAATGGGGGGCTGATACGTCATTATTTGTATTATTTTTCTACTCCATTAATATAATTACACTATTAGCTGGGAGATTTTAATGTGAATTATGATTTTGGTCACAAATGAAAAAGTTGGTGGCTGCATATATATATATATATATATATATATATATATATATAACTTAGCTCCAACGATTTATTTATTTATTTTTGGGCAGGGTACTGTAATTGGGTGAGATGACAACGCTAGAAACTGCATCCAAAACCTTCCCTTGACATAAAAAAATTAGACTAAGGAACTTAGTCCAAAAGTTAAACACGAGTTAAATTTTATATTCTGGTAGTTCAATTTATTGAGTAATATATCACTTTAGAAATCAAGGAAATTTCGAGACATTTTTCGTATTCATTTTTCTGTGCATGTATAAATTTACAAAATTATGTAAGCAATACTATGTTTTGGTTTGAACAATGTAAGTCTCTTTTTTAGTGCCTATTTTATGAAAATCAGAAGTAGCTTTTATTGCTTGTTTGGATTATGTTTTACAGAGAATGCACCTAGCCTAATTTCAGTGTCTTTATATATATATATATATATATATATATATATATCATGGTCATCCCCTTAATTATTATCCTTCCGACGTCGTAAATAGTACACGCCGTAACGTACATGAATTTTAAGTAGTGTAGTACTTGGTTAACTGTTTGGGAGAGAAGAAGATGACATTTTGCATGCCCTATATGATTATGACTTCTCAACCTTCTGAATAATATATATATATATATAGACTAATCTCCACTCGACAGGAGCTCGGCTTGCTCCTGTTGACTCCGTAGCCGTTGGATCGCGACAATCTGACGGCTGAAATCCGACCCGAGCTCTTTAAAACACATGTGTGATGTCAGCCGTCTGGTCGCCGAGGCGATCCAACGGCTGAAATCGATCCGAGCTCTTACAAAACACGCGTGTGATTTCAGCCGTCGGATCGCGACGATCCGACGGCTGCGAAGTCGACAGGAGCGAGCCGTGCTCCTGTCGAGTGGAGATTAGTTGTCAATTAATGAAAAATATGGTTATATATATATTACTAATATTTAATGAGAAATCAATTAATATTAATCCTTATCATACATAAGCTGGTGTAGTGGATTGGCGCAAACTGACTTGTAGAGATTTTTGTATATTTCGGCGTCTATTGGTCGTAGAAATTTTGGCTAGCACAACACGAAAACTAAAACCCTTCCAAAAACGATTAATATTATCGTATATGAAATGCATGGATGTGGACGCATTATTGAAAAAAGTTTGGGGCTTTTCCGGTCATCCCCTGTGACACAAAACTTCGGCCGATTCAGCCCTCACCTTTGTAGAAGTCGTTTTCAGTTTTTTTTCGATATATCGTTTTGACTATCGTATTAATATTTTTTTTTTAAATTTTTTAATATGAAAGCTAGAGATCTTAATGAGATCTATGATTTTTATATTCATCATTTTTTCAAAAAATATTTCCAAATATATATTTTGGGACTTCAAAAATTCAGCAGGTTAACGAGTCGGATCAAAAATCCGTTAACACTTCGGAGCATCAAAATACCTACTTAGAAATATACTTTGAAAAATATTGAACATAAAAATTAAGATCACATAAAAATATATAACTCTTATGTTGAAAGATTTTTCAAAAAATATTAATACGACAGTCAAAACGGTGTTGTACAGTTCTTGATACAAGGGCTTAATACGAAAATGAAAAGCTTGGGTGGCTGAAACGGTAGAGATTTGAAAAGTAGGGGTTGTCCAGACATTATCCAAAAAAGTTTTATAGGGTAATTTTTGACAACTTAAGTATCATGCATGCATATAATATTGAAATTTGTTTTTTTTTTAAATATATAAATAAAAAATCAAGAACAATGTTCTTTTTTTTAAGATAAGAAGACAAAATTTTTTCGACAATATATACTAAATTATAGTACTAGATACTATTTTTTAACTAACTCCTTCAGTCCGCATTGGATCTAAGCCGATCATGAAGTAAAATTCCTGAATGGAGTCTGTCCTACAATCAGATATAGAGTATTAATAATTATCCACCATCGTATTTATCAGTCCAATTGTGAATTTATCGAACAACCTTGTATCTCATTTCAGGACACAACTGAGGTTCAAATCCATGACCAAATTTTTCTGAGAGGCTGGTTGTACTGCTCGATGTAAGTGCTGCGAAAGCAAAAACAACACTCTAGATTTCAATATTGTGATTTTAGGACCATTTCTGGAAAAGTGATGTAAAATTTCAAAAATCAATTTTACATGACTATAAACTATTAGAATGTACGCCAACACATCCAAGCTAAAATATCTTATTTTTGAGTAATTAACTACAGAAGTTTAAAAAGACAAAAAGAAACAAAAAAAAAAAAAAAACCAAAAGAATAATTGCATATCAACCCTACTAAAAATCAACAATCACGTATTTTAGTCCCTAAATATGTGGACGTGGCAGCACGTGAGTGTACCACGTCAGCAAAAAAATGCACTTTCGAACGTTGTAATACAAAACCTAAATTTTGAAAGCTGATATGCAATTATCCTAAAACAAAAAAGAGAATGATAATTACGTTATTGTGAGAGAAAAAAGAGAGAGGGAGAGAGAGAGAGAGAGAGAGAGAGAGAGAGAGAGAAGAAAAGGATTGGATGGGAAACATCGCAATCTAACTCCCACGAGGTCTGAATGCTTGCAAAACTGTGATGCACCAAACACCAACCCTTTTCATCAATTCAATCTCGAAAGTCATGATACACGAACTTAGCTTTTTTCAGTAACACCATTACCAATTTTATATAGCAATTTTGACAAATTCCGCCCCCCTTAACAGCTTTTAAGCAAACAATATATTCATATTTTGTTTGTGCCAAAAAACATCCCCTTTACGATAAATAACCAAAATGCCTAAATTTTTTTTATTTACTACCAATCTTTCTCTTTCCTTCTTTTTTGTCTTTCCCTATAGTTCTCTCTCTTATTTTTCCGGCGAACTCGCTCCGAATTTTAGCCGCAGCTCCAAAACTTCATCTTATACATCTAAGGCTTAATATGCCAAAATATAAGACACAGCTCCCAAGACTCAATGTTTAACTCGGACTAAGAATACCAAAGTTCAGTATTTACCTCCAAGCTCTCCACCCGTGAGGTAGAGGTTATGCATTGATGTCACGCGTTTGACGTCACATTGACATCTGCCAACACCTGCCTAAATGGACAATCGTGCCATTTTTTTCGGCCACGTGACAGCGAATTATCTATTAATACGTTTGTAATGACCTCACTAAGCTTGAAGTTATTTAGAAATAGCCCGTCATTTACCGTAAATATGATTTTTTAGCTCTGTATTCAGGCTACATTACATCATTTGTACTTTTCTTACCACTTATAGTAAAGAACTTTATTCTTGTGATTCCTTAGGACCCGTAGTTTTTTTTTCTGGCCTCATCAAGGGTTTCCACATAACCCTCTTATGTTACATTTTTTATTGGAAAAAATTACTCATCCCAACAAACTACCCAACAAACGACACAACCAATCTTCACCACACACGCATCTCGTGATCCGCACAACTACCTTGTAATTCGCACAAAATATCAAAATTATAGATATATCCATCGTAATTTGTAATCTTGATTGTACCACGTCAGCATGTGTGATTTCTTGTGTGATTTTTTGAGAGTGCATAGCAAAATCTTTTTTTATTTACACAGCCTCATACATTACTAGTACTTGTATATGCGTAAAGACTTACGGCTTGACTCTACAATCTCGAGTATTTTGGTGATTCGGATTATACTGTATCAATATATATATATATATAATATATATATATAATTGGTTTCTTAATGAAAGGAAAAGGAGAAAAAAAAAGGGGACATCTTACCAAGTTCTATACTTTAGATCCTTTTCCACATTGATTTGATTTAAAGTAACCAATTTTTCCTTCTAAGCGCCATGATTAACAAGGACATTGCCTCCTTTTTTTAAATAATTTTCAGGATTTGCTGATTTGCAAAGATGAACAAGAGTTATTACCTCGTCTAAATTTCAGAGCCATTTGAGAAAGGGAAATACCAAATCAGCCCCCCCTTTTCAATTCCCATACCATATCAGCCCCACCTCTCCAAAACAGCCCAAATCAGCCTCCTATTCACTGTTTATCTTTTTTTTTGGACAAAACTGTCCTTTTGTTGCCGACACCGAGATCACCTATTTAGAAATATTTTTTGAAAAAATGTTGAACTTGAAAGTTGTAGATCTCGGCGAGATCTACAACTTTCATGTTCAAAATTTTTCCAACAAATGCTTCTATGTAGGTGTTTTCAATGTCCGAACTATTTGTAGCAATTTCGGGTCGGGTCGGGTCGACCCGTTATGCTTCCGACCTCAAAAACATAACTTTTGAAGTATTTTTTTGAAAAATTTTCAACATGAAAGTTGTAGTTCATGTTCAAAGTTTTTTCCGATATTGCTTCTAAATGGATGATATCGGTGTCTGAAGTTTTAACGGGTATAGGGACAATTTCGTCCAAAAAAAACCCCAAACAGTAACCAGGGGCTGATCCGACCTAAATTTAAAATGGGGGGCTGATTTGGGATGTTTCAACAGTTGAGGGGCTGATATGGTAGTATCCCTTTGAGAAAAGCTGTGGTGAGTGGATACTAACTATTATGTTTAGACAACAAGAGCTAATTTTTACTTTTCTATGATTTTATGTTTTGACAGTATGATTTTAGAGGGTTCTTTTTCTAATGGGATAGCTTTGAGCTCTCTTTTTGTATAAATTGTGCTTTTTTGTTTTTGTTTTAACCGTTGAGTTCGAATTCGATCCTATATTTCGACCTAAAATGATAAGCGTTAATATAAAGTTCACTTTAATCAGATATTGCTGGAATTTGAAACATTATCACCATAAATCTTCTATGCATAATTCTCTATCAATCTAATAAATTACATTCTTATCTTTTCAAAATTTCAACATTTAGAAAATATGGACACGTCGAAATTTCGTTACGTACAATGTGTGTTATCGACATACCGGCACATATATCGGACATATTAGAAAAATATCAGGATACAACATGCCTACAGAGTGTCCGACAAACGCGCCAATAGTTATGTTATTACTTTTTTTTGTAGAGAAATTTTTTTAGGAAAGTGAAATAATATATAATACAATAAATAATATAATATATATTCAAATATTTTATATTTTCTTTAGTTTTTTAAAACTAGACTTGTTATTTATATCTATCTCATTAACGTGAAATATTATATTATAGATAGACTTTATTATTAAATATTATTATTTCGGATGTTTAAATACTTAATATAACTAATTTGTTATTATTTATACTTTTGTTGTCATGTACTAATCGTAACTATGTCCCCTTTTTTCCGATGATTTATATAATTAATCTTCAGCATTATAGTATATATCTGAATTTTTTTTTTTTAAATTACGTTAGACAAGCCCAACAAGCTACTGGAGAGGTGACAATGTGACATCCAAAGTTTTAATGAATAAACTTGTTTATGGTACGTTTCTCTTTGGAATAATGCAAAAGTACCCAACATTTTTCAAAACTCGTTCAAATCTGTCGTTTCAAGTGAGTTATCTAATAATTTCGGTCAACCGGATGATTTGGGTCGACTGACTGTAATAATCTAGGCTCTCAAATTCATTTCGGTTGATGGATATTGTAACAGATTGATTTGATCTTAATTTCGGTCCACCGATGTTAAGTCTCGGTCAACCGATAGTTTCAGAAAAATACACTTTTTATAAATTTTCTTGAAATCTATTTCGAACTTAATCAAATTTTGATGATTGAAATCCTATTTGCGACTTCGAAATTTGCGGTTAAGTTCATTTCCATTATCTTGTTATGTTTTGACTCGGATTAAAAATCTATTTGGGTCAAATGACTCAAATCTATTTTTTTTTAGGCCATAAGTTAGGATTTTCTGAACTCTTGAATTATTTTGGTGTTACACTGAGATTTTAAAATCTCAAAACTCCTATTAGTTATTAAATATATTAAAATTTCGAAGTCTCAAAATATTTATTTAAAAATATTTTTTACTTTTTTTAAAAAAAAATTAAATATAAAAATTATCGATCATAACTAAATTTTTCTAAAGTACTCAAATAATCTTCAACATATTTATATAATAGTAAAAATATTTATGGCATTAATTTCGAAAAAAAAAGATAACTTGTAAAGATTTTGAATCTAGTTGCTGATTTATAAAATAGTTTTGAAATCAAGAATGGATAAACTATTACCCTATTAGAAAAACCGTTCCATACTACGTCCTCTACGTGGCTCACCAGCCAACGGTGTATGAAAGTGCACCCTAAAAATGAGCGGAGAATCAACTAAAGATATATGAACTACGGCAGTCTTAGCTCGCACTGTCTGCTAAGGGTCGTGGGCTAGTCTGCACTGCTTGCTGCACCGACTCTATTCGTCTTTTTATTAAAAAGAAGTAGAGCGATGACAAGTAGTAGCACTGCTGCTGGCGTGCCAAAATTTTTAAAAAAATACCGACCATGCGGACTGGCCGCACGATATCGTAGGATTAATTTAAATACAGCCATCCAGAACGTTCGTTTTACCCTAAAACTAGGCCACATATTTACCCTGTGGCCCACGTGTTGGCCCACAGGCTACGATTTTTTTTTTGCATCTCTATAATCAACCACTGTCAATGCTTTGGCGCTGATCTAGCACCTAAGTAGCATAGATACGATACAAATACAAAAATACAATACGGTATAATACATGAATATGTTAATTTTTTAAAAAATAGAATACGGATACGATTCGGACACGACAATAAAAAAAATTAAATAATTAAAAAATAATTTATACGAAATATTTAAATATTAAAATATAATACATTCGATAATAAGTCTATCCATAATATAATATTTCGCTTCCTTAAAATAAATATACACTAAGAGTTTAATTATATCAACTAAGACTAAAAAAAAATATAATATCACTATTGTAACAAATAATATTTATCTGTTCTAAAAAAATAAACAAAAATACTTCTTTTAAAAAAATGATAGAAATACTGATATGCGTGTCGGACACGTCGAATAGAAGTGTCCGACATGCGTGTTCGATTTTTTTTTTTTTAATTTTTTTCGGACACGCACGTAGCGTGTCCGATACGTGTCTGGGCATGTCTGATGAGTATCGTGTCTGACACGTTTACGGACACGGACATGTCGAAATTTTTTGTGTGTCCATGCTACATAATTCGGCAACAACTGGTACGAATTGAAGCTTCTGGACATATTACTTTCACTATTTATATGCATGGAAATATATATATATATATATATATATATATATATATATATATATAGGGCAGTCACCATCCCTTGCACTTGGGAGTTGGGAAATGCTCTGTTTTATAACCATTTCTTTCATTCTCCGTTGATTTCGACATGGAAAATTTGTCAAATGCACTCTGAAAGTCTTCTAGGCCATCATTTTGCTACTCACTTTCAATTGGTTGGGGACACTCATTTATTATGCATGCATAATTTCTAAAAAAAAAGGGGTTAATGATAAATCAACCATTCATTCCAAAGTTCTTCCAAGCATTCATATTTTAGAGATTTCAAATCTATTCCTACTTTTACTAGCGTAACAGTAATAGAGACTGACTGAAAAAAAAAAAAATTTCCATACATGGACTTATTTGTTAAACTGCCTCCCTTTCAAAACTATTCCCACATCATATTCATATTTCAAAGATTTCAAGTCTATACTTGCTTTTGATGACGTGATTGAAAAAGTACTAGGGACTAATTGAAAAAGGAAATTCATACATGGGCTGATTTGTTAAACACCCCCCTCCCCCCAACAAAGAGACATCAAATATGATTAGAGGATTAACGGGTCGGTTTGACAATGGGTATACCGCAACCCATAAACAGCAAGCTACGTGTCTGATTTTTTTTTTTTTTTTTTAAACTAATTTTTTGGTTTTTATATAAAGAAATCTAGAGCTCGGATATCATGAGTGTAGCGCACCACATCCGACTCGAAACAAAAGGTTATGGCCTTCCAAAGGTAATAGGGCAAATATTCTGAGCCCTTCATTAGTTAGCCGATAGTCGATCAACCATATTAACGTATTGATGTTTTATCCATGACCGTGAGCCGTCGAGGCTCCATGGTTGTGGTTGATATTTCCAGCTACATTATGCTGTATTGTCGACTACTTTCACAAAATTTAGACTCCATAGATGTGGTTGATGTTTCTGCCATATTGTACCGTATGTCGACTGATGATTCTTTCGGCAAACTCATCGCAATCAGCCCCTACGTTTCATTTTAGGGGAACTTCTCTAACAGCCCCTAGAGGGCCAAAAGTCTTCAGATTCAACCCCTATGATTTGCTGTATTTACTTTTAGCCCCTCTTCGTGATATGTGCAATATTATTTTAACTATTATATAAGTATTTTTTGAAAAAAAATTTAACATAAAAATTATAAATTTTTAAGAGATCTACAACTTTCATGTTTAATAATTTTTTAAAAAATACTTTTAAATAGATGTTTACAATTTCAAAAATTTTACGGGCTAATGGGTGGGATCCAAAATCCGTTAACACTTCAGAGTATCAAAATATCTACTTAGAAATATTTTTTTTAAAATATTAAATATAAAAATTATATATCTCATCAAGTACAATTTTTATGTTAATTTTTTTTTTCAAAAAAATACTAATAAAACAGTAAAAAATGAGGTGCACGATTCCCGAAAGAATAGCTGAAAACGAAAACGTTTGAAAAGGAGGGGCCGAAAACGTATTTTCTCTTCATTTTAGTCTCTGATATTTACTGACGTGAAAGCTTGCTGATTTGAAAGATTAAATGGATATGATATGTCTCTTAAAATATGTATAGCATTCAGTCTAATTTTGGTTGTTCAATATGAGACTTGTAGTGGGATAAAATATTAAATTGGTAATTCAAGAATGTTAAACGTGTATTCTTTTTTGATATAACGAGGCGAAATCTCTCCTCGGATCTTCGCTAACTCGCGGACCACGATTTTTTACGAATACCTATAGGACCATTTTAGACCCAGGTGCCCGCAGGAGAGTAAAATTCCGACCTGGCGTCTGCCCCGGAACCAGATATAGAGTATTGAAAATTATTCAGCCACCGGTTTTTTCGCAGCCGCTGCAAACACACGACCACGGGCACATTCCCATTACAGACACTCGCAGGACTCGAACCCGGGCGCTCGCTTCCTGAGGCGAGCGCCCCGGCCGAGTGACCTGCGGGCGGGAGGCGTGTATTCTCAAAATAAAAGGAGACATTCTTCTTATTGGTTTTGGCCGTCTTAAATATTTATAAACGGGCCAAAAGTTTGACATTGTAGAAATATTTTCAATTAGGGTACTACAATCGCCTTCTTTTATTTTCTGGGTACTCACAATAAAATATTTTTCAATAACAATTGTAGAATATTGCCATTGTAGACCAACCAGTTAAATTAAGGAGAAATAACATATCAGCCTTTGATATTAAAAAACTTTGCAAATCAATTCTTTATCTCGAACTCTTTACAAACTAATGTTTCTTTCGAAATTTATGTTATAATATTTTGACTACTATATAAATAGCTTTTGAACAAGTTTAGAATACAAAAAAAAAATGATGTCAATATTATCTACAATTTTATTATTCAGATTTTTCAAAAAATTCTCTTCAGTAGTGGTTTTGAGGCTTTAAAGTTTTAATAGATTAATGGATAACCAGCTAAGACTTTGAAGTCTCAAAATACATACGTAGAAATATTTTTTTTTAAAAAAACTTTGAATAATAAAAAGTAAATTTTGATATGATCTATAGTTTTTGTATTAAATTTTTTTTAAAATATTTCTAATAGATATTGTAGGGCGTAAAAGATAAACAAATTTAAAATAAAATATTTATTTATAAAATTTAAACGGTGCAGGGGCTGAATTGCAAGGCCCTTAAACTAATACAGAATGGTCTCATCTAATCACTTGGCTTTTCTTAGTATGTATATAGTGTATGTATGCTAAACACCATTCTTCTTATTTTTGCATGAATTTTATGATTGGTCAAAAATGACAGGATAAACAATTAAATAATGTTCCATCTCCTTAAGCTTTTTTTTTTTTTTAAAAAAAAAAAAAAAAACTATTTTGGTTACATGGCAATAGAGGACATACACATCTACATTAGTAGATAACTTCAGGTCCTCTTTTGAAAGTAGTGTTTTGTTCTTTTGTTCGATTATCATGATTAGTAGATAACGCAATTTCAGTAAAATTTAGGGTCAAAAATAGAATTGTGCCATGTAAACATAAATAGATAGATTGTCACTCTCAATTCTCAAACGCGACAAGTAGAATTTAGTTATACTATAATGAGAAAATTTATGAGAAAAAATCTAATAGTAATCGGCCCATTTTGTACTAGCGTCTTAATATATAAATGTTCGGATATGCTCAATTGGTTATACCATTAGAAATTGATACATAATTCACGTGCACAAGTGCATTTATATATCAAACATGGAATTATGCATGTCTCCTAATGCTTGGACCTTTTGCAGACATACCAACTGGCCTATAACCTGTGAAATTAAATTTCGCGGACGTCAGGACCCGAACGCGTGCTCGGACACCCCCAGTAACTGGGCTGCCCACTCCGGAGCGAATTTTTTTTTTTTGCTCTATTTGATGGTATTTATACCAGGATTTTAAGTTTCGAAACGTCTCGGTGCTGACACTATTCCAGTGCTGGCTCCGGCCGGCACAATTTTTTTGTTTTTTTGTTCATCATCCTCGCTTTTGCGAGGAAGATGAACAGTCGTGCCCACTAACGCAACCAGCATCTGCCAGTCGTGCCGTTGGGCACGACATTTTTTTTTTGTCGCGTTACGCCACCGGCCCAACCGGCACCGGCCTGTTGTGCCGGTGGCCACACAACCACTTAATTTTTTTTTTGTTTTGTTAAATTAAAATTTTAAAACATAACTTTAAAATATTATTAATATATAAAAATAATATTTTATTATCGGTACGGTCGACACGTCTTGAGTTTGGAATTTACCGAAACTCGGTACGGTACGATAAAACCTTGATTTATACAAGATGAAAGGAACAAAGCTAATAAATACAAATCAAGTATTGAAAACATGTAGCATAAAACATTAACAAGCTTGCACCGATAAGTTGTTATTGAAAAAGCCCTCCGCCCGTGGGTCATTCGGCTGGGGCGCTCGCCTCAGGAAGCGAGCGTCCGGGTTCGAATCCTGCGGGTGCCTGTAATGGGGATGTGCCCGTGGTCGCGTGTTTGCAGCGGCTGCGGGGAAGCTGGTGGCTAGGTAATTTCCAGTACTCCATGCAGGGGCGGATCTAGTATGTATCCATGGGTATCAAATGATACCCCTGCTTTCAAATTAAAATATAGGTATATATATTATATATACACTATACATATAACGCGAACCATATAATATCACTCCTCCTAGGTTGATCCAGTGGTTTTCAGAGAATTCTGCTTGGTCGTGGTCACGGGTTCGAGCCCCAGTTGCAGCATGTTTTATTTTTTACTATTTTTAGGAATGAAATGGGCTTTAATCAAGGCCGAATGGATAATAAAGCCTATACTTGTTTAGAGCTATTTTTATATTTTTATTTTCTTTGGAAGTATTATATATATATATATATATATTATATATATATATATATATATATATATATATATATATCAGTAATTTTAATAGTATTTGTTTATATTATTATTTTTAAATATAATTAGAATATATAATATAGTAATTTGATTTAAACTGTTCCTTTTTTTAGAAACTTATTTTAAAAAAAGAAATATAAAGTGCTGTGATCAATGAATGTAGAATCTTAAGTTATTGATATCTCTTCCTCTCAACAATAATGCTGCATAAGCTTCCCCATCCCCCTCCATTTCTCTCTCATAATATCTATGCCACTCTCTCCTTATATGTTATTATGTTAATCAAGCTGCCTTTGATTTCGCCACTTACAAGGTATTTATCCCGCCCTGCTGATCATCTCCAATTTTATTCGTTAACAAGATTTGATTTGAATAATTTTAATTAGATTTATAATTTGTAGAATGTTGAGGTATTATTAGAAAAAAGAAAGAATCAACTCATTCAAATAACTTCGTAGGTTTTCATCCCTCTCTCAGAGCATCAGGCAAATAGAAAGTCTATTCTAAAGTATTATCTAAATATACGTGATGAAGTTAAGATATTATATTTTAAAAGATCATTGTCAACTACGAAATCATAATTTTTCTCAAAGTGAGTTTTATGGGCACATGCGTCGTTTTAATTCTTCATGATTTTATGAAAATTCGATGAGGTCAATTGCAATGTAATCGGGTTTACTTTTATATTAGTTATAATTATTATTATATGTAATCGACTTTGTTTTGTAAAAGTTGTGACCATTATATATAACTGAACTTTTTTTTGTATTATATTTCGATACCCCTGCTTAAAATTTCTGGATCCGCCACTGACTCCATGTCTGGTCCGGGAGCGGACGCCAGGTCGGGGTTTTACTCTCCTGCGTGCACCTGGGTCCACAAAGTGGTCCTATAGGTGTTCGTAGAAAACCGTGGTCCGCGAGTTAGCGGAGACCCGGGGAGGTTTCACCTCGTTATCTCAAAAAAAAAAAAAAAAAGAGTTGTTATTGAAAAAGAGAATGTGAATGTGAGGAGAAAGTGACAGTCTCTGTAACCTTTTATTTCTATTTCTTTTGAAAATTAAATAAATAATAAATAAAATAAAATATTACCAAAGTGATGAAAGGAATCCTCTTTGTCTTGTGGGCCTACCAAAACTGCAAGCCCAGCTGCTGTATTTCTCTCTCGAGTGAAATGAATGAATGATTGCATGATTTAAGAAAGCAAGCTGGTGGTGCTGGTCCATTCCTAATCATTAGCAAGCTTTCAGACCTCCACTGTCACATTCTCTGCTTACAGTTCTAATCTCCCTTAATATTTTTAAATGAATCCTGATCTTGTTGTTTATGTATGCATGTAACATATCTGGTAAAGTTAATGTAGTCGATCTCCAAAAAAAAAAAAAAATGAAGAAGAAAAAGACTCCTATGCAACAATTTAAAACAGTAAAATATTGAAACTAAAAGCTATTTTCTAAATAGTTCCCATCATAGAGTCAACTGGTTCAAGCACAGCTTAAAAACTGTAGCTTCTATATTCAGGTCCTCATGGTTATTTATTTATTTTTAAATAATCTAAACTCATTGTTTACTACGAGGTATGTATATGACATGTTTCTGGACTTCGACCCAGTTGTCCTCATTCGTAGACCTAGACGCACTAGACATATTGAGTAACTGGTTAGTGTCAATAGCTATGCCTCGGAAAGTAACCGGTCGCTTAATTAATAAAAGAAAAGCTTTTTTCCATTTGCAAAATAAATATTCTTTTGGAGGTGTATGAATAATGAGAGTATCCAACAACAACTTCAAAGATCCTGCAGATTGTGTGATTGTGAGTCATTCCACAAGAAGGTGGGCCAAGACATGATGCAGTTGTCTGCTCCCCAAAATTTCCTTGATGTAGACTGCCTACTTGATCATTGTCTCAATGATATATATATATATATATATATATATATATATATATATATATAATAACGATTCACGCCGTTAAATATTTAACGGTACATTTAAATGTAAAAATTAAATATCAATCGTTAGATCAAGAAGATCAACGGCCGAGATGTTAGCTTATTAAGACTATTCTTAATTAGGTCGAGTTGAAATAGCCTATATATATATATATATATATATATATATATATATCACGTAATTTGATTCATGACATATACAAGAATTTATAGCCTCTTGAATGATATTGTTATAAGTGTAATTTACCTCAGTAGTAGGTATTATTATCTAGAATCAGGTTTTTTTTTTTAGGTTATCGTGAATAAAATTATATCCGTAACCGGCCCACTTTAGAATCAGGCATTTAAAAATGAGAGGTGTTAGATTGTGAAAATGGAGAAGTGAGTTGAAGGGAAGTGCAAAATATTCTAGGATCCTTGGATGATGAAATCCCAACAACATCAGCAGCAGGTTCATTGCTTATTATTATGGTTAGTGTTTTGTGGGGTACCCTATGAAACCAACTTCCCTGTCCTCCACAGATTTGAACAGCTGCTTACCATTAAAAAAAAAAGAAAAAAAGAAAAAAAAGAAAAGGGTCACATATCACATGTGTGAACTTTCAATACCAAAGCTATCTTTTTCACTTAATATAATAGATGCCATATTATTATATAATATATGTATATGACCCTCCCATGCAGCAGTTAGTCACTTTCTACTGAGTCAGAGCCATAATATGTCCCCCCTACCCTACACTTTGGTAACTCTCCGAAATCATCTTCTCAAAACCGTTCTCTATCTATCTGAATTGGGGTCATTCATAGGATAAGTGTCCTAAGGATGTGGGGATGCAGCATTTCAACAGCACCAAGAGGTCCTAATTAAAGAAAAGATAAAGTTTGTGCAGTGGTGTTGAACTTAGGACTTTTAGCCCCCCTGCCCAGTGGGTTGATAAGGACCCTTACGAGGCATGCTGTTGCATTATTAAAGCAAAGAAAGATCAAAAGCCAACACTTTGGGGGCATCAATTCGGGCACCCGACACCATGGCCCCGGGAGTGGTCCATGGCTCGATGGAGGCACGGGAGTTGTGTGGTGGATTTCAGGAACACTTGGTGGCACGCGCACCGCACGCCCCACCTGGATGGTTACCCGGCAAAGGGAGGGTGGATTTTGAGCAGGACCGGTTGTACATTGAAGATTTAAATGATTGTAGAAACAAGGGTCTGCCCAACTTGCCCATCGTATTGTCTGTTTCTGCTTGGTCCCCTCCTCTGATTATGATAGTCAGTAAATTTAAAAAATTACTGAACTATTAATGGTTAAAGCAGACAGTAAAAAAGTGGTAGGTAATTTTTGACAAGCTTGTTTTATGTTGTGGGCCTTTGTCCTGCACGTACTACTTACTCTTTGTCAAATATTTTGAGACATTTTACTTATGGTCCCCTGGACCAAATTTGTGAACGGTGTTTGATGGTTCGGAGTTTGATAGATGTAGAAATAAGACTACGATAAACGAAAAAATAACCACAAAGCATATAGAATTTACGTAGTTAGGCGAAGATGCCTACGTGTAGAACGCTTTTTGTTATTATGGCAGAGGCGAAATAGCCGAGTACAAGATCTGTCTTTGTAGGGCTAGATTCTAAGTATATATATATGTGTGTGAATCCGCCGCCCTTAATCATAAATGCTTTGTATCTAATTAGATCACCGTATCCTCAAAATAAGGAATGCCGAGTTATCGTATTAAGGCGCTATTAACGGCCTAATAATACTTTGTCCTTGGTTAAATCGTGACTCAATCAGTGTTACATGAAATGTGCATGCTTTATGCTGAAAGAGAGCCTAGGGGAGCGGCACTTATCTCGCATTGAGGGTTTCGGTATAAGCTCCTTGGCTAGGAATGTGCAGTACGTGCATTGTTTATGGAATATCTTAAACAGCCGCATAACATGAATTAGGAGCTAGATTTGATAGTAGATCATAAATGAGTGTCAATATGTTTGACGGTGGAAGTGTTATGGAGGGTTGTATTATCGTTATATCTATCTTCTAATAATAACTACCTTTTATCCGTACAATGCATATATGTTAGACATAAATTTTATATAAATAATAATTCTAAAATAGTAATTTTCTTCTATTTTTTATACTTTCAAAATTATCCATAACATTTTATTTAAGATTTAAAATTATATATATAATTTTATTTGAGAAAACTTTTACTATATGATGTATATAATGTGATTGTTTTATGGTGATTCAGATATATGTAAATTATCAACTTTATACAAACTACACGTTATTTTTATTAAATTTTATATTTAATTCTCCATCTATTATTAGAGCAAAAATGAATACATCATGACATATCCATAAATTATTTGAGATGTGACGTGAAACACTATGGATACCTAGTATTACACATATGTATTCTGTCAATGTTTTCTTCAAAAGCCGATAAAATTGATTTAGAATACTATTATTACATAATATCTAATATAATTATTTTTATATTACGAATATAATTTTAATACAAAATTAATTGTTATTTTATTAAATTAGTATATTTGATCTTTCACATCTTTGAAATTACGTATCATAAAAATTGTAAAACACAAAAAAATTGAAAGAATGTTTGGAGAAGTGATTTAAAATTATTACCAAATTTTTGTACTAAACGTGTCTTACCTTTAAATTGCACAAATTATACTAGTATACCGCAAGAGAAAGATTTGATAGTGTCTTAGATCTTCATATAATTAGTTAATAAATATCTACTGTATTATGTGGCTTATATTCATAAAATAAAATCCCCTTTTTTGTCTATATTTTTATATAACTTTTAGATGATTTTTGTTTTGATTTGGTTTTTTATATTTCTATTTTTTTAATATTGTTTAGGAGAAATGATATATAATATATCGGTATAATTAAAAGAATTAAAATTATTTTAATTATATAATTAAGGAAGTTATAAATATTATTAATTATGAAATTAAAAGACTAATTTCTAATTACTTTTATATATGTATTGCGGTTGCGCCGTTTACTAGTGTATACACACACACATATATATATATATATGGCATAGTAATGAAAAAAAATGATATATGGCATTGATTAACGAGGGTTTCAGCCGTCCATTCCGAATCAGGCGATTTGCGATTTGGGGCAAAAGCCGCAGCCCGCAGGTACGAGGTGTAAAGTACTTGATGTTTTAGTCCAACGCCCTTCGATCCATATCTAAAGAAATATATGATTGGCCTTTCATGGGCTGGGCTTTATCAGGTTGTAGATCTATCTGAGCTTAATGGCTGTTTCTCTTCGTCTATATATCGGAATTCCAAAATTAAGTGCTGCTTGGAAGACAGAAATTTAGACAAATATGAACAACTTTTCTCTTCAACAGTTTCGCCAGATTAGCTTTTATGTAATTTGTGAATTACAATTTAGATTGTCCATTAGACGCATTATATAATATATATATATATATATATATATATATATATATATATATATATATATATATATTGAAGTATAAATTTGTAAAATATATTAAAAACAATATATTGTTGAGGGAGCCATAAAATTGTTTCGAGAAGAGAAGTGATATTCTTCAAGGTCATTTAACCCCCCAAAAAAAATCAAAACTGATATGAAAAAAAACTCATCAATCCAAACATTGAACAAAAGACTTTGGGAAGGATTAATTCCACTTTCTAATGTTTTAGAAAGGCCTACTATCCATTTCTCAAAGCAGCTATATGAAAAGTTGTCCTTATCAAAATATTAAATTATAATAAGTAATAAAAAGTGAACTAATATAGTATTATTTACATTAGCCCTGCTTTTTTGGGGTCAAAATTGTCATTACAATAGCATTTTTTTTCAATAAATAACCGTTTATGCTATGTACAATAGTGCTACTAGGAAAGTTTCAATTTTGAATTAAAGTAAATTTGACTTTTGAAATTTCTTTGAGTTCCCCAAAAAATTAATAATTGCAAAGCTTTTGACGTAATAGTCTGTCTCTCAAATCAACCTTTTAACTAAAAATATTAAATTAATCTTCCATAATACTAACTTTACTTCCCAATAACATAAACTTAAATTTCACATCAGTATCATATATCGTAACACTAACATTGCTTGCTTAGAATATTAATATATCTGGGCACTCCGGTCCAAATATAACGATATAATACTATACACCACCGCATTCCAAAGGTAACACTATCCTACTGCCTGAAAACACTTATGAGTTTTTTATTAGAGGCTGATTTGAAAAAAAAATTGCCAGGGACTAATTTGAACAATATTTGAAAGCAGGACTGATTTGAAATTACCTCCGAAAAAGCAAGCAATAAAAGAGTTGAACAGTGAACACAGCTCGAGCAGCAGAAAGAACTGCCTGCAGACTTATCAGTCTCCTTTTGTTTCTTTTTTCAATCGATCCAATTCTTGGTCCTCTGGGCCACTGTCTTCTTTCCCTCCATAGAAAATCTGTAGCTTCTCAAGTACATGGACGTAGCCATGGCGCCAAGGAGAGGAGCTGTCCTCTCCAGTCATCAGCTTCAGGAACTCAGCATATCAGACTCAGCAAACTCACATTACTTCCCTAATATCATCTTTAGATCCGCTGCTCCCTCCATCATTGTCGTCCATCACGCACAACACCTATCTCGAGACACTATTTGTCGACTCATTTAATCTCATTTTAAATATTTTTATGAGAAATTTTAAACTACAAAATTGTAGATTTAATGAGATCTACAATTTTATAATTGAACGATTTTAAAAAAATATCAAATATTATATTAAAATAATAATCAAACTTTTAATCATCATTTTAACATATTATCCTCCGGATCTTCAACTGTTCTAAAGAAAGGCACCAAGTTGCACTCTTCTGCCTTCTTTAAAAGCCATTTGAATTTGAATATGATGTTGCATGCCCATAAAATCTTGCATGTTTTCTGTTCACTTTTGCTGAAAATGTTAGAGAATATTGTAATATTTGAGGAGAATAACAATGCCACCAACGTATGTATGAACAAATGGGAACCTCATAAAGGCCAAAAGTTCTTTAGAAAAGAAGTAAAATGAGAATCTTTACGCTCTTTATACATTTAAAATTATTCAGACTTTACAGAGCATGCCGAGCTACAGTAAGGATGTTCTATAGTCTCTATGTGCAACACAAATTTGACTGAAAAACAAATTACTCATAAAAAGAAAGAAAGTTAATTTTTTTATAAAAAAAAAAAACAAGGAGGATATGCCTTGGAAATTATGAGTTCCTGAAACATGGTCTTGAAATCCTTTCCCATAATATATATATATATATATATATAATAATATATATTATATATATATTATAATAATATATATCCTTAGCTAGTTTCTAAGAGAGATATTTAAAACGAGCAAATGTGACAGCCCAAAAATGAGCGCTTCCTGCACTGGACTCATTGGATGTGGCTAAAACTAGTGTTTACGTTATCTCTTTTATCATAAGTGCACAAATTTCTAAAAATAGGTAAATAAAATAATGAGTCCATGCCATAAAGTTGTCATACACATTTAATTTGTCTTATGTCTTTTTTTTTTTTTTTTTTTTTTTATTTAGGTGAGTTATTAGAGAATATTTTTTAGATAAAACTTGGGGAAAATTCCAAAATTATTAGAAAATATTATACAGTGAAATCTCATCATTTTTATAAATTTTTGTTCTCAAGGATTTCTAGATATGCAATAAGTGTTGTAGTGATCAGATGCTACACACATGTTGCTCCCGGGTCCTGGCTGCAGACCAAGTGACCAACCTACCTCATTGTCTCAGAAAAAGGAAAGTAAGTATTTTTTGTTACAATTTCTAATGGGCCTCTTAATGTCGTGGGCCTGGCCCAAAAGGTGTTACAGCCTGTTAGAATTAAACGAGTTCGATCGTACGTCTTCTTTTTTTCACTAGCATTTGATAAATTAAAATAAATGTCGAAGTAAAAGTTGAAGCTTTGCTCCGAAATTAGTATGGTTCAAGCCAAAATCATGCTGTTGGGTGGTAAAATGGCAATATAAAGGTCAGTTTGTGCGCTGATAATCACACTATCAAATGAAAATTTTGAAAATGAAAAAGAAAATAGAATTATTCATACTTGCTTTTGTGCAAATAAGAAGAAGTTATTAGCTACGTACCGTGCAGTAAAAAAAAAGTATTTAATTTTTTTTTGAATTTTTTTTTTAATATTAAAATTATAAATTTTGATTATATCTACACCTTTAATTTTAAAAAAATTTCAAATTTTTTTTTTTTAAATTGATGTTTTGAGACTCCAAAATTAACAAATATTAAATAGTTTTAAAATTCACTTCGAATTCGTTAATCTTTGAACTCTCAAAATACATACTTAGAAGTATTTTTTGAAAAAAATATATAAAAATTATAAGTCTCATTAAAATCTATAATTTTTATGTTAATTTATTTTTCAAAAAATAATGCTAATTTTTTTACTGTACACAGTAGAGATAAACTTATCTTTGCAGTGCGCAGGTTAAAATTTGCCGTAAATAAGTGTCAATGGAAGAGGAAAGAAGGACAGTGGAGGAAGGCAAACCACTAATTTAATATATATATATATATATATATATATATATATATATATATATATATATAATATATATATATATATATATATATAATTACAAGGTCAGAAAGTTAAACACATGCATTACTAAGTGTATATTGAGGTAAATCACATAATCGATTTTTTAATTAAAACATTTTTTATCTACAGTGTATGTCTCTATTTGTTGCCTATAAAGTATTTTAGGACATACTAATAATCTAGTGGACCAACTAACTGCATTTATGGATCCTCTTACCTAAGAAGTCTATTTTGAGAAGTTGAATCCCATATCACTTATTTGACATTAATCTTTCTAACTTATATAGTTTGGATCTCTTTAGTTTTATTGCGTAATTTTGATATCAATGTTCACCCGTTTAATTTTGTGTCCGCACTCATAATCTTCACTTTTATTATATTAATATTTACGCTATTTTTATCAAGTACAAATTTTTATATACGTGTTTATTTTGCGTGATAACATATATTTTGTGGCCTATAAAGTCTATTTTTAGAAGTTTAGTTGCCCATCAATTTTCTTTTATTCTCTAATTTATATAGTTTGGAAATGATAGCCTTTCTAGAATGAATAAAATAATTAAATTGGTATCTTTTCAGCTGAGCTGAGCTGAGCTTGCGTTCTGGCATCCTATTTGGAGATTGATGTCAATCTGAAACAGTAAAATATGGTGAAAATAATCAAGGCATCTATTCTGTGCCTTGTATTGAAAGGAAAAAACCCACTTTTTTTTGTCAGAATAAACTTGAGAATAAAGCATTGTTATGTGGGTAATGTGTGTGTATGTGTGTGTTATATATATATATATATATATATTTATGGGAAAGTCTAGTATCATCATACAACCATATAGCTACCACTGGCAATTCCAGTATTTAATTGAGAAGAAAAGAACAAACTTCAAGTTGAACCCCAAAAAATTTTTGGTGACAGTATTTCTTGTCTACCTTCTTCCAATCTGCACAAAATACTCCAATCTTTTTGTTCTCTCTTCATTACATCCATTTTACCCTTCAAGTACTCATATTTTGGTTGGATCTGACCTTCAAATCACCAGAAAGTATCTTCTTTCCACGATTTTGTTCACCTACTATGTTTGTTCAGGCAAAAATTTGCACCTGAAGACCAAAACTGAAATAATTTTCTCGAGGCTTCTGAGGTTTTAGTAAGGGCTCTAGGAATCTTGTTGTTGTTGGGTGGAGGACCCACTTTGGGGAAGTTTGATCCAATAGGTTTGAGAAGAATTCAATAGCCACATGGTGTCTGATTCCAACCTCCTTAACCAAATTTTTAATGCCTGGTTTGGGGTTCGTGATGGAGCAGAGAGATGGGAGGTAGTGTTGTAAGTCATCCCTGCTGTTGACTTGTTAAGGATTAGCTTGGATCTCTCCAAGTCAAATGACCTCCCATTTGCAAATGATTGAATGCTGCTAATTTCCAGGCTGGAAGAAGAGAGAAGTCAACAGAAGACAGTCTTTTTCTTTCGGGTTTAGTGTAGTCTTATGTAGGAACCATTACGGTGTCCGCATTATTCTTCGGTGTTCGGTGGTTATTTGATCCATATTTTTTACAAGTCAACTATTTTGTACACAATGGTGAGACAGCTTTGCAAATTACGAACTTGCTTCATTTATTATGCTCATTTTCTATTGTTTAGATCTGTAATGTATGATATCACCCTACAGAAGCTTAGCCTTGAATGATATATTTCATATGATCTTGTTAGTGTTAGCAGAGATGAGATGTGCTCAATTTCTTTGCCTCAATTTATATTTTGTGATATCATTCTGCCAATCCCTTCTGCTCTTCTAATAACATCCTGGCTTTGAACTGTCTATATTCGTCTCCAGCTTTGTTTTTTAAAGTTATAATGGTTGATTAATGTTATACCCATTTGCAGCCTGAATATACTCATAGCTTCATTCATATTATGGGTTGGCTGAACAAAATTTGTGGAGGTTCCAGCCATAAAAAACAAAGAAGCCAGTATCAGGAGAGTTATTTGGAAGATACAGTATATAACCAACTTTCTGGTTCAAAGGTAATGTTATCACCTCTTCTTTTATTTTTTTAAACTTTGTGGAGGATTCTTTCATTCTAGTTGGCCTGGGGTCATTAAATCAGAATTTGTAGCTATTTATAATGTTATCTGCTTCTTCTCTCATGTAGGATCACCAATCAGAATATGAAGATGGTGATACTAGTCATGCTGCACCTTCGTCATCAGAAGACGAGGAGAGAAACACAAATGTAACTGGTTTGTACTATAATCTTAAGACTCTCTGTCTTTGCTTCATCCAGGATTATGTAACGCATTAAAGCATGTTTAAAGACCATGAATTTTCTTGCTAGGATTGTTTTATCACTTTGATTGAAACATATCTTGAGAGCATTTTCTTTTGTTACTTCCTTGACATGGGTAATGGCAGATTTCTCCAAAAAAAAAAAAAAAAAAAAAAAAAAAAAGACATGGTTAATGGCAATATATAAAAATTGAACAACTATGCTATTCTGTTTCCTTTAGAGTTGTGATTGGTGAATGTTTCTTTCTTTGGTTAGATAGTGATTCAGACTCTGAAGAAGATGAAATCGTATCAGATGCAGAAGACGGACAACTTGGATTGGACTCAGAGGATAAACAATTTTCAAGAGATGTAGAAGAAGAACATGTATCAGACTTGGAAGATGAACAACTTGCAACAGCTTTACAAGAAAGTTTAATTGTAGCGTCCCCATTTCATGAAAATTATCATAGCTATCAACCATTTCCATATAATTTTTACACAGGGTTCAGGCATGTTCTTTTGTATCTCTTTGGATTTTACCTTGTCTGTTACTTCTAGATCCATCATAACCCTCAAATTCGGGAATTTTCTTGTTCTCAGTTTGTAAGCTTTTACTTGTCTGGTTAGAGATATCAACATTTTGCTTGCTCATACTTTGAAACTTGTACAAGTTAATTAGTAAATGTAAAATCATGCATGTAAGTGACATAAAATTGGATGTGCTAGAGCAGTGAAATTATTGTGGTCGCTATTAATATGATGTTACATAGTGCTTTACTTAGTGGCATGTTCAAGTAATTGAGCTGTTGCGTAGAAATAATTGGACAATCTCTTTTTCTTGTAAGAATCATTATCTACTATTTAGAAATCTTACATACTCACCTCATTGTACGTATTCCAGGTTAGCATTAGAAGAAATCAATTTCCAATCATTTGTTTTGTTTTTAACCTTTAAGATAAACCCGAAAATTCGGGGGGGGGGGGAAAGTAAAGGCTAACCCTTCCCACTATTATTAATTTAAATGTGATACAATCAAAGAATCCTCAAACGAGAGAGTAACAAACCTAGACCCAACCTTACAAAGGATGAGAAAACCCACTATTATTAATTTCCAATAATTTGTTAGTGTACCTTAAATGATCACTTTTCTTGGTCATGTCATGTGAGTAATAATGTGCTATAAATATATTTTGGTTAATGAATTCAAATTTCATGTGATATATAATACCAGGACAGCTACATATCCAAGTTATGACACAACAAAGTTATTGCATTTTGTTTTGCTTAAAAGCTTTAACTTAACTTATTCTTCGTTGCTGTTTAGCTAAGTGTTTTTTTTTTTGGGCTCTCTTTGTAGAGTATGTGCTGGATGTAATACAGAAATTGGGCATGGACGCTATCTTAGCTGTATGAATGCTGTTTGGCATCCAGAGTGTTTTCGTTGCCGTTCTTGTAATCTTCCTATATATAATCATGAGGTAACATACTTGCCTACAAGTGACTTATGCTTGAGTTGAATAAGTTTATAAGACTCTGGAGCTTATTGACCCGCGTGGAACAGTTTTCTACATATGGTAATTATCCATACCACAAAATGTGTTACAAAGAGTACTACCATCCGAAATGTGAAGTCTGCAATCAGTTTGTAAGTTGTCTCCTTATGAACTCATGTTCTCCTTTTTAAGTTATTTAACATCCTACCACCATGTCAAAAAGTGTTGAACTGAATTTGCAAGTTTTAACTTTTAAAGCACAATAAATTTCTTTTCCTTATAGACTAGAGACAAGTTTTATATCCCCTATCCGTTATGAAATGACTAACGGCTACTTCATATTTGTTTTCTGAATTTTTCGTTCTGCATTTCTTTGCTTGTGTTAGAATTGATTATGATTTTGGTGGACTCACTCAACTCACTATATAGAAGAGAAAATAAAAAAATAAACTCATTCTTTACTTACTTGCATAAAACCGATCAAACTCATGGATATTTGTAACTCATTGCATCACTTTTCAAATTCGTATCTTTACATACTTAATTCATCCATTACATGTATAATAACTCTCCACAAACTCGACTAACTCCGTTCCGTAACGTTAGTGAGAGCATTTTGATGAAGCCATGTTTAGAGATATTAACCCATATTTTGATGAACCCATATTATAGTTTTGTTTTTTAAATCATGGGGGTAAAGGATTTTCCATTTCCGCCGGATCCCCGCGGGGACGTGGATGGGGAAGGAAGGGGATCGAGAAGGAATTCTCCTCCCCGTCGGGGATGGGGACTAGGACATACAACGTGGATTAAGTTCTGGGTCGAGGATGAGGAGCGATCCCTCATCCATTTTCTGTCCCGTTGACATCCTATCTATTTTGTTGGAAATAAATGTCAACCGACTGTATGCCATCAACGAGTTCATTACCTCATCAGTTATGGAATCGTCATTTTTAGCGGACTTCTCAAGAGGTACCGCTACAAGCTCGAACTTTGGGTTGAGTAAGCGGAGAATATCGAAATTTTAATCTTCAAATTTCTTTCAAAGAATTTGGTGCCAAAATTTCTTCACTATATCAACCCAGGTGCACAAGTTTTGTAAGTTGTTCAACAGTCACTTGGATTTAGGAAAACCGGTAAACTTATCAAAATTGCCTTCATTTATTTGTCGTGGATTATGTAGAGAGATTTTTGTCTCTGTTTCTCAACTTCTTAACCATCGCTGGAACGCTTGATGAAATACGTACTTCTCCTCTTTTAGGCTCGATATAACCATTCTCCATGATACCTCATATATTTTGGAATCCGAGTAACGCTATTCTCTGGATACTCCAATTATTGTTGTTCTCCTTTATGAGGCGGGGGATGGGATATTCTATGAATGTTATGGACATGATACTCGAACTCATTCACCATCATTTTATATCAATTTGTTATGATTGATTTATAATTTGGGTGAACTCACTCAACTCAATATGTAAACCGGAGGATAAAAATAAAAGACACTCTTTACTTGCTCGCATAAAATAACAAACTCATGGATTTTTATAACCATCTGCTACATGCATAATAACTTTCCACAAACTTCTCTAACTCTATTATAAACATTATTGACCACGACACCACTCTTTGATGCATGAGTTACAAAAGTAATTGGCATGAGTTACACCCACTATCTTTATATTTAATTTTGGTTTAATTTTCCAACAGCTCGTACATGATTTACCTTGCCACTCCTTGCAGATACCATTAAACATGAACTGCCTCATCGAGTACAGGGCACACCCATTTTGGTCCCAAAAGTATTGCCCGTCACATGAGCTTGATGGTACTCCAAGGTGTTGTAGTTGTGAACGAATGGAGGTCAGTGACTCAGTTAATATACATCTTTGAAGCAATTGGCATGCGTTAAAATATTTAATGCCATTCTGCAGAACCTATGATTCTCTGTTATTATCTAATCATATTCGATCTTAGCTGCCACCTATTGCCTTAACTGGCTCCGAATTCCTTTGCTATCACAGTCAAGAGACGCGGAATATTTTGCCCACAATGATGGCCGAAAAATTTGCAAGGAATGTCTTGATTCTGCAGTAATGAGCAGCAATGACTGCGAACCCCTTTATTACGATATAGAGGAATTTTTTGAAGGTTTAGATATGAAACTGGAACAACAGATTCCGCTACTCTTGGTTGAGAGGCCAGCACTCAATGAAGCCAAGGAAGGAGATAACTCTGTGAGTTGCTACTTGTGAAAGCAATTTCATTTCATTAAGAGAGAATGTTTTTTTTTTTTTTTTTTTTTTTTTTTTTTTTACAATTTTTCTTCTGTATGTGGGAGCAGGGTCATCATCTCCTTCCTGAGACCAGAGGTCTTTGCCTCTCCGAGGTTGAAGCAGTTAGCACAGTAAGATATCTTCGCTTTTCAATCCTAATCCATTTTCTCAGAAGAACCAAAGGGAAAAAAAAATCCAATCATTGACTGCTGTGACCCAAGAAAGCACATGCAGTCCCTTTCAATATCTGTTAATTTCTACTAAGGACGTGATGTTAATTAGATTCCAAGAAGTCCAAGAATTGAGGAAGATATGACGTCAGAACCCTATAGATTATCCAGGAACTATGACGTGACAGCCATTCTTATTCTCAATGGTCTTCCAAGGTATGCTATATTTGCCATCTTCTTTAATTATTATTTTTTTTCCTTGACTGATTGTTGTATACTTTTGTCTATTTTTCTAGCTGGTTTTATGAATCACCTGCTCGAATTGATATTTTGATATTAGTTCAGCTCATGATCTTATTGTTTGCAGATTAGTGACCGGAACAATTCTTGCTCATGAGATGATGCATGCATGGCTGAGGCTGAATGGTATGTTCTTAATGTTTTATAACTTAGCTGTAAATCAGCAAATGCATAGGATATATTGCTAGTCAGTCAACAAGCCCACAAGCAAGAAAGAAAGAGAGAGATAATGTGGTTAAGAGAGTGAGAGTCCATCACATGCGGGTTATGAAAAGGAACTGATGTACACTACTTTGTTCCGGAGAAGACTATTTCTGTAGGACCCTCAACTTGGATAAGAACAAAAACAAGCAAAGGTAACATTTGTACACAAGTGATTACGAGCAGGCAAAACGAACAAACTGCAGGAGAAACAAAAGGGCTAATAAGCATAGAAAAGGTATCATAAGGACAGATAACAAGGGACACCCCAATCCTCTTGACCCTCTAAACAATGGGTTCGAAAAATTGAATTCCTCGCAGCCATTCAGGTCGATGATACAAAATCGGAACATCGATGTAATATTTTTTATGTTTTGGTAATGAAGGGTTTTTGGGTAAGTATGAAGGTAAGAAGTATTAAAGCAAAAAAAAAGGTGTTTTTATATGCTAGGTGCAACATTAAAGAGAGTGCCGATCGTAGGGTCGAAATACATGTTTTTGTAAAAAACTCTTCCAGCATGAAAGTTGTAGATCTTGATGAATATGAAACTTTAATATTGCAAGTTTTTCCAAAAAAATACTTCTAAATAGATATTTTTGGAGTTCGGAAGCTTAACGGGTTCTACAAGTTTATTCAGAACCTGTTAAGCTTCGGAACCCCAAAACATCTATTTAGAAATATTTTTTGAAAATATTTTCAACATGAAAGTTTCATATTCATCAAGATCTACAACTTTCATATTGTAAGTTTTTGCAAAAAGCAAATATAGATACGTGTTTTTGGGTTACGGTGCAGTCGACCTCATGGGATCGAAACACCAATAAAGAAGCTTAAAATAGGTAAAAACTACTACTAAATCTAAAAAAAAAAGAAGGAAAAGAAAGGAAGAAAGAAGCTCTTATATACTAGGATCACACATTGCCAAAATTTAAGATAGGTTATAACCACATGAATACTGACAATTTTACTAGAGGCCATACGTGTATACAACTGATTCTTCGAGAATAATGCTTTGGAAGGTTAGATGGACCTATTTTCTCGTTAAAGCTTTGCTATTTCTTGCAAGTCTGAGCATTGTTTCTGTTTCTTTGACCATTTTCTTCTGTTCATGTATCTATCACTGTACCTTTTAATGAATTAAGTATTTTCCCCCTTTTTAATACGTTTAGCTAATTATTTAAATGACGATTGTGCTACAGGACTTCCTACTCTTTCTCACGAGGTTGAAGAAGGCATTTGCCAAGTGCTAGCTCACATGTGGATAGTCTCTGAAATAATTTCGCTCTCTGCTACTGATTGTTCATACACCTCGTCACCCGAAACTTTGCAGAATAATGCAAAAAGACAGTTTGAGAGGCGACTTGCAGACTTCATCAAACACCAGATCGAGGATGATCCATCTGTTTATGGCCAAGGCTTTCGAGCTGGTTATCAAGCAGTTCGGCAATACGGTCTCAGGGGTACCCTTGACCATATAAAGATGACGGGCAGTTTTCCGCAAACATGAAACTTTCTTCTCATTCTTGTTTTACTTAAATTTGCAGCTTAGTCCTCACAGTTGGATCTTGGGCTAATGCTCATTCAAAATAATGCCATTCAAAAGGAAAGAGAAATGTGTAGTAGAACTGTACTTTTAAAAACTACTTTTTTTTTCATTAAAAAAATATTTTTTTTTTTACTTAACCGCAAAGAATACCAGGGAATGCTTATCGACAAACCTAGTAAAAGTTTGCAACTTTACTTATCCCTGTAACATGTAGCTGTATGTGAAGCCGTTCATTTACCACAGCTAGCAGCTCATTGCTGGTAATATGTTATACTGGGGGTCAATATATCACTTGGAGAACGTCGCAGATTACCATGTCGATGATTTAAATCCAATTCTGGACTAGAAATCTGAAGGTTGGCGAAGAAGTTGTGTTTTCACTCTTTTGCAAGTGTCCTACGAAGACGTATTCATGCTATCTTTTTTTTTTTTCTTTTTTCTTTTTTTGTGTGGTAAGTTTGTAGAGCTCTGCTTACAATCGGTGCTTATAATCGGTCCAAAGACAACCATAACCGGCCTAAAAATAACCGGTCTGGCCAAGAAGTTTGTGGAACTCTCTGTCCATAATTCTGCCCATCCCATGAATCGGGAAGAGTACTCACCAGCCTATGTTCTTCACAATAACCTTTATTACGAGAGATTTTAAATTAAAACATCATAACAAGTAACATTAAAAATTAGCTTAGGTTGTCTTTAAGCAAATGCAAAAGAATTTCAAAATTTATGGGAGATTTGTTTATCAGCCCCTCCATTGAACTTTATTTACGAATGAACTCATCGTTTATAACCCACTATATTCGACACCTTAGATTATCTATTTAGCGGTATTTTATTGAAATTTTTTTTAATACAAAAGTCATAGATTATATCAAAATCTATTTTTCTTGAACTCAAAATTTTTTCAAAAACTTTTTTAATAAGTATTTTGAGGCTTCAAAATTATAGAGGGTTAGTGATTAATTTCTAAATCCACTAAAATGTTGAAGCCACAAATATCTATTTAGAAATTAAAAAATTTAAATACAAAATTTATAAATTACATCGAAATCTCTTTTTTTTCATATTAAAATTTTTTAAAATATACTTATATAGTAGTCAAAATAAATTCTAAAACGAACTGATTTATAATAAATTAAAATTAGGGGCTGATTTGTAAAGACATACCCAATAAGCAATGATATGTGATTTCCCCATAAGATACATCTGCAACTTTTTTTTTTAAAATTTTTTAAAAGAAAGTTCAAATTCTGTTACCAAATCAAATACTACAATCATATGGTTGATTCCAATTTGGATCCTAGCATATACTACTATCAGCCAAAGAAGGGGTCCTAAATTTGGTACGAATCATCCATTTCCAGACAGCACAACGGATAAATATAGATGCATGTGGTATATATATATGTGAATTTAATTTGTCAGGACTATTAAATTTTTTGGCAAAATATTTTTTTAATTCCTGAATTTTACAAAAATATGTCTTTATAATCCTAAATTATAAACTATACTCGCGATAACCCTGAACTACGAAAAAAACGTCACAATAATTTTGCCGTCAGTTTTTCCGTCCGTCGCCGTTAATTCGCTGACGTGGCCGTTTTTAAATAATTTTTTAATCAATTTTTAATTTTATAGAGGGACAAATATATTTTTATATATATTTATTTTTAATTACTTTTCTGGGAATAAACCCCTCCTCCGACGTTTTTGTCCTTTATAAAGTTAAAAAAAAAAAATTAAATTAATAAAAAGATTATTTAAAAACTGTCATGTCAGCGAATTAACAGCGACGTACAAAAAAAATAACGGTAATGTTATTATGGACGTTTTTTCGTAATATAGGGTTATCACGAGTACAGTTTAAAATCAGAATTATAGAGGCACATTTTTGTAAAATTTTGGGGCTAAAAAAGATATTTTATCAAATTCTTTTTAAGAATAATATTTCTGGTAATAAAATTGAAGCGAAATGAACCAAGGAAGGTCAATTTTCTAAATGTTTATGGAATTCAAATGGTGTAGTGAAGGAAACGGACCGCTGCTAACACTCGTGGACATCGTGCATTGACATGGACCCCACTCCCACTGTACGCCACGCACCCAACAAATAATCGGACGGTCAGATCGCGCTCCATCAACTTCACCGTCCTGAACTCGAGAGCCATTCGTCAACGACCCCAAAAAAAACACAATTTGCGTGATAAACACTTATCAGCAAAATCATAAATCACTTCAAAAGATGTAGTATTTATTATTGCAAAAAAAATAAAATAAAAATAAAATAAAATTGTGGAATGTGACGCAAGTCAAACTTAAGCGGTAGTAAAATAATCTTGAATTTGATAATTGACGTATTCACTAATAACTCTTAATAAAATTACTATCCACCCTCCCTCAAACTATAAAATTTACTAATCAACCCCTCCCCCATCACATCTCCATCACATCAACCATCATTACCAATTTCAACTGCATTCGGACAAAAATACTCCTAACTATTTGGATACCGAGATCACCTATTTAGAAGCATTTTTTGAAAAACTTTTGAACATAAAAGTTGTAAATCTCGCCGAGATCTATAACTTTCATGTTCAAATTTTTTTCAAAAAATGCTTCTAAATAGGTGTTTTTGATGTCCGAACTATTTTCAGCGGATTTCAGACCGAGGTCTACACTTCGGACCCCAAAAATACATATTTAGAAGTATTTTTTGAAAAAACTTTCAACATAAAAGTTATAGATCTCGTCGAGATCTACAACTTTTATGTTGAAAGTTTTTCCAAAAAATGTTTCTAAATAGGTATTTTCGATATCCAAAATGATAATACATACGAGGATATTTTCGTCCGAAATTTTTTGAAACAGTAAATGGGGGCCTATAAGTAATAGGGGGGCTGATCAGTTAAAATGAAAGTATAGGGGGCTGATAAGTAAATCCCCCAAAGTTTTATCTACCGCAAATATAATACTTTTATCTATGCCATATTAAGTTGATGGGTGAACGTGATAGAAAATTGTTAATTTTCTTATTCAATTAGCCGATTAATTAAAGTATTTTTTTCTTTTAAATTTTTTTTTATAAAAACCAAATGGATGATAATATAATTTTTTAGCAGTAGTCCAAAATTATAGCTCGAGTTTAAAGTTTTTAGTAACAACTTATTTTCCGTCTTAGTTAAAATTTTAAAGCTTAGTTACAAGGTAACGCAAAACATTAATGTTTACAGGAGCAATATGACAAAGTCGAGCACCGAACTGTTGAAAAAAGAATATACCCGACTAATTTGCACATATCTATTCCATATTTCCATGGTTTTTCCAAGTTTCGCTCCACCTGTTGAGCAAGACGAGAAAAACAGCGACAAAAGCCATTCAAATATTGCCACGTATTCTAAACTCTTAAAGCTCTAAGTACATTTATTATTTATTAGTGGATGGTGGAGACAGAAACACAACGATACTAAATTTTCGGGCAGCTCTAGTGGAGAGCTTCAGGGGTGGGCGGCTATGGCAATCTCTTCTCAGCTCGGAAAACTTCCGAGCTTGTTCGCGACCTCGGTCGGTGGGTCTCGCCGGACTAGCTTGCCGGCTCTGTCCGTCAGATGCAGCGGTGGAGACGTTGGCGCGGCGGCGGCGGTGGAGTCGGAGTTTGATAAGAAGGCCTTTCGGCATAACCTCACCCGCAGCGAGAATTACAACCGCCGCGGGTTCGGACACAAGAAGGAGACTCTCGAGCTCATGAATCAAGAGTATACAAGTCAGTTTTTAACGCTAATTCATGTCAATGTTGGTTTAGAAACGAGTTTTTTTTTCCGGTGATTTTTGGTAAAATTTCGATTTTATAAGTTATATATGAATTTGGGCTGAATTTGATACATAGTTGGTATATTCATTGCCAGGCGATATTGTTAAGAAGCTGAAGGAGAACAATTATGAGTATAAGTTTGGAGATGTGACGGTGAAACTAGCGGAGGCATATGGATTCTGCTGGGGAGTTGAGCGGGCAGTGCAGATCGCTTATGAAGCCCGGAAGCAGTTCCCAGATGAGAAGATTTGGATTACAAATGAGATCATCCACAATCCTACTGTAAACAAGGTTAGCAATCTCATCTCTCTCTCTCTTGGATTGCATATTTGAGTAGGATGTTAGTTTAGTTCTTTTATGAATATATTTAGCTGTATCTCTACTAGCAATCTCACCTTTTCCGGTGAGTAATAAATTGAATAAGGGATGTTTAGCTTGTGCATAAGGGTCGTGTTAGTAGATATTAAACAGTATGTATACTATCAGCTTAGGCTTTCAGTACAGTAAGATGTCTCAAAGAGCTCCTAAATAGCTTTATGCAACTCTTGATTTCATTAAGATTTCCTAGTCATATAATTATCAGTTTGAAGCTTGCTGCTAGAGCAGTTATATTACGATATGTTTATGCCCCTTTAGAGATGCGGATAAAATGATATTGTCAGTTTGGTCAACAGTTTTGATTATTTACTATGATATTGTTGAACAACTTCACTAAGACACCACAAACTCCTTTACAACTCTCATGTTTTTCACACGTGTAGAAGTTTCTTGCCGCCTCAACATTTGCTTCTCATAACAAGGGAATCTGAATTTGAGCGAGCCCTGACTTAGTTTATTGTCGCGTGTATGGATTTGTTATCTATGCCATTGACCACAAAAAAAGATGTACCAAAAAGCAAATTTGAATAACGCATATTCCATGACATGGGTTATAAGCTGTAAACAGCCAAGTCTCTCTTGATTAAGTACCTCCAAACTCTTCATCAGACTACGAATGACCATTCTGATCCTAGTATAGTTCGGGACTGTAAAGTTGGCAAGAATAAAGGCAAGCAACAATCTAAGAAGGTGAAATAGGACCAAACAAGAAACACCAAAAATTGCACGTTTATGAAGTAATGACTTTTTTTTTGAAATTATCGTGGGAAAACTCTGCCCGTAACCGGCCTATTTTTGTGCGACCGTCGTAACAGACAAACCCACGGGTGGCATCGCCTCATGTTCCACTAATTGAGGAGTCCCAACCTTTCGATGTGGGCAGGCCCGAAGGCCCATGTTACCCTCGATGGGGTACAAAGGGGATAAATTTCTCACACCCTTGTGGGTGGCGCTTGCCGGGTTCGAATATGAGACTTCCACTTCATGAGGTGAAACCTCAACCATCCGGCCTAAGCGCTCTGCGCGAAGTAATGTCAATTTTGAAACTAATGCTTTATACCAATGGTTCTAGCTACCCAAAGAGTAGTGTGTTGGCAACACTACAGCAACCACACAGAGAGAGAGAGAGAGAGAGAGAGAGAGAGAGAGAGAGTAGTGCGTTGAAATTAATGCTTATACCAATGGTGCTACTACCAAAAGAGTAGTGTGTTGGCAACGAGAGAGAGAGAGAGGAGAGAGAGAGAGAGAGAGAGAGAGAGAGAGAGAGAGAGAGAGGAACAAACTGTAGCAACACAAGCTACTGATGTTTAAAAGATCACTACTTAGGAAATATAACCATGAAATGTACCTATTTTGATAATTTCTTAGTTGATAAGTTCTTCTGATGTAAGACTGAAAAGATCTTTCTTTACTTAATGGTGCAGAGGTTGGAAGAGATGGAAGTTCAAGATATTCCAGTTGAGAATGGGAGAAAACAGTTTGATGTTGTTGATGAGCGTGATGTTGTAATTCTTCCAGCATTTGGTGCAGCTGTTGATGAGATGGTTACCCTGAATGACAAGAAAGTACGGATAGTTGATACAACTTGCCCATGGGTTTCAAAGGTACTTATTTCCCACATATTTTGGCAAGATATGGACGTATTTTTTATCACATTTTTAATGTGAAATTATGCTTAAGTTTTGCGTTATTGGATGAATCATCAAAGGTCTGGAACACTGTTGAGAAGCACAAGAAAGGAGATTACACTTCCATAATTCATGGTAAATACTCACATGAAGAGACGGTTGCCACTGCCTCTTTTGCAGGGACATATATTATTGTCAAGAACATGAAGGAGGTACTTTTCTGTCTGCATTCTTCTTATTTCCCTTCTATAATGAATTTTTTATAGATGCGTTTAGCCACACTGTATTTCTTATACCATTTGCAGGCCCAGTATGTCTGTGATTACATTCTTGGAGGTCAACTGGACGGTTCAAGCTCTACGAAAGAGGAGTTTCTTGAGGTTAGATTTTGCTATAATTATTTGAAAGTGTTATATAATGCTGTTCATCAGTGTAATAGTATCAATCTTAACTTTTGCATATACAGAAATTCAAGTTCGCTATCTCCAAAGGATTCGATCCTGATGTGGATCTTGTAAAAGTAGGCATAGCAAACCAAACTACTATGCTGAAAGGGGAAACTGAAGAAATTTGGTGAGCATAATTTTCAGTGGACTGTGACTTTGTTGTAGTATCCAACAACTAAAGTTGCTCTGTACCTCTTCAGGTAAATTAGTTGAAAAAACAATGATGCAAAGATATGGTGTTGAAAACATTAACAACCACTTCGTAAGCTTCAATACAATCTGTGATGCAACTCAGGTAAGATGCGCATATCTGTTTGATTCATTCACTCTTATCACTTATTCATTTGTTTAAGCTTTATTCCCTGCAGTTTTTAAATTCTCTTTTGTAAACATAGTTTTCGGTGCCGGGCGGCACGTGTTTGTTCCGGCAGTTGTCGGCACGGCACGAACCGGCACAGCACGTGTCAAAAAAATCTTATATTTAAATATTTAAATTAATTTTTTATTTTTATTTTTATTTTTTAAAAATAACAAATAAATATATATCGGCACGGTCGGCACGGCACCATCGGCACGTTCCGGGATCTGAATTTACCGAAACTCGGCTCGGCACGGCAAACCTTGTTTGTAAAACTGAAAAAAAAAACAGTCTTAAGCTAAATTTTTTGTCCTTACTCTTGACTCTGCGACTGTTGTAACCCCAGGAAAGACAAGATGCCATGTACAAGCTCGTGGAAGAGAAACTCGACCTTTTGTTAGTGGTTGGTGGATGGAACTCAAGTAATACATCCCATTTACAGGAGATTGCAGAGCTAAGAGGCATTCCGTCGTATTGGGTTGATAGCGAGGAAAGAATTGGTCCGGGCAACAAAATAATGTACAAGCTAAATGTAAGCTTAGCATCTAAAAATGACCATTTTTTTAAACGATCTTCTTAGCCTTCTTTAGTTATGGAGAATTTTAGTCACCTTCGCGATTACTTTTGTTACCTGCAGCACGGTGAGCTTGTTGAGAAGGAAAATTGGCTTCCACCTGGTCCTATCACAATTGGAATCACTTCGGGTGCTTCTACTCCTGACAAGGTAATTTCTTTATTTTTTTTTTCAATTTTTTTATTTTTTGGTAAATAAGTAACTTTTATTAGCACAGAGCATAGTATATACATCAGTCAGTCATTGAGTTCGGAAGAACCCAATGCTGTATACATTCTAAAGAGAGTACTGAAGATAGAAAAAATTCAATCTAACAGAAAATCCCACAATCTCACAATTTCTTTATATTTCCATACACTGAATTCTTTCTAACCTCTTTAATCTGATCAAACTTTTCTGTCCCCCCCTATTTCTGTGAGCAGGTGGTAGAAGAAGTACTAGTCAAGGTCTTCGACATTAAACGGGAACAAGCCTTGCAATTGGCATAATGAAAGACAGCAAGCGTGGTTGAAGTTAGCCGTTGTGTTCCACCCGGGAAAACCATAGAACTGAACTGGTCCAGTGGTGAGCTTGTCACAAGTTTACACCTGTAGATGCATAATTTACTAGTGACAATAGTAATTTCTCCTGTACCAGTCAGAATTATCAGTTACACAGTTATTAAAGCATATTATTTCCACATCCATGATCAGTTACAGAGCTAAAATTCCCAGCTTTTTTCTTTAACACATTGTTCTTCATTCTATAAATCCATCGGTTTCTAATTCACAAATCTGACAGTGATCAAGGAATATACTAATGCAAGTCCATGGTTGCGAAAATTTTCCAGTTCAATTCTGAAGCTCATCTGCTTCAGAATTCAGATCTTGATGAGGAAGAGTGGTCTGGAGTTTTCCTATTTTAAGATGTGAAAGTGAAGTATGAATTTTACTAGCATTAGACGTTAAGGGCTTTAGCATGTGATTCAAAATGGGAAAAAAGAGAAAATAATTTGCTCTTTTCTCAAAATAGGGAGCTTTATCTGGAAAGTCAGTAACTACAGAGATTGTCTTGTAAGGTTTAAAATTTTGAGGAATTGTCTCGTAATTCAAACTTCTTACTAGATAATTTCCCGTTAAAATCAAACTCTCCAGAATGAAATTATTTCCAATAAGGTGGATATATAACTAATATAAATTCACATATTACTAAGTAACGAAGCTGCAAAGTAAGCACAACTCGTCAATCAATACAATATCAACAACAACGTATCTAAAGTTGTTGCACGTGTATTTTTTTTCATGGCAACGGTGATGATGATGCTTGAGTCGATAATTACAATTGCGGTGACGATGTCAAATAGTGATCACCAGCAAGAAAGATTGGACGGCTCTGCCCGTGAAAAAGAGGATAAAAAAGGAATAATTGTATATCAGCCCACAAAATTTCGCTCTTATATTTCAGCCCCCGAAAACACGTTTTCGACTTGACGTGGCGTGCTGGTGCGCCGCTACGTCG
This sequence comes from Xerophyta viscosa, assembly GCA_002076135.1. Classification (NCBI taxonomy): domain Eukaryota; kingdom Viridiplantae; phylum Streptophyta; class Magnoliopsida; order Pandanales; family Velloziaceae; genus Xerophyta; species Xerophyta viscosa. The sequence continues at coordinate 188,944 of MJHO01000091.1, read as the reverse complement.
CACATTTTCGTATTTTCGTGGACTGAAACGTACGACTGTTGATCTTAGAGGGACTGATATGCAATTATCCTTAAAAAAAGGAGGTGGTGGTGGTTAAGCTGCAGCGACAAAGCTCCAGGTGCAATTTCTATATTTTTACAAAATGGGAGAATTTCTTGGTAATAAATGAAGATTTTGGGAGGCAGCTTAGTATATCAGAAACTTTGGAAGATTATCTAATTAAATTTAAGTTTTAGGAGTGCTATACAATCTTTTTCTATAATACAATACATGTTTTATTGTTCATAGACGAACATTCCTTGAGTGTCGCTATCCATTACCATCTCTATCCTCTCATCTCTTAGCACCCATCCCTAGAAGGTGAGCTCAGTCATCTCCATTTCATTGTTGGTACAACAAGTCGCGGGAGCGACCCATGCATACAAGAGATTACATTTCAGATCCTCAATGTGCGGTTTATTGGATCACATAACATCATTTATATTGATCGGGTTATAAAAAATTTTGTACCACGAATTTAGGGAGAAGTGTTTGAAATCTTACTTGCATTTACTGCATAATGGTTGTATTATCATGGCTTGTATTGGTTGAAAAATCGTTTTTGCCAGGCACTAGCACCAAAATATAGGATTGGACAAGTAAACTACGGACTAATATTGATCCCATATGCTTGTGCATATGGAATTTCCATATACACGAGCGGATAGATTACAATATAACTACAGACTAATCGTTGACGAAATTGATCCCATATGCTTGTGCATATGGAATTTCCATATACACGAGCGGATAGATTACAAGATATATATATATTTATTTTAATAAAAAATTAACATAAAAATTAAAATGTTAATAAAATCTATAACTTTTATTTAAATTTTTTTTAAAATAGATATTTTAAAATTTTAAAATTTAACAAATTTAAGATGAATTTTAAAATAGTTTTAAAATTGATTTCAAATCGGTTAAACTTTAAATTCTAAAATACCTAATTAACAATATTATTTAAAAAATTCTAATATAAAATTATAAATCTTATTAACACAACTATTATTTTAATTTTTTTTTAAAAATAATTAATATTTATTTTAAAAAAGTTTTATAATTATATATTTATTTTTTTACAAGCGTATGGAATCATCACTTAATCATTGAACTTTGGACTAACTTATCTGTACTGCACCAGCGTTTTTCAAATACCCGTCCGATTTAGATCTAACGGTGAGTACGAGATATCACAAACAGCAAGTGGTGTAGTTGTCTATGGGTAAGCTACAAGACAAGAAAGGATGCCAACACTTTACATACGACAAGACTCCACATCATCTACTCCATCCGCTGCAGCGAGCCGACGCCGTTCATAGGGCTGCAGAGAAAATAGTGAGATAGTCGTACCATGCGAGCAGAAGTTTGCGAAGGAGATCGGAGCATCGGCGTGGATGCTCGGCGGAGAAAGCAGAAATTCTAGGATTTATGTGCGGCGTAATGTATTTTATATGGTTGGAGGCCTAAGATTAATTAGCGCACTTCATGTCGCCACGTTAACGTCACGCTGGAAAGTTGAAGATAAGTGTGAATGATATCCCCACATCTGGTTGTAGATAAATTCTACTATTATTACTAATCTACAGCACTAATTTAATACCGATCATCAATGTCATTCTTATTCTAATTCCAATAAATAAATATCATAGCATAGTATATCTTTTAAAAGTCAAAGCTAGCATTTAAAATAATATATGATGATATTCAATGTAAAGAACGAGGCTCCAATTAAAGTGGAAAAAATATAAACATAAAAGTTGTAAGGCACGGAATAATAGAAATAGTGTGTCAGTTATAATAAAACAAATAATGTAAATTGAAAATGTTAATCCTTATATTAATATCAACGGATTCAATGCGGTCTTTCCTTCCTTTAGCTCCAGGATCAATTTTTTGAGGGTGTGAATATCACTTCGTCCCCACATCGTCAAAGGAAATAAACAATTGTGGCAACATAACATCACCACCTCCTCCATGAAAACCTAAGATTAATAAGAAACTCCATTCCTTTTAATCTCCCTGCTCTCGTCTTCTCCCTTCGTTAGACCTCGAAGTAGCAGAGAGATCTTTTTACAGCATTTTTTGGACTATAACAGTACTACTCTGCATAGATATTTATAATTACTAGCCTAAAGTAGCAGAGAGTTGACCATTGAGCTCATCAATGGCGAGCGGAAGAAGAAGAGGATGTGTTGGGTGGGTGGAAAAGTACTTCAGAGACTGCGTTTGCGATTTGAAGAGTGGAATATCATTCGGTCTGGGGATGATGAGTCTGGTTGCTTGGGGAGTTGCAGAGATCCCGCAGATCGTCACCAACTTCAAGACCAAGTCTGCTCATGGTGTTTCCCTCGGTCTCCTCCTCACTTGGATTGTTGGGTACTCTTTTTTTTTTTTAATTATTTATTTTCAGCCTTTTTTTTTTAATTATTTAGTAGCTAAATATGTGATCATATGGATAAATGATGTTCTGCAGTGATGTGTTTAACTTAGTGGGATGCCTTCTTGAGCCAGCAACGGTGAGCTTCTTTAATATTTACAGAATTTTGTGACAAAAATGTGATTTAATTAAGATCTGATCTGACTGATTTGTTTGGAGAATGCAGCTGCCAACCCAGTTCTACACTGCAGCTGTAAGTAATTAAGCATATGAAATAGAATTTAAGATCGTATACTGATTACAGAATGGTTATATTAATATATATGATAAAATACTAATATAGGCTGTTTTTGCATGTAGTTGTATACATTTGCTACAGTGATTTTGGTGCTGCAGACAATCTACTATGATTACTGGCCAATATGGACCAAGACCAAGAAATTCAGTGAGGATCATAAGATCGAGGTCTGATAATAACTTGATTATCTATTACTTTTTTTTTTTTTTGGTTCGTATAGTTTCATTTATTATTCCATATGTTTTTTTATGGTTACATACAATATAAAATAACGCTATTCATAAGATGCAAAATAGTCTAATAAAGGGTGACGGTGTGCAGTTTGTCACTTTTCAATAATTAGCTAGCATTATCGAAGACGAAACTCCACCAGGCCGGTTTTGTCGAAAAAGTTTATGTTTTTAAAAACCGATTCAAGTAGGACTCCGCCTCTTAAAAAAAAAAAACCTTACAAAATCAGTCAAATGCATTTGTGTAGTATTTTTTAAATCTGTAAAAAAAGATTTTGTTATGCTTAACAATTTTTGTATTTAGATTTTTTTTTTTTTTTTTGAGAAAAATTTATAAATAGATTTTTTGACTTTCCTAAATTTTAAACCTTAAATCAACTATTTAAATTTTTAAAAAATATTTAAAATATAATCATATATATATATATATATATTATATTGATTTTATTTAGTCATTATTAAAACATTATTCGATGATATCGTACAAAACTAAGGACCGATATGTACGTAATTATAACTTCTCAGCCTTGCATAACTGGTGAATTTTGGATGACATTCATATCTATTTCACATTATTTGTGACGGATTAGTACCTTAAATAGATTGGCTTCCCACCTCCCTCACAAAAGCTTCGAACCTCCCCCATATGGTGATGAAAATGACAGATTTTGCTGCGTGGGGTCTTCATTGTTCACTTCTTGTCGTGGCCATGTACTATTTTGTTATAATAATTCATCTGAAAATGGACCACCGCAATATTAAAAAAATAAACAATATAAAATAATCTGAAGTTAACTGTTTCAGGAGGAAGACGACGATCAAAAGAAGCCCTTAAATCCAAAAGCAGAACATCTTCGTCATGATGAAAATGATCAAAAGAGCAAGCCAATTCCAACATCATATTCACCATCTCGAGCAGACGTTTTTACACGTACGTATACCAACAATTTCATAATCCATAATATATATATATACAACATAGATAGAGAATTTTGATGCACCATTATTTTATGGGAGAGTTGCGTTTGGATCCAAAGTTGTAAATTCTATTGCACTTAGATTATGGGTTAAATTTTAATTACAGTTAAGTTCTTCCGCGGAGGGTATCAAAAGTTATCAAAAAGGTGTTAAAAGTTATCAGAAATGTGTCAATATATTATTTTTTATCAGAAAAGTGTCAAAGTGGAGGGTGTTGGACGTATGTCGGAGGTGTCAAAAACTAATCGGAAGGTGTTAAAAATTTATTGGAAGGTTTTAAAGTGACTAAAGTACAAAATTTTTTTGAAGACAATTTAAATAATGTTGAAACAATATGCAGGAACTGCAGAGCAATTATCCGTTATTTTATTTTATTACAGGTCTGCTAGATCGCTGGTGAACAGCGGATCGTCGCCGTACGGATCGTCAACGGCGTATCTGAGAACGGCGAGGAGTGGTCCGCCGGCGATCCGAAACGCCGATTCGGAATCATCATCATCAGAAGAAGAAGATAATCAGAACAACACGTCATATTCGACTAGAATTTGTGGCCGGCGATCAAGTTCTAAACCAAATCGTACTACCTCTCTCTCGGTCCGTATAATACATCCACGTACTTCGTACACGTTTGCATTTCAATTTTATATTTTTTATTTTATCTCTTCTTCGTAATTATTTTTGTATTCATTTTTAGCCCGTTGTTGGATTGACGTAATCGTAATCTCTAAAAATCAGTCAACATCTAGAATCTCGACCACATCTGTTTTTAGAATGTTTTGGGGCCCAAAGTGTGCGGGCATGAATTAACCCAAAACTCCAACAAAAGATTGAACTAATGGTCTAATTCTAGAAAAATTATGTATATTGTATTAGTCATAAATTTGTTTATATAAGAAATGGCATATCAGCATTGCCGAATCATTTTTCACAACAATTTTAAAATTGTTTTCGAACAGAAAATACTATATCAGACTTCATGTTGTAAAATTCGTATAAATTAGCTTTTTTGGGAATTGACAATGACAGTGCGTGGCGCTGCCATATTAATTAGTCTGACAAGGTTTGATGTACAATATGAGTTTTCATAAGGATAATTGTATATCAGCCCGTAAAGTAACAGTTGTGTGTTTTAATATCCGAAAATATATTTTTTACGGGTTAAAATATAAGGCGCGTGTCATATCAGCGTAAAAATATATTTTCTAAAGTTAAAATATAAAAGTTAAATTTTGAAAGGCTGATATGTAATTATCCCGTTTTGATATGAAATTATACAGATGCTGACAAAATAGTTTGTGCAGGTAGGTTATGGGACGTTTTTGGCTGCATCGGCAGGTCTACCTCGTCCAACAAGAGCTCTCTTACAACTCCATGCCTCTTTCTCTTCGAGAAAATTACTGGCGGTATTTGTCAATATTTTCACATTATTACTGGCACTTAATTTCTTGGATTAGTTGCATATAAATTCTCCTTTTTTTTGGACCGTAAAAATCAACTTCTGAAAAGAAAAAAAAAACACACTAATATATTTTTTAGACGATGCGTTTTTCATTTCCATATGCTGATTTACATAACCTCTAAAATAAAGAGGGTTGATATGGCATTTATCCTAATTTTTTGGAGCAATTTATATATCAGCCAAAACAACTTAAAAATATTTTTTAAAATAATGGTTGAAAACAAAAATTATAGATCATATAAAAAAATTTATTCTAATTGTTTTTAAAAAGCTACTTCTAAATAAATTTTTTAAGACTCTAGAATTTTTACGGACTAGTAGATTAATTAGTTTTCAAATCCATGAAGATTTTGTAGTCAACAAGCATTTGTTGGCAAAACTCTATAAGCAAAAGTCATATAGTATACCAAAATTTCGTTCTTTCATATTCAAAACGGTTTCAAAAGATATTTATATTAGCTAAAAAATTTTTTTCACGGTCTGATATGACATTTTTCCTAATTTCTTACTCTGAGTTGGATTTATATCGGAAGAATTCGAAAATTTTTTAAACAGGATACAAGATTGGAGTCGATCGAGTCAGGTCCTTATGGAGTGATACTAGGCTGGATCATGGCCGCCATTTATATGGGTGGCCGCCTACCGCAAATTTATCTAAATGTAAGTATCATTGATATTTCATTTTCAAAATGAAGCTGTATCTTCCTTAGAAAAATAGTTAACCAAAAAAAAAAAAAAATGCAATTTTGCATGGCAATATACTCATGCATGAGGGAAATGATCTGATAGACATCTAATGTCTCACTTACGCGCAGATGAAGCGAGGGTCTGTGGAGGGATTGAACCCGCTCATGTTCGTTTTTGCACTCATCGCGAATGCAACATACGTTGGGAGGTCTCTTTTATTATCTTTTTTTATTTTCGCATTCTAAAAATCTCGTGCGCGCACGAAAATAATCTAACTATATATTGTTTAAGTGCAGCATTTTAGTGAGAAGTACAGAGTGGAAGATGATAAATGCCAATGCGCCATGGTTGCTTGACGCTCTTGTGTGCATTCTCCTAGATGTATTTGTATCCTTGAGTCTACTTGTACGCATAAAGATATAGATATCCAAAAGCCTGCGGCCCGCATAAACAGTGTGGGTCAATGTATGTGCGGTCCGAGCCGAGTTGCAGCTTTCAACTTGATGAACTAGTGTGGCTGGACCAGCTCGCACTATTTTTATTATTTTTGGCTTGTGTAGTTCGCGGGTTGGCCCGGCCTGCACTCTTGCCTCGGCTCGATGGCCACGAGCCAGTTGGCTCTTGCACTCAGGTTGTACGGGCCTGGCCCGGCAGTACTGTTGATATCTCTACATAAAGGGTGAAAGGAATGTGATACAAGTAGGTAAAGCACCCGCTCCGGTGTAAATGGACACGTTCGACTCCAAGCACCCTCAATTCCTCCTCCAAAAGATTTTATATATATATATATATATATATAATATATATATATATATATATAATATATATATATATTATATATATATATAATTCTCAGTTCGATATGAGAATAGCCTTGGTAAGCTAACATTTTAACCATTGATCTCCTTGATCTAATGGCTGAGATTTAATTTTAACACTTAACGAATGAATTGTTATTCTGTTAAGTGTTAAAATTAAATCTCAGCCGTTAGATTAAGAAAATTAACAGTTGAGATGCAAGCTTACTAAGGCTATTCTCAGATTGAGCAGAGAATAGTCTCTCTCATATATAGTCATAAAACTCTAGCCTTGCTAGTATGAAGTTATACAAATGTTGAAATCCTTGACGATTATCTTGTTCAGATTATGGTGCAGTATACTTACTACAGGTACTTTAAAAGAAGGGGGACATCGAGCCAAGACAATGAGCATGATTATTATGAAGAAGCTAAAAAACCTGCAGCATGAAGAGCTCCATAATCACAAGACTTGCTAGGGATGTTTCATGGATCTACTTTTGCTGTTGTCATTTTATTTTCAGGGAGATTTGAGACTTCGCCCAGACATTGAGTACTTTTTATTGTTGTTCTTGTTGTTGAAGATAGTATTATTGCTATTTCTAGATGTAAGGAAGTTGCCAACTAATTCGAGAGTTTAGTGAACGATATGCTACCGGATCTATAAGATAGAACGAGACACTTTAAGCTCTTTGATAAAGTAGTAGTACATGATTCAGCCCTAATCTAGGAATCATGGGTATATCAAAATTTTGCTCCATATAGTATCTGATACGGATACGGCCAGACACATGTCGGACATACAAGAGAAGCATCTGAAAACAAAAACAAAAGAAAATTAGGACACACCAAAAGAGCATCCGATGTGCGTGTGTATATATATATATATATATATATATATATATATATATATATATATATATATATATTTCTTTTAAAAAAAAATCTAACTTTTTAAGAAGTAGTACCAGTACATAGCAAGTAGAATATAGTTATGTACTAAAATACTGTTATTTTAATTTCTATTGATATAATTAGACTATTATCTGTTTAAATTTTTCTTAGAAGTATAAAATATTATATTATACATAACGTTGTTGTTTCCTTAGATATTCAAATATTTAATATAAATTATAACTGTATCCATATTTCCTGAGCCCTAATTTACATACCATAGGACCATTTTTGGGGTTCGCTTAGGAGCTGTTTAATTAGTTTGAGTGGAAAGTAGGAAAGTGAAAAAAATGGTAAGGTGGAAAGTGAAAAGAAAATAGCAAGAGAAAAAGTGGTGGAAAAGTTGGAAGAAAATAAATTTGAGTTTTTTTATTTACTTTATATTGTAAACTGTGAAGCAAGTAAAATTTTTTATTTAAAAAATAATTTTTTAATAATATTAAAAAATATTCTTTAATAATAACTAAAAGATAATTTATAATTAATATTTTTAATAATAATTTAAAAAATAATTACTATTTTATTTATTAATTTATATTATGAATAATTAAAAATTATTGTTTAGTTTATTTAGCTAATGTTATTTAGTAATTTTTTATATTTATATTTTTAGAAAATAGTAATAAAATAATAAAATATTTTTATTATGAATTCATGAAGAAGGATTTTCATGAAGAAAGATTTTTTTATTTTGTGAATTTAATGGCATCATACAACAAACATGTTGCGCGCACATACCTCTCATCAAAATAATGTTGCTGAAAGAAAAAATAGACATCTTGATATTGCAGGAATTGAGGGCACTCAATGCACTACAGTAGCACTACAAGGACTAGAAGTTGATGACGATACAGTAGTGGCATCAACTTTGAATATACTACTGCATTTTGTTGGTTACATCTGATCCTTTATATTGTAGCCATGTTATCTACCCATGCACATGTGAGTTCATTATCTTGTATTGATGTATTTCTTTACTGTTTATTCTAGTGAAACTAAGAAGCTTTTAATGAATCGGAACGCCGTTTGTTCAAATTTAAAAAAAAAAAAAAAAGAAATGAAAGAAAACTATATTGCAAAGAAAGTATATATATATATTAAACAATCACACTCCAAATACTGATATGGAATTGGTACTACACATTACTATTTGGATCATCGAACAATCTAAATCGATCACAGCGGCTTGTGAGAAAGCCATCTTCTGATCATCTTCAAACATTCCTTGGGCTTGTACTCAGGAGCTGTGTGTCCAGCACCCTGATTAAATAAGCAAGCAATTAGTAATGAAAAATTATAACAATTATGTAATAGCAAACAATTTTGTTATTTTAATTAACATATAATAGTGCAAGAGCATTGTTGCTTACTTTAACTGTTGCAAATGTCAAGTTGTTATTGAATGTACTTGTGTATCTGGAAATTGATCACATACAAAAACGATCAGATATGTCTAAGAAACAGTATTTATTGATTTTTTTGAAGGCCCTAGCTCTCCATAGAGATGCTAAAAAGCCCGCGGCCTGGCGAGGTCTCTCCATAGAGATGCTAAAAAAGCCCACGGCCGTACCGCAGTCCAGCCTACCCCATATACTATATAATTTTTTTTAAATTTTGGCCGGCTAGGCGGGCTGTCAGCCCGTCTCGCCTTAGGCACCGTGAGGGCAAGCCCGCGGCCAGCCGCCGCGGATGGTCCGCATCAAACCGTGCGAGCCGGCTCGGACCCGCACGGTATGCAACACTAGCTCTCCACCCTGAGTTAGGGCTTTATCCATACAAGGTCCTCACCCGGATCACACAGGACACTAGGGAGTGCCCCGTCGCATGCGAGAAGAAGCACGTGCTCATACCTGCTGATGCATCATTCATAAATGCGCAACTAGTAGGGTGGGAAGTCGAACCCAGAACAAAGGCTTTCTGGTGCACATACCCCACCTCCAACATGTTTGGTGATATTGGTCCATAGACTAGTAGCTTACCCAGCAACTTGGCCCCCGACATGCCACGACCGCCATTCGTCTGTAACATCGTAGTTGAGCAATCTTATCCACGCTTCAGTGCCGATGAAGGGTGCCATTAAGTCATGGTCACCACTGCAATGAATTTCAGTCTTAAGAAACAAAATTGTAACTAATGTCAATGATACCAAGGTCCATGATTTAAGAGCTTCAAAATTGAATTTTACCTGTATACCAGTGCTCGGTATCCTCTGGAAAGAATGCTGCGCTGATATTTTAGGTTGCTGTTCATCTCGTACGTATAAGTAAATTTTGTGCTGCACCTCTCCCATTCGTCTACGGTTCCCTGTTTGACGTAAATTGTTCATGCAATTACGTTAGTTAGACAATTCGTAATCAAATAAGCTCGTCCTTTGTTCGTTTTTTGAGGTTAGATCTGATATTGGTGCAGATTAATCACTTCTTTTTTTTTGTTTTGAGAGAGAGAGAGAGAGAGAGAGAGAGAGAGAGAGAGAAGATGCATATGATCTCTGGTTCATCTTCTTGTGGTTGCATGTCTCTCTTTGTGTTTATCTTAGTCATTTTGTATTATCAAATGTAATATTACTAACTGACAACTACAAAAGTGACAAGAATTGAATGACCCTACAAATCCTGATAGATTAGTCATACTTGATCAGCTAGATGATAGAAGGTTATTCTTTTTGGTTGCCCCTTAAATGTTTCCTTCTACATCACAAGGTTGAAAATAGATATTACTTATAGGTCATTAGTCTTGAATCTTGATAGATAGAAAGTGATGCATAAAAGGTATTCTTCCGGCATGTGCATCTTACCGATTAAACAGAAGAGTAGGTTAAAAAAAAGCCTGATAATTCTTAAAATAATCCAGATTCAAGCTTTACCTTTTTTTTTTTTATCACTATATGTTTCATATATATTTTTCGTATAAAATGATCAAATTACCATTTGGACGTTAAGAGCCCTTCGAACAGCTTCGTGGTTTGCCCAATAATAGCTTAGATAATATGCATAAGACTGCAATGACATATTTACTGGTTAGTAAGGCTAAAAAATGTCGAGAACACATACCATTATTCTGTTACAGGAGAAAGACAAACCCACTTCCAATTCTAAATATTATCAAGTTATTAATACAAAAACATGATATGATTTATATTGATTAAGTGATCAGCAAGGTGTAAGGGATAGGCTTACTCTGCAATAAATAGCAGGAATAGGTGGCGGAACAACGATCTCTGCATGCTCCTCCTTAAGGAATCTGCTATTTCGTTTATGATATGTGGCTTTGGCGATGCTCGGGGACATTTCGGAGCTAAAATATAGGTTAGATCAATTTCGTCGAGGAACTGCAGTAAAAACAGTTTTAAAATCAATTAAGACTTTTTTTTGTTCAAAATTATCGTGAGAAAACTCTACTCATAACTGGCCCACTTTGTGTGACCGTCGAAACAGATAAATTCAAAGATGGCACCGATCTATATTCCACCAACCGAAGAGTTCTAATATTTTTTTTTTTTTTGAGATTAGCGTGGGAAATCCTGCCCGTAACCGGCCCTCTTTGAATGACCGTCGTAACAGATAAATCCACGGGTGACATCGATCCCTGTTTCACCAATCGAGGGGTCCAATCCTTACGGGTATGGATCCGTAAGGATCCGAATGTCTGTTTTATCCTCTACAGAATACGAAGAGGATAATCTCCCACACTCTTGTGAGTGGCGCATACAGGATTCAAACTTGATACTTACACTTCATGAGTGGAAGTCCCAACCATCTGACATAGGCGCCATGGGTAAATCCGTAAAGACTTTGAATCCCCAAAGGCTTACCTGTGGCTCAAGCATAAGTAAATCAGCAAAAGGCTTACCTGTTTTACCACTTCCATTGCTGCAGCACACAGTGCATTTTTAGGATTGCCATAGTTTTCTCCTTCGCAATTTTCGTAGTTAACTGCACCAGAGGAGAACCATTCCATCATGGCTTTTGCATGTTATACATTGGCATTTGAGTGTGCTTGTGAATTTGGAGTTCTACAAGAAGGTAATTTCTGAAAGAATTTAATTATTTTATCTTTTGAAATCTTTATTGACAGTGCTTTTTTTTTGGTACATTGCAAGACTATATATATATATATATATATATATATATATACTTTGCTAAGTTTGCAAAAGTAAAAGTTGGATATGTTTGATAAATATAGGTGGATAAACCATTCAAAAGGTTTACTCCTGTGGCAAAGATATATGCGAATTCTATGGAAAAGTAAAATATTTGTACAATCTCAGGTAACTTCAGAGAGTAATCCTCCTCAATCAACATTCTATCATTTTCTTTCTTTTTTTTTAAAAAAAAAAAAAAGAAAAAAATATATTTCAGTATTAAATTAGAAAATACCTGGTATAGTTCAGATGATATGATCCCCAGGTTATGAGCATAAGGTACTTGAGAGTTCATATCCACTAACTCACCTGTCGATGGGTTCCCAATTATGTATCCCTGAAATCAATTAAGAACAGAGATGTCATTTTTGTAAGAGGGAAGAAGGAAAATTAACCATAAATTCTGCATTTAAGAGTATAATGCATCATAGCTGTAGCTTGATCTTTTCAAGCTTGATTTTTTGATATTCAAGCAAGAGGCACCAACCTCAAAGTTTAAGAGTGGTTTATTCCCATTTTCAATACCTAAGCAAAGAAATAGAGGAATTAGAGTTTTTTATTCCCATATTTCACATTTATCATCTTATTTTAGTATGTACTAGAAGATCAGAAATGACCTTCAATTATCTCTTCTGAAATGATAGGGACAAGCTTCCCAGCATAAGAATCGCCAGCAACAAAAAATCGATTGCCAAGAAACTGCGGATAATCAACAAACCACTGCAAAAAAAAAAAAAAAAAAAAAAAAGGGGCAACACAAAATAATCGAAATAAGGCTATGCACAACACGAAACTATGAAACTTAGAGAATATACTTGGTCGAAATTCGACAACCTTTCTTATAAACGTACAAACTTGTTTAGTGGAAGAGAAATCTGTAACATTATTATATTCTTCAGCCCTTGTAGAAAATGAAAATCCGGTCCCAACCGGAGCATCCAAGAAGATGATGCTTGCGACCTGAAGTTGAATTAATTTCGGATACTCTGCATGTTTAACGAACACATAAAATAGAGATAATTAAGAATGAAAAAGCTTACCTTTGTCCAGGAATCAGGAAAATAATATAAAGTAGATAAACTTCCATCATATTTCACAGACCTGAATCTCAGAGGACCTACATCACAATATACAAAGTTACTAAATCTGATGTAAGGTCCGTGGATTTAATATTATTTTTATATGTTTTAGTGTGTATTCGTGTGCATATATATATGGTATTGTTTGTCTACTGGAATGATATACGAGTACTATGTTATTTACCGTGGATGTGCTTATACCGGGACACATGTCTAATAGATACCCAAGTTTAGAAATTTTTAGACACGTCGGCATGCAGTAGTACGCGAGAGGATAGTTTGCGTAGTGGTTTTAGCTCGATTTGCATGTATTGAACATAGAGGTTTCGGTCGAACCCATTATCGGTTGACCGAAAGTGCAGGCTTGAATGGATATAAATTAGGTCGAGCGTGATGGCTGAGTCATTTTCCTCTTTTCACCGATCCCCAACCTAGAGCTCGACCACTACCTATTTTCCTTCAATCTCCTAGCATGCCGGTGAGCCTCAGGAGAGTGACTTATCGTGAATTTGAGATTTCGGAGTCGAGGGCTATGCGTGGTTACCGTATTCATCAATTTCAGTGGAGGATTAGCGCGTAGGTGAAACTAGGGTTTTGTCCTAGAGGTGAACGGGGTACGATTGCCTTATATTTGTATTATTTTATGTTCACGGATATTATATATGGTTTATATGTGGATTATAACATGTGGTAGTGAGTAAAAATTATGTTATGGTATTTAACATGAATTTTGGTTACTCATAAACTAAGTTTATGCTAATATGTAGTTTGTGAAGCATGATTGAATGCGAAAAACATGTTTTATTGTATTTCCACTGATTGACGTCGTTGAGTGTGCTTGCTCGGGTAAAACACTATTAGAGAAATGTGAATGGTTGTATAACATGCTTTTACATGTTGTCCTACTTCGGCCAAGTATATATGTTTTATAATTACTTGCGGTAGGATGGGTTTGCGTGATATGCATACCTAGATGCGTGATCTATTGTCTACTCGGATAAGTACGTGGTCGATTATACTCACGCAATACTTTGGTAGACTCAATTAGTGATATACACTTGGTATGCATAAAGGATTAATCCTACTCAATTGAGTATTGAGTGATAGAACTCCGATTATACTCATGATAGAGTGGATTTAAGATTTAGCGCGGTTTTAGTTGTAAGTTCACCTATTCCCAAGTAGTCGAGGTGGTTGCCGACTCGGGGGACAGTTAGGTGGACCGATTACAACGTGATTGCTTAATCTTAAGATATGATGTCTCTATTGATGTCAGTAAATGTAGTTGATGTCACCCTTGGCTATGATGGCTGCTACGGAACGTGAGGCTTGGCTTTTACTACCGTCCGGAAGTGTGACGATGTCGAGTAGGTCCCGTGGGACACTATGGGATCGCCCCTAATATGGGTTTGGTGCCTAGATGTGCACTGTGGCTATATACTAGACCTTGGTACTAGATCAAATTACCTTGGCTTGGGTCATTCTTATACCTAAACTAAACATGAGAGGATTAACTGGTTTAAGTTAATAATTCCACTGTAATATAATCTAAGGTAAGTCAATGGCACAATTGATTTGGAATAGGTGAACGATCATTTGAATACTTGGCATAATAGTTGGTTTTTTCGTGGATGGATTGTGATTGTTTAACTATATTTGCCTTGTATTGTTTATGCTTATACATGTAGGCTATGTTCATATCTTTGTGATGATTGTAATGTCTTGTTGGGAAGATGCATTCGCGCCGCTCGTTGAGTCCATGATGACTCATGCTCTTTCGTTTTCCCTCTTTTAAGATTAGGGAAACTGAGTACGGCACCGGCCGAAGATGGGTGATCGTCTAGTCAGTGAGAGGGATAGCTTTTGTGCTAGAGGTATTTTGGGGACTTTGTATAGCTTAAGTCTTGTAAATATGATAGATTGTATTTAAACAAGTCTAAAAGTGTAAGAATATGTAAATAGAGTATTAACTCACATTTTGTATGCAATTTTAAATCAATGTATGGATGTTTTCAAAGGATAAAATTGTATAAGACCTTGTTTAACGAAAATATGAATTTGTTACATTGAAGTTTTCCGTATTTTTGGTGAAAACATATTTTTATTCATAACTTGAGAAATTGTTGATAAAAATGATTTCGAAAGTTTGTCCTTGTGTATCTACCGTAGTTATAGGTATATGCATAGTCGAAACACCTATTGGGTAGGTAGTTGGGGATTTGGTCAGTTGAGTTTTTAGAGAACTCAAGTTTATTATTTCAGAAAACTATACAATTGATCGTCTTGAAAAGTTCTGTGACCGATCTTATTTCTTATACATTCCTCGCTTAAGAGCTATCAGTCGACCGATAGTTGAGAACGGTCGACCGAAAAGTTCTGTGCGTTAAGAATTTGGAAAAACTGCTTTAATTAGTTGGACATTTATATAGTTATAAGCCACATATCTAATGTGGCACTTTCGAAAGTTTTACAAAAATATTATCTGAACATAAATCTAAGAAAAAGATTTCAAACAGAATTTTTAAATTGTTAAACGGTTTTAGACCTTAGATTGTTTAAAGAATTTTGGGCATTAATGAGTGAGATTGATGCATAAGAATTTTTAGCAGGCTGAGTTCGGACGATGTGGTGGGACACGCCTCCCTCGTGAGCGCTCGCTACGTGCCGGTAGTCTAAACGTATTCCTGAGTTTTTTTGAAACCATATACTTTGTCTTATAAGTTTCCGCATGTGTGTATAGTTTGGCGTCAATATGTGTGGCGACTCCGGCCCTTGGACTATATCTGACACAGTAGAGATATTCTCCTAAGTTCAACTGTGAATCAACTCCCAAGTTCAACAGTGGAGATATTGCATCTCCGAAGTTTCTACTTTTCCTAGTCAAGTAACAAAAAAAAATAAAAAATAATAAAAATAATAAAAAAACTAAAAAAAAAAATTAAACTAAAAAAAAAAAAAGATTAGCAGATGCAATACCGATCTCGAAAACGAGCCCACTGAAGCCGGAACACCCGGGGCCACCGGTGAGCCAGAGAAACAAAGGGTCCTCTTTTGGGTTTCCCTGTGACTCGATGAAGTAGTAGAACATCTGAGTATCATTGTTGTCATCCACAGCAACATACCTATACAGAAACCAGACATCAACTTGTAAAATTAGACCACAAAATACAAGAAAGGAGTACATTGAGCTTACCCAGTTTCTAACTGGAATGGTAGTGGGCCATTGAAACCTGGGAGATGAGTAACAACTGAACCTGGACTACACAAACAACAAAGATAAGATAATACAACCACCACTGACATCACAGATGACGATGTAGAAGAAGCCATGATATTAGATAATAGAAGAAAGATTGGTGAGGTTTATGAGCTAATGGATAAGGGAGAGAGAGAGAGAGAGAGAGAGAGAGAGAGAGAGAGGATTAATAGAGATGTCATTCGTTCCTTGCCAAAGATGTGGCTATCCCTATCGCCCAGCAAATTAATGTTTTTCGTGCTGAAAAAGAAATATTTACACCTGAGGAAAACAATTTTCCTGCAACACATGCTACCGAAATATTCCTGCTAGGTATTAACATTAATTTTCAACGTTAAAATTTTGACACCTAGGATTTTTTCAATTGACTAAAGATGGATCATTGATATTAGTAGATTTATATTTTAGACAATCGTATAAAAATGAGCCGATTATAATTTTTTTTAAAAAAAATAACTTTTGACATTATTAGACTTAATTTTTCTAAATTTGAATTATAAAATTATAAATGATAATTAAGTGGATAAAATTATAGTTTGTTACTTTAAAAAATATATTATAAAATTTTTTGGCTTTTTAGAAACAGTTCCAGCGGCTAGGATTGCATGACATTTTTGTTTAAATGAGAGTTATGCATCTATGACTGCAGTTTTATGAAGCCTTCATAAAATCTTTTGATGCTCTAAATAATGAACTACATTTTGCAAATCTGGCGAAGAGGCAGACAAGCTTAATTTGCAGATTTTCGATCCGCTATTCTACACTGTAGAATTTGAACGTACCAAAATATCTTCATGGAGTTAAAAAATTTGATCATTAAAAATTATATATTTTGTTGAAAACTATAATTTTGGTATTTAAATATTTTTTAAATGCTTTTAATAGGTGGTTTAGTGCACCAAAGTTGGGTTAAAAATTATTTTTAAACTTGCTAAAAGTTTGGAGCCTAAAACACTTATTTATAATTTTTTTAAATAATATTGAATACTAAAATTTTAGATTTCATAAACAATTATAATTGTTGTAGACAAAACTTTTTTTAGAAAGCTAACGTTATATAAACATTTAGTACGTTCAAACATACAGTAATACAGCTCGAGCATACTAAAACAACACCAATCTCACTAGTTTGATCTTAGGAAGTAGGAACATGTTGAAATTTTATCTGTGCAGTGTCCGACTCAAACAGGCCGACACGTGTTGGACATACCGAAAAATATCCCAAAATTAAAAATAAAAAAAATTTCGGACATATATATCGGACACGCCAGACATGAGTGTCTGAAAAGCGTGTCCAAATTTTTTTTGTTCTTTTTATTTATTTTTTTAAAGAATAATTTATTTTTATTATTTTTTTTAAAAATAAAATATTATATAACAATAGCAGTATATATTAATAAATAATATAATACAACTACATACTCAAATATTATATTATATATGATATAAATTTATCTAAAGGACGTAATATATCGTATTATTTATGATTTTGTTGTTGGATGTTATTATATTTTATATATTTAAATACTTACAATTAATTTATTTTTTAATTATTTAAATTTTCTATTGTCGTATCCGAGCCATATTTGTATCCTCCTTTTTAAAAATTTGCCGTATTGCATGCCCTTGTCTCCGTATCCATGTCCATGCCTCTTTTAAGTTAGACTCTGCCTTTATGCCTTCATATCCTTTTGCCTTTTTTTTAAATCATTTTTTATCTGATGCTTAGAAACCTCTTCTGCGGCCATGTTTCCTGACCTATTCCCTCCCTTTCTCTCTCATTAATTCCATTGTTGATTCAGGATAAATCAAATATATACTTCCACGTATGGGAGACTATCCAGGTGCTCGAATTCAGAGTGAACTAATGGATAAGAGAGAGAGAGGATTAGTAGAGATGTCATTTCTTCCTGGCCAAAGATGTGGCTATCCCTGTCGCCCAGCAAATTAATGTTTTTCGTGCTGAAAAAAAATAAATATTTACACCTGAGGAAAACAATTTTCCTGCAGCACAAGCTACCGAAATATTCCTGCTAGGTATTAACATTAATTTTCAACGTTAAATTGACACCTAGGATTTTTTCAATTAACTAAATATGTATCATTGACATTAGTAGATTTATATTTTAGACAATCTTATAAAAATGAGCCGATTATAATTTTTTTAAAAAATAACTTTTGACATTATTAGACTTACTTTTTATAAATTTGAATAATAAAATTATAAATGATATTAAGTGGATAATATTATAGTTTGTTCTTTAAAAAATATATATATATTATCAAATTCTTCGGCTTTTTAGAAACAGTTCCAGCGGATAGGATTGCATGACATTTTTGTTTAAATGAGAGTTATGCATCTATGACTGCAGTTTTATGAAGCCTTCATAAATTTTTTGATGCTCTAAATAATGAACTACAATTTGCAAATCTGGTGAAGAGGCAGACAAACTTAAATTGCAGATTTTTGATCCGCTATGCTTGTGAAATTCTACGCTGTAGAATTTGAACGTACATGGAGTAATTTGTTAAAAAAAATTGATCATTAAAATTTTTATATTTTGTTGAAAACTACAAATTTGGTATTTAACATATTTTTTAAATGCTTTAATAGGTATTTTGGCATACCAAAGTTTTAACAGATTTAAAAATATTTTTAAAACCCGTTAAGAGTCTAAAAACACTTATTTATAATTTAATTTTTAAAAAAATATTGAATACTAAAATTATAGATCTCATCAATAACTATCTCTCGTATACAAAACTTTTTTTAGAAAGCTAATTTTATATAAATATTTAGTGCGTTCAAACATTACCGTAATATTGCTCGAGAATACCAAAATAGCACTAATCTCACAGTTAGACCCTAAGAAGTACGGATACGCCGGAATTTTGTCATGTGCAGTATCTGCTGCGGACATGGTCGGACACAACGGAAAAGTGTCCAAATTTAAAAAAAAAATAAAGAAAATTTCGGACACGCATGTCGGACACGCCAGACAGAAGTGTCCGACAAACATGTCCGAACTTTTTTTTTATATAGTTTTATCTTTTTAAAGTAAAACTTATTTTTTTTATTTTTTAAAGAAATAAAATATTATATAACACTAGCAGTATATAAGTAATAAATAATATAATACGATTATACACTCAAATATTATATTTTTCTATTTTTTGTTAATGAAATTAGACAGTTGTTGTTTAAATTTGTCTAAAAAACGTAATATATCATATTATTTATATTTTTGTTATTAGATGTTATTATATTTTTATATATTTAAATACTTAATATAAATTTATTTTTTAGTTATTTAAATTTTTATTATCGTATACGAGCCATATCAGGTATCCTACTTTTTAAAAATTTGGCGTATTTCATGCTTTTGTCTTCATATGCTTCCTTAAGTTAGACCCTGCCTTTAAGCCTTCATATCCATTTTTCTTTTTAAAAAAAAAAAAAATCATTTTTTATCTGATGCTTATAAACCTCTTCTGCCGCCATTCCCTCCCTTTCTCTCATCAATTCCATCGTTGATTTGCCTGTGTTGTGTGAGAGTTGCACTCCGCCATTGCAGATTTGAGGATAAAATCAAATATATACTTCCACAATGGGAGACTATCCAGGTTGCTCGAATTCAGAGTTGTATTCACGACCTTCATCTGCATACCTTCTGGCAAAATCGTTCTGCACCCTTTCTTAATGGTATAACCTTTAAATGTTATACTTGAGAGATCAGTGTCATTATTTCATTTTAGTGATTTCTTGCAAACTAAACTTGTAATATTCTCTCCCAAAAAAAAAACAAAAGAAACAAAAAAGTGTTTCAGAGATATCCTCTATGTGAGAACCTGGCTTACCAGTGGATATAAATCAAATATTTAAATCCATTCTTGTGTCTCCCTAAACAGGAGCAACTATATACCTTGATTACAATAAATTGTCACCTCCTTTGAGTACTAGGCCGCCCAGCTCCTCTATCAGAGTGGATGTTTAGAACATTAACTTTGGGAGGTTTTTGTTGTTTCTAAGCTTGGGGGCCTTCTTATGCGTATATGTACCATATGCAACTACAACTCTGTTTTTCGCTCGGTTTTATTACAAATATAGTACAGTGAATGCATAGCTGTTCTCTTGAAAGAATAATCGGTTTTTGTTCATAGCGGTTTGTAAGAAAACCATCTTCTAATCATCTCCAAACACTCTTTAGGCTTGTATTCAGGAGCTGTGTGCCCAGCACCCTGTACAAACAAGAAAAACACAAATTTTCTTTTTAAAAAAAGAAGGAAAAAAAAGCATTATAATATTGTAAATCAAAATATTGTTAATTTATATTTCATGAGAACCATTTCCTTAGTTACCTTTACTGTTGCAAAAACCAAGTTGTTCTCATAAGTCCTTGTATATCTGTAAATTCATCGAATATACATAATTAATGTTTCTTTTGTATTTTGTTTTACTCTTTTGTGATGCAGTAGTGTTCTTATTAAAATCCAGAATAATCAATATAGACTAGTAACTCACCCAGCAACCTGGCCACCTACATACCATGACCGCCACTCCTCTATAACAGGGAAGTTGAGTGATCTCATCCATATTTCAGTGCCAATAAAGGGTGTTATCAGGTCATGATCACCGCTGTAATAGTTTCAAAATCATTAGAAGTAGAGTTGCAACAAGAACATATGATTTCAAGATTAAAGGTTCATGAAATCGAGATTCACCTGTATACCAGTGCTCGGTATCCTTTCAGGAGAATGCTGTGATGATACTTTAAGCAGCTGCCGATGTCATTCGTATAATTAAATTTTGTGCTGCACCTTTCCCATTCATCTACAGTTCCCTGGTTAACATAATTTGATCATCCAATTTCGTTACGAATGCGTAAGAAAACTAAGTTTAAACTATTAATTGCGACAAATGGGAAGAATGCCTTCCATATGTCAGAATAAGCCATTTGCTTGACTAGGTGAGGCTAAGATTGCATATAAGAATTGCTTTTAATGTTTTAGTTATTGTACTTTCTTTCATAGTAGTTTCCCTCACATTTTTCTTCCCAAAAAAAAAAAAAGAAGCATCAAACAAAATAGAAATACTAGTCTTCAGGGTCATTATGACCATGAAAAAATAGGACTGATGTGACATTGTTCATATCAACCCAGTTTTATTAATAAATCTTTTAATGACCTTGTAAAATCAGGACTGATGTGATATTGTTCACATCAACCCACTTTTTATTTTTAGATCTTTTTGAAAGCGCCACTTTCTCTGTGATTACTTTGAGAAGTGAAAACTAGTCATTTTTCCAAACATTGAGGAGGAACGTAATCCTTCTACAAAGCATTTGACTGAATGCTTCAGCTGGTGTAGATGATGTTATCAAGACTGATTGTTTTAAGATTAGAATTATCCTGAAAAATAGCATTTTCAATAAAAAAAAGGTCAGAAATGAAATATCAGGTACTACCACAGGTCTATATAAGTTCCAGGCACCTCCACCTAATGTTGATTTGGTTTTCTGGTGGATGCTTAGAATTAGTAAGAACAAACCTGAAGCTGCCAATTTCAACTAAGGTCACCAGCCCAACTAGTATTGCAAACCGTGCGGGCAAGCAAGAACAAACCTGAAGCTGCCAATTTCAACTAAGGTCACCAGCCCAACTAGTATTGCAAACCGTGCGGGCCCCGGCCCGCACGGTACAAAGGCGGGGCGGGCCGGCTCGGCCCGCCCCCTAGTTACGCCGGCTCGGCTCGGCCGGCGGCCCGCCGAGCCGAGCCGAGCCGGCCAAATTTTTTAAAAAAATAGTATATGCTCGCGCGGGCTGGTTTCCTCAGCCCGGCGAGGCGGGTACGGGCCACGGGCTTTTTTGCATCTCTAAGCCTAATCCCTATTATATCTCTCATACTTTAGCTAGAAGATAGAAGCTTACAGCTGGTTTTCTCTTTTCAATTTCTTAGCATATTACAAAGATCTGAAAATAATTTGTTAGCTCATAGTTATTAATATACTGAAAATAACTCAGTTTTACTCTTTTCAGCTTGCTTTCATTGTAAAATTTGCTTCTATTTTCTGCAAGAAAACAAAGAGCAGAGTACCTGTGGGACATGGAGAGCTTTTCTAACAGCTTCATTGTTTGCCCAGTAGTAGCATAGATAATATGCATAAGACTGCAATAAGACAATTTTTTGTTACTAACTCAACCAAATATATGGAACATCCAAACATAAATTGTTTTCGCAATGGAAAATCGATATTCAATCTCTAAAGAGTAGAACACGTAAGAAGGCCCTCGAATGAAATCACATGATTAAATAGAATAACGGCCTCTGCAACGAAGATACACATACTCTGCAATAAAGATGAGGAACAGGTAGCGGAACAATGACATCTGCATGCTCCTCCGCGAGGTATCTTCTATTTTCATCTACGATGTGTGGCTTTGGTGATTCTCGGGGACACTTGGGCTCCAATATTTGGGCTTCCTGAATCTCATCGAGGAACTGAGCATACATAGTAGAGAGTTTTTCAGTTACTGTATCTAGGATTTCACACACAGACACACACCTAAAAAAACAAAAAAACAAAAAAAACAAAAAAACAAAAAAAAAAAAAAAAAAGAAAAAAAAAAAAGAAGAAGAGAAGAAAACAAAATTGTCTACCGTATGAAGAGGTCAACTTTGGGCTCACCTGGTTTACCACTTCCAAAACTGCTGTACATTGTGGACTTGTAGGATTAGCATAATCTTCTCCTTCACAAGTTCTAGTAGTCGTCTACATCGGAAAGAGATACTTTGTTCATTGTCACTTGCATTTCAGACAAATTTCTCAGTCATTGAGTCATATAGAGGATAGACATTGTTTTTTCCTGCATTGTGGACCTTTGGTGACCCTACGAATAGTTTGGATTCTTGCATAAGCTAATTTATGAAAGAAACTTGATTAATTTATGTGGCCAAATCTTATTTATTCTACAAACCTTAGGTGACCTTGTAGTCCAGAAGCCTGACATAATTCGATGCTAACGCACAGAAGAGCCTTGTTTAACCAAAGAAGTTTATTCCTTAGTTTTGAAGATATATTCACAGCTAAATTGGACTTCATCCTCTTTTGTACTGACTAAATTATATGAAAACATATTCACTACTTAAGCTTGATTTCGTTCTTCATACTGACCTTAATTAAAAGAAAGACGAAAATATTTGTATACTCATCATTTGGAAGAAAAAAGGAGCACTTTTAGCATAAAAATAGTGGCATACCTCATACAGTTGATATGTTATGATCCCCATGTTATGAGCATGAGGGACTCGAGAATTAATATCAACTAATTCCCCTGTTGATGGGTTGCCAATGACGTACCCCTGAAAATTATTTAGTACCAAATTTACAAGGAAACAAAGGAATATCTTCTGCATTACGTGTACAGCGCATCATAGGAAGGAATGCAGCATTATCTAATCACGAAGATGACATAATTGGCTGTTATTCTTGCTGGACTTTTGATTTGTACTAAAGTTCGTAATTGATTTAGCTAAGAAAAATTGTTATTCCAACTTTACTCTCACATGTTCTGATAGTTGTGGTAGAAATCACTTATGGATTCGTCATGGAGCTTCTAAGTTCTAAGAGGATCCTATAGATATAAATATACAAAGTGCAATTCAGATCTCCTAGATGTAACAGTAGACTATGATGTTGTTTTTTCTCCATTTATATGGTATTGAAGAGACGAGAAACCTACCTCAAAGTTTAACACTGGTTTATTGCCAGCTTCATTACCTGTGTAAGAAAATTTAGGCATTAGAAGATATAAAAAAGAGAATCAAGAGCCAAATTTTAAAAGAAAAAAGGAATTATTGGTCATCATGGAATAGATTAAAATTAAATGGCTCTGCTATAGAGAATTACTTTTTCATTCCTTTTTTGTGAAATTGATAATCTGTTATTCTTATACATTCTAACAAGACAATTAAGAGTGCAATATGCATGAAAGTTCGAAATCCATGGAACATTTATGACCTCACTATGCAATTCCTATAGTTTCGATAAGATTGAATCGTACATTTTGCGGTCTTAATTCAAGAGAATAGAACGTATTCGCAATTGTCACCTTCCACTATATATGTTGCAATGATAGGGACAAGCTTCCCAGCGTAAGAATCGCCAGCAACATATAAACGATTGCTAAGATATTGCGGATGATCAAGAAACCACTACAGAAAATGCAAGCAAAATAATCAACATCAAATTATTGCGACCCTAACTATTAGGAGACTTAGAAATGGCACTTTATTGACAAACCGTTCTCAGAAACCTATAGGTTTGTTTAGATGTAGAAATATCTGCAACATTATATTCTTCAATCCTTCTTGAAAATGAAAAACCAGTCCCAACGGGGGAATCCAAGAAAATGATGCTGGAGACCTGAAATTTGATTATTTCTCAGAAAATTTGCATGTTTAACCAACACATAAAGAAAGATAATAATATGATACGGCTTACCTTTGTCCAGGAATCAGGGAAATAATGAAGAGTAGGCAAACTTCCATCATATTTCACAGACCTGAATTTTAGAGGACCTACACCAGATTTAGAAATTGTTTCATCCTGTTACGATTCACATGTAATATTATTGCCGTATGAGATCGTTGCAATCAATAGTAAGTGGGTGTAAGTAGGAATTTTTATTATATCCCCTGCATGATACTGTGGATTATCATGAATTTCACCCAAAAAAAAAAACATCTTTCAATTCTAAAATGAGTTCTTCCCAATTAATCACTTTACTAACTCCATCGTCTCCTACGCTTTCATTGTTCCTAATCTACGGCAAATCAAAATCGCAATACCTATCTCGAAAGCCAGGCCGCTGAAAGCCGAGCAGCCGGGGCCACCGGTCAGCCAGAGAATCAAAGGATCCTCTTTTGGGTTCCCCTCTGACTCGATGAAATAGTAGAACAGCTGAGTGTCATTCTTCTCGTCCACGCCAACGTACCTAATACGAAACCTGCAAGCTTAGAACACTTTAGAAATCAATAAATCAAAGAGTCGTTTGTAACTCACCCAGTTTCCAAGTAGAATGGAAGGGGACCATTAAAGCCAGGAAGATGTGTTACAACTGATCCTGAACTACAGAAATCACATAGACAAGATAATATTACTAGCAGTAGTACTGTTATCAGAATTGGAGGAGATTGCATGGTGGAGAGAGAGATTGTGAAACAGAAACGTTTGAGATTAGTGGGGAAATCCGGAAATGGTTGGGATGTGTGACAATAAGAATTTTTTTTAAAAAAAAACATATTTTAATTAAATATTATATTTTTAATTTTTATTTTATTTTATTATTAGCACCATCATACTTAGCACTCGATCGTCGGTTTATACAATTATACTAAAATCTAATTTTACTTCAATAAACAAATAAAAGTTATTTTAAATAATTTTTAATTAAAATAATTTTAAACTAAAGTAATTCAGACCTTGATGTGCTATTTATATTAAAGATATTGCAACTTCTCAAACCTTCTCGAGATTAGCCTTTATTTTAAATTATTCCTTTTTATAAAAAATAATATATAAAATATTTTTTAAGAATTTTGAATATAACAAAAATTTAATGTCTCTATAACTTTTATATCTACAATATTTGCAATGCCATCTTGCATTATTATCCGATTCTAAAGGAGTTGAATGAACCCGTTTCTACAAATGGAACAAATTAAAAAAGGTCCGTTATAGGTTTTGGTTCGGGTTGACATTTCAACTATTTGTGTCGATGCGGTCTGTTTGATACGTGTTGTTGTCTATCTAGATGCTCGATGCTGATAGATTTGTTCGTAATGGTAAGATAATGTATACAATTTCAACGACTAGAAAAATTCCAGAAAATTAACACGTCGGTAATAGATCGTTATTTTAGTTAAATTGGGAGAGTTACATAAATTTGCGATTATAAATAAATTTTTTTATTTATTACCCCTTAAATCATCCCTTTAGAATTATTATTTAAAAAAATTTTAAATAAAAAATATAATTATATATCAAAATTATTTTTTATATATTCAAATTATTACAAATTGTTTTTTGAAATATATGGTTAAAGTTTCAAAATCTTAGCGAATTTTAGATTAAATTTTAATTCATTAAAATTTGAAGTTCAAAAAATATATTTAAAAATATTTTTAGAAAATAAAATTGTTATAAAAGTTGTATGTTATTATCAAAAAAAAAATTATTTTATTAAAAAAAAAAATATTTGAGCTGCGCAATAGAAGATCCACGTGTTTCATATCTCCTGAGCAAGTGTTAATTGGAGAAGGTGATATTTGAGCCGGGACCACGATGAGTGTTAATATTATATATGTAATTATAATTATTAGCTTATTGTGTTTGTAAGATGCAGAAAAAGACAATCTTGAGCTAATTCTAAATAGCAGTGAGGTACAAATGCTTTCTGAAATAAGATTAAAGTTCATACTATTTGGCAAGGACCACGATCATAAAATAAAAATTCAGTCTGGTATATATTCCGAGCCGGGTACCACTTGAGTAATTATAGCTAAAAATTAATTAAAATTATTTATTCTTCAGGCCCACCGTAGAATTCGAACATACGATAAGTTTCGGGAGACACACGCCATACTGCTAGATTTATGGATGCGGAGCGAGGTGCAAATGATTTAGTATGACGTCTATGAAGGTAAGCGTACTCGTGAAATAATAATAATAATAATAAACTTAAAAAAATAAAAATCTTCCTTATTGTGTGGTAGGGTAAAACCGTCCATCTGAGATTCTCCGCAAATTAAAAATTTTCATTGGCGAGGGACGGATTTGGAGGATTTACTAGCTCTGTAAGCTCATAACAAGCTGTTTTCCTATTAATGTCAAGAAAAAGACAATTTTGAATTAATTTCCTAATTTTTTTTTTTAACCAAACAATTAAAGAGAACTTGTGTGGCACAAAAGAAAACAAGATAGACAAAATGGTTGAAATGGTTGGACATGTTACAAAAAGAACCATCAACGTGCAGTAAAGGGATGTCTGACGACATAAATGATCTGTCGAAAGAGATAGGATAATATTCCCAGAAGAACTGGACTGGACAGAAACTATAAATAGGAATCACATTTTCATACTTGAAGCAAAGTTTTAAATTCCAGACGGCACGCTACGTACAGTTCGAAAAATGCCGGATTTGAGAGGATCCTGCACCGATACGGTCATTTTCCGAGCCGACCGTGCCATTCTGTGCCGACCGTTCCGGTTGAGCTCCGTTTCAGACGGCACGGTTCCGTTTCGTGCAGCCTGGCACTTTTTTTTAAACAAAAAAAAAAGCACGAGAAGAAAAGGAGGAGGAAAAGAATAAGCAATTATTTTATTTTTTATTTTATTAATTTTTATTTTACATTATTTTACAGTAAAAATATAAAAATATGTATAAATAAAAAATAATAATATTTTATTATTGGTCGGACATCGGCATGACACGATCAGCACGTCTCGAGTTTAGAATTTACTGAAATTCGTCACGAAACGAAATTTAAAACCTTAACATGAAATAAAATATTATTGATATTAAACAATATTAGAGTGGAAGACAAGCTCAGATCACACGGCCGCCACTCCAGGCACCAATATTTTTTTCGGCGGTATTTTTTATCCAGATTTGGGGAGAGGTCACGTACACACACACCGATACCCGCTAAATCTGTAAAAGATATTCCTTTCCTCCTTTTTGTAGAATTAAAACCTGAATAAAAATACTAAGATAGGATAAATTCTAACTAGTGCACTGTTGGATGAATTTTTTTTTTAATTATTATTATTTTAATATCTATTTATTAAAATATAGTTAAAAAAAAATTATTTGTCAAACTAAGGTCCGCGGCGCCACGTCACTGTCACGTAGAAACAGCGTCTTTTGAAAAAACGCTCTTCTATGCTGACTCACCAAGAGGAAGAGCGTTTTTTCAAAAAACGCACTTCCTCCGAAAAAATGTTTTTCGAAAAAACGCATTTTTCTCACTTTAAAAACTGTTAAAAAAAAATCTATACGGAGGAAGTGCGTCTTTTCAATTAACGCACTTCAACCTCCACTTAAAAAAAGAAAAAAAAAAAGTTTACGGCACGTAAATCGAGAATTTTTATAAATTTGTATTTACTTATTTAATCTGTTTGGCCTATTTTTAAGCATTTTTAGAAAAAAATTTGAACTACAAACTTATAGATTTTGTTGTGATCTACAACTTTGTAGTTGAAAGTTTTTCGAAAAAATGTCAAATAATATACCAAAAGAATAATTAAAATTTTGATAATCTTTTTAGCATAATATTTAACATTTTTAAAAAAAATCTTTCAACTACAAAATTATAGCTCGCATCAAAATCTATAACTTTTTAGTTCAAAACTCTTTCTAAAAATATTAAAAATATGTCAAATGAGTTACCGTAAGTTTACAAAGTACAAAACGTTATAAGAACTTACGGCAGCTCGTTTGATATGTTTTTAAGCGCTTTTACTAAAAATTTTGAGCGGTAAAGTTATAAATATAACTTAAACTTATATCTTAATAGTTCAAAGTTTTTTGTAAAAGCGGTTAAAAATATATCAAACGAGCTGCCGCAAGTTCGTATAACGTCTTGTACTTTACAAACTTACGGCAACTTATTTGACATATTTTTAAGTATTTTTAGAAAGAGTTTTGAACTAAAAAGTTATAGATTTTGATGCGAGATATAATTTTGTAGTTGAAAGATTTTTTTTAAAATGTTAAATATTATGCTAAAAAAATTATCAAAATTTTAATTATTCTTTTGGTATATTATTTGACATTTTTTCGAAAAACTTTCAACTACAAAGTTGTAGATCACAACAAAATCTATAAGTTTGTAGTTCAAAATTTTTTCTAAAAATGTTTTAAAATAGGCCAAACAGATTAAATAAGTAGATAAAAATTTATAAAAATTCTCGATTTACGTGCCGTAAATTTTTTTCTTTTTTGTTTTTTTTAAGTGGAGGAGGAAGTGCGTTAATTGAAAAGACGCACTTCCTCCGTATAGATTTTTTTTAACAGTTTTTAAAGTGAGGGAAGAGCCTTTTTTCGAAAAACGTTTTTTCGAAGGAAGTGCGTTTTTTGAAAAAACGCTCTTTCTCTTGGTGAGTCAGCATGAAAGAGCGTTTTTTCAAAAGACGCTGTTCATACGTGGCAGTGACGTGGCGCCGCGGACCTTAGTTTGACAAATAATTTTTTTTTAACTATATTTTAATAAATAAATATTAAAATAATAATAATTAAAAAAAAAATTCCTGTTGGATTCACCCACATGTCTAATCACACAAATTGCCTAATCATCTTTTTCATCCATCACTAATCGCAACCGTCCAATCCTCGTACTGCAGACCGCCAGTAAGCTGACTTTTTTTAAAAAAATAAAAGAAAATTACAAGACAACTCCCCTCAAGTTTCTATCTTTACTGATCAGCTCCTCTATATTTTTGACCATCAGAATAACCTCCCATAAAAAGTTATCTTGTAGTTTTTTTTATATCTGACCATAGAATGGCTGATCAGTAAAGATAAAAATTTGAGTGGGGCTGTCTTGTATTTTTTTTTTATTGGGACGTATTAGCCCCCTGTAATAAATATTACTTACTAATCAGTCCCCCCATCCTAAATTCTTACTAAACAGTCCCTATTTTACTGTTTCACTTTTTACACTGACGAAAATGCTTCCAGAATGTCCCACTCCAATACTTAAACGTTATTTTTAGGTGATAATTTTAACATCCCAAAATAAATATTTAGAAATATGTTTTGGAAAAATTTTTAACACGAAAATTGTAGATCTTATGAATATATACAATTTTTATGTTGAAATTTTTTTCAAAAAAATACTTCTAAATATTTTTTTTTGGGTGTTAAAAATATGGTTAAAAATAATTTTTTTAGGCTATTTTTAACACAAAAAAAATACTTTGAATCATTTTTTGAAAAAATTTTCAACATGAAAATTGAAAATCTACAACTTTTGTGTTGAAAGTTTTTTCCAAAATATACTTCTAAATATTTATTTTGGGGTGTTAAAAATAGTACTTAAAATAGAATTAAAATATCAAAATATATGGAGATGGAGAGATTCTTTTGTGGAATAACTTTTTATATGAGGCTGATCTGATGTGTAGATCTTCATAAGATCTAAGTATTTAGAAGCATATTTTTTGATGTTGAAAATAGCCTAAAAAATTATTTTTAACCACTTTTTTCAACATTAAAAAAAAAATTTAGAAGTATTTTTTGGAAAAAAACTTTTCAACATTAAAATTATAGATCTTCATAAGATCTACAACTTGCATGTTAAAGATTTTTCCAAAAAATATTTCTAGATATTTATTTTGGGATGTTGAAATTATCACCTAAAAATAACGTTTAAGTGTTGGAGTGGGACATTCTGGGGACATTTTCATCCGTGAAAAAAGTAAAACAGTAAAATAGGAACTGTTTAGTAAGAATTTAGGATGGGAGACTGATTAGTAAATAATATTTATACAGGGGCTGATACGTAATTCTCCCAAAAAATAACAATAATAAAAAAAAAGCTTACATCCCGACAAATGATAATACAGTTGAAAATTGATTATAGATGCTAAGACAGTGACAATCCAGATGAACAAATAAAATAAAATTAACAAAAAGAACGAAATTATATCAGAGGATCACTGCTTAACTGCAATGCTGCATCAATAACAACAAAGAACTAAGCAAATTTCACCAAGAGCAATGCCACTAACGACAAAGAAGAAAATAAGATAAACCGCCAGCAGCTCTTACGGAAGGCTGGACGTTATGATTCTAGTACATAGAGAAGCTAATAGAGAGCGTGAGAAAATAAATAGCTTCGAAGATCTTATTCCTTCGCGAGTGTCTTCTTATTGGGCTCAAACACGAATTTGATTAGAGAATCCTTTATTGACAGCAATTCGGGAAATTCCTTCTTCAGTTTCGAAGCATCCATCTCGTTGTTGCTCCGAGGAGCAACAATGACCCTGGCTTGTTCTTCCAATGTGAAATTCGTCCACTTGAAGTTTGCGTCGATGTAGTCCCTATACATCTCTAAGATCTCGTTGTGGCTCACAACACCAGGATTTGTGAAGTTCCATATGCCCCTGCAATCCCTCTTCGCCATCTCAATTGATAACGGTAAGAGCTCATCTAAAACGGTCATGCTGTTCGGGATGTTGACCACTTTGTCGTAACGGGAAATCTTTGTGATGAAGTTACGAGGATTGTTTAGGTCAGAGGAAATTGGCATACGTACCCTAAGCGTGCAGACATTATCGAATTCTTTAAGAAGCTCTTCGACCTACAATGCAAAATAAATAAATTTTAGAATTAAACATAAGATTCTAGAAAAAATTGCAAAACAAGCAATTTGTATTTAAAGGGAATAAAAAACAGAGGATACTAACCATAGCCTTAGTTTTTGAGTAGAAAGAGCCGATAAAATTTGGCTTATCTTCTTCCTTGAAACCAATTCCAGAACCTTCGGGATGCTCAGCATTATACTCAAATATGCATCCAGTAGCATAATTCATCAACAGCAACCCATGTTCCCTGCAAACATCTGCTAGAGTAAGAGTGCCAACAACATTGGCACGGATAGTGTCTGGTTTGTGCGACTCACACCAATCTACATTAGGTCTACCAGTAACACCAGCAGCATTGAAAACGTGTGTAGGTTTCACCTTCTGAATATCCAACACAAGTGAAGATCGATTTTCTAGGCGGCCATTACCGTAGCTGTATGCAATACCTTGCTTCTCACATATCTTACCCAGAAGGCCTCCAATCCATCCGGTCCTGCCATATATCAAGAATTTCAAACTATGACCATTTGCTGGAGCTAAGCCAGCAATTTTCTCTGGACTAGTGTCACTCGTCTTCTGAGGCATCATAACCTTCTCTTCAGTACCATCAGTATGTTTTTCAATACCAGGCATCATAAGCATCCTAGGATGTGGGACCAACGCTCCAGATACATCGCCCCACCAGCCAGGATTGCTTGTATACCACTCCATTGTCTTTCTCAGACCTTCTTCCCAAGTGGTCTTCTCTGACCAACCCAAATTTTTCAGTTTCTGATCATCCAAAAAATATCTCTGATCATTGAAAGGTCTGTTCTCAACGTACTTAATGACCGAGTCAGGGTCCAACTTAAAGAGCTGACATATATCCTTAGCCACATCAATCACCCTTCTTTCTTTCTTTGTGCCAATGTTGTAAACATGGCCGACTTCTCCTTTGTGTAGTACAACCTCAAAAGCCTCAGCAACATCCTCACAGTAAAGATAACTTCTGACATTCGCTCCATCTCCATGAATTGGAAGAGGCAGTCCTCTCAAAGCCAAGAGAATAAATTTAGGAATGAGCTTCTCTGGGAACTGGTTAGGGCCATAGACATTGTTTCCTCTAGTAGTTATAACAGGTAGTCCATACGACCTCCCATATGCCATAACAAGCATCTCAGCTCCTGCTTTAGTTGCAGAATATGGGTTTGTTGGAAGGAGTTGAGAGGCCTCATGATTACCAACAATGGCATCTTCATCAGTTTCACCATAGACCTCATCAGTACTTACATGAATAAACCTTCTAATCTGACCAGTGGTTTTGCACGCTTCCAGAAGCACATGAGTACCATAAATATTGTTCTTGGTGAACTCAAAGGAATTTCCAAAAGAATTATCAACATGAGTCTGTGCAGCGAAATGCATGATTGTATCAATAGATTCAGTTATAAGGAGGTAGTTCACAAGGTCAGCACTTGCAATGTCACCCCTAACAAATTTGAAGTTGGGAGAGGACCGAGAAGGAAGAAGGTTATTCAAGTTTGAGCAGTAGTCAAGCTTGTCAAGAACAACAATCTTATAATCGGGGTAGTTGCGAACAAGACCATTAGCAACATGAGAAGCAATAAAGCCAGCAGCGCCAGTAATGAGGATGTTCTTAGGCTTATAAGTTGCCATTTCTCGTGTTTCCTGCTAAAATAATACAGGATTCTAGCTTGGTAAATCAATTGGTGAAGCACAGCAATATGGTATTAAAGTAAGCAGCTGAGATAATATGCATGACAAAGCACAGTTTCTTCTCTCAGAAAAAGACAGGTGTCATAAACGATGCATTGCCTGAGTACTACAAAAGACACTAAAGCAAACAATAAGAAAAAGCGACTGATAAATCTTTAGGCTTTTAAGTTGTAACTTAAATCACTACCATACTACCTAATTAACAGTTGGCCAAGAATTCCTACATCTTGAAAAATATCTCGGCTATATATATAAAGAAGAGAAATCCAAAGCGAAGAATAGAAAGCAAATACATAACTAAAGTAGAAAAGAAAACGCGTTGGTCTAAGCAGTGCGTAAGTCAACTAGTTAAATCAAGATGCAGATTATTGTCATGCAATAGTAGATGCTTGAAAAGGAAAAGTATTGGCTTTGTACCTTAGATACCAGTTTAATAACGAACTAGAGATATATTGCATAATATTCATAAACTTCAACAGAAATGATTTGGTTAAAGCCTCTACATCTAAATGAAGGAAATAGCAATTTCATAAACCAGACAATGCTCCAGTCAAATATAAGCTTATCAAAGTCATAATCTTACAAGAATCACGTCTACTGCTAATATGTAAACAGTCGATCAGCTCAAGTTAAATTACGATAGACTTACTACTCAATGTTGCATACGTAGAGTACAACCATAATCCATATGGACTGTATTAAGACTCACAATTTATGTCCATGCAAGTAAAAAGCGTTGACGTTACATAGAAAAGAAGAAACTCCAAAATGACAGAAACAAAAGTCAGATGTTAAAATAATCAACTAAATTCCTTAAAATATTCATCCTAATCGGGATTCCGTTTAAGGTACATTTATAAAAGAAAATCGACTTCAAAAGAGTATCCAGTCCGTACACATTTTTTTAGAAATCCAAATCCATAGCACAGTCACATGTAAAATGCATAAATCAAACGCTTGTGGTACAGTAGATGTGATTTCCATGAATTCCTTAATAAATAATGAAAACAGACATTTTCATTTGCTAATCAGTAATCACCATATTTGTAATTCCTATCCTTGATCTATGCATGTTCCAACAACATAGGTCAGATCAAACTAATACATTCTTCAATCAAATCAAAATATCCACCACAAAATCCTACAAAACCACAAATCCAAATGTAATTCCTAAAGAACCACACAAAATCCCAAAATAATAGGTTGAACGAGCAAGAAACCATCAGATCTAGCATAGGATATGAATGACAATGACCAACCACTTAAACTATGTAATCAACATAATATCAAAATAAAACATATACGAGATCAACAACACCGAGATCCAATTTTCAAACTCAGATCAACAACCACCAAAAATCAAAAAACCAAATTACAAAAAAACTTACCGTGACTTTCACTGAATAAGAAAAACGAACAAATTAAACGGAAATGTTTCTTGCAGAGGAGCTTTTATACTATTTGTCTGACGCGTAGGCCCACCGGATTTATGCGAGCGTCATAGAATACCCTCCGTTTTGAGCGGAAACTACGGAGTGGTTACGAGCGGTTACGCGTGTTATTGGGCGCCCATCGAGGGCTAATTCCCGAATTTATAAATCGGATCCGCTGTGGGCACTCCAAGCCTGCGATGCCATACGTGACACGTAAGGCTGTCATAGGTGGTTTTTTTTTTTTTTATAAAAGTCGCAGTAGTTTTCCAGCTGTCTTTCAAATTTTTTAGTAATTAACAAATTTTTGTCATCCGTCAGAATATGTACCAACCTGTATAATAAGAATTGTACAAACTTGTAAAATATTAGTAGTTCTAAATTAAATTAAATAATCTAAAATAATCAGTAATAAGAATTATATGTGCTCGTTTATCACGGGTATAGATAGAATAAAATTTTAATTTTATGATTGAATTGAATCTAAATTGTTAGAACAAATTTTACTTGTAAATAATTAGACCACTCAATAAAATAAAAATGAAACGATTTATGCTTATTTCTTAGCACTCGATATTTTGATTATTTTTTTATTTAGTGACATCGGGATGAGTATTCGGTAAAATAAATATAATTCATATGTTTTAGAATGCATATTGTCTATTGATGATGAAATATAAGTATAAATCGAAGGGCACTATCAGCGGCGAACTATCTATATATTAATATATTGTTATCCATGTGGCAGATAAGCAACTTAGCATAGCCAAAAAAAATTCAAAATAATATTTATTAAAACACCCTTAGCGAGATTATCATTAGAAATATCTTTGATAAGTAGAGCAATTAGCTGAAGCACTTGTGTATAAGCATTGAGGTTGAGCTTTCGGTTCTCGTAGTTTGCGCATGGTGGATAGTATTTTCTCGGGTTAATTACTGTTCAGCCTCCAATCAAAATATTTTTTACTCTGCAACCTCCCTTCTTAGATTCTTACTGAATAGCTCATCTTTTACAGTTTCACTTTTCCCATGGATAGAAATACCTCAAGAATGTCCCACTCTAACATTTAAACGTCATTTTTAGGCAATATTTTTAACACCCGAAAATAAATATTTAAAAATATTTTTTGAAAAAACTTTCAACACGAAAGTTATAGATCTTATGAAGATTTATAACTTTTGTGTTGAAATTTTTTTAAAAAATATTTCTAAATTTTTATTTTGGAGTGTTGAAAAAAAATAAAAATAATTTTTAGGTAATTTTTAACACCTAAAATAAATATTAAAAGTATTTTTTGAAAAAAAATTCAACATAAAAGTTGTAGAAGATCTACAACTGTAATGTTAAGAACTTTTTCAAAAAATAGTTCTACATATTTATTTTGAGGTATTTAAAATAGCACTTAAAATAGGGTTAAAATGTCAAAACACATGAGATGAGGAAATTTTTTGTGGATTTTATGAGGGGCTGATCTAATAGAGTGAAATTTGGAGAGACTGTCCAGTAAAGTAAAAAAATTGATGGGGTTGTCTTATTCTCTCATGTGTGAAAACGTATGAAAATGAGCTGGGGTGAGTAGCATTCATGTTGTTATCCAACACGTGATGTTGGCCGTTCCACATATTTAAAGAATAAATATGCGTGCGGCTCTATTGTAAAACTAGTTAAGGTTGATCAAATTTCGTCTATTTATCTCCACACAGAAAGGGGAAAAGAGTGAGATTATCATCAAAAATTTTGCACCGATATGCAGCAATCGTTGGTTGAGGGGCTTCAGATTTGCGTGTTGCTCAATAGTAGAGCCTGTATGATGGGTTTGCCTAGCTAAGAGCTATGCAATTGGCATGATGATGTGTGTTTTCTTAATATATTTTTGAAGTTCTCATTTTTACTCATCAATTTTCTTAAATCTTTGGATTTAACTGAGGGGCACCACAGAAACTTAGTTATTGAATACCGAATGAGGTTGCATGGAAGCAGGACATTAGGACTGCGCATATGTACCTAGAGGCCAACAGGCTAACCGATCACTTTGCTACTAGAGCTTTCTCTTTTTTTTTTGGAATTGTATTTTCTAGATTCTCCTTGTCATGCATCAACTTGTTTCGGATTCCGCACCACCCAAGTTCAGACCGCAACATATGACCGGATCCTTTTAATTCGGACCTGAAAATAGTGG
Source organism: Xerophyta viscosa (assembly GCA_002076135.1). Taxonomy (NCBI): domain Eukaryota; kingdom Viridiplantae; phylum Streptophyta; class Magnoliopsida; order Pandanales; family Velloziaceae; genus Xerophyta; species Xerophyta viscosa. The sequence continues at coordinate 151,948 of MJHO01000091.1, read as the reverse complement.
ATCCACTTGATAGATACTTAGCTCTAGGGCCTCTAGGTATATTAACCAACTCTTACTTCCGCACATGAGCCCATAGGCCCAATTGTTATCCAATCCATATATCCTGTGAGTTTTTCGATTGACCGAAATCCCACATCCAGTTGACTGGAACTTGTCCAACCCTGATTGTCACATTTTTTCCACCATATAACACGACGTCCTCGTCGTGCTAGTGGAAGCTCTAGCCTAGGCTCTCTCTCGTCAGTGTACTGCTAGTGTATTTGGTCCAGCATGATAAGACACTCCTAAAATCTCAGTAAATCTTTTATCCCGTCTGACACTTGCGCAACCCTATCGTATAGGTGATAAAGTCGCTCTGATACCATTTCTGTCATGCTCCGGCCTGTCCCGAGTCCCAAATGTCGGTCCCATCACACGACAAGATCCCTTTTTGAATTTGAAAATGGGTGGATCTATTTGATAGATACTTAGCTTAGGATCTCTAGGTATATTAACTCAACTCTCCTCCGGCACAAGCGGTATGTGACTAATCAAATTCGCGCACACAAGCTCAATTCCGACTCAATTTGTACACCATTTGAGTTTTTTTGGTCGATCGAATCCCACGTCCAGTCAACGGGAACTTGTTCAATCCGGAGTAGCATAGTCCTTAATTGGAGGTTTTTGATATTATGAATGCCGATATAAATGGCACTACTATGACAAGACTAATAAAAAACTAAGAGATAATTATTGTTTAGCCCTCGGGGCAAATTTTTATTGCTAAACAGCCCTCCCAACTAGATTCCTTGCTTATCAGTCCTCCGTCTAAAAAATTGAATTTTTTTAAGACAAATATATTCCCATACCCGTTAACACTTCGAAGCCTTAAAATATTTATTTAAAAATATTTTTTGAAACAATTTCAAAATAAAAATTATAGATCTCATCGAGTTAGTGGGTAGACCCGTTAACACTTCAGAGTCTCAAAACGTCTATCTAGAGTATTTTTTTAAAAAAAACTTTTAATATGAAATTTGTGTTGAAAGTTTTTTCAAAAAAAATTTTGAAATAGCTATTTTAGGGTCCGAATTGATGATATATAAAAAAAAAAAACATTTCCGTCCAAATTAAAAAAAAAGGGGGGGGGGGGGGGGGGGGGGCATGATAATTAAACTTTTCAGGAGGGGCACGCTGAAAGGTGGAAAATATAGAGCGCTGATCTAAATAATTAGAAACATCAGGGAGTAGGGCTGAGCATTCGGGTCAACCCGAACCGAACCGACCCGACCCGAAATTAAATAGTCGACCCGAACCGAATTATTCAAGACCCGAACCGACCCGAATTAGATTTGAACCCGAACCGACCCGAACTGAAAAAAATTCGGGTCAATTCGGGTCGGTTCGGGTCGACCCAAATAACATTAAGAAAGGGGGAGGGGGGACGACGGGGCCGCTCGGGAGAGGGGGACGACGCGACGGCGCGGAGAGAGGTGCTGATGGTGCCGTGCGGGGAAGGGGGGTTGACAAAGCCGTGCGGGAAGGGGGCGGCGGGGTGGGCTGCGCGGGGCCGGGGGAGGGGAGCTGCGGTGGCGGCTGCGCGGGGCGGTGGGGTGTGCTGCGGGGGGCCGGGGGGAGGGAGCTGCGGCTGCGCGGGCGCGGGGCGGCGTGGTGGGCTGCGGTGGGCCGGGGGAGGGGAGCGACGGCGGCGGGGGCCGGGGGAGGGGAGCGATGGCGGCGGCTGCGCGGGCGCGGGGCGGCGTGGTGGGCTGCGGGGGGCCGGGGAGGGGAGCAACGGCGGCGGGGGCCGGGGGGAGGGGAGCGATGGCGGCGGCGGCGCGGGGGCGGGGCGGCGTGGTTGGCTGCGCGGGGCCGGGGAGTGGCGGCGGCGCGGGCACGGGGGGTGGGGGGGGGGAGTGGGGGTGGAGTTAGGTTTAGGATGTGTGTGTGTTGATTAATTAATGGGTGGTTGGGTTAGGGTTAGAATGGGTGGTTGGAGGCTTGGAGCCTTGGAGGATAATAAATACTGAAAAATTCGGGTTCAACCCGATCCGAACCGAATTTTAACTACAGAACCCGAACCGAATTTTTCGTACCCGAATTGTTAAATATTGGACCCGAACCGAACCCGACCCGAACCCAACCCGAATTTTTAGCTTTATTCGGGTCGGTTCGGGTCGTTTTTTCGGGTAAGTTCGGGTAATGCTCAGCCCTATCAGGGAGGGTGCAGTGCAAATTTCTTAAGAACTAATTGCTTTGTCCCTCTTTTTCATCAACCCCAAAAAACTGCACGTTTGTATGTTTGCATAGGCACCCATGCCATCTTTTTTCTTTTTCTACTAAAATTTAAAAAAAAAAAAAAAAAAAAAAAAAACAGAAAAGAGGTTTCATTAGGTTTAACTTCGATATAGACACCTAAAAGAAATTTTTTGAGACTTGACTCTTCATCACATACCAGAGTGGAATAATTAAAAATATTACAAATATTTTACATGGGAGCGCGCCCAGGACGTCTAAGATAGATGGTTGGAACTTTCACATCATTAAGCCCGGTCTCAAATTCGAATCCCTTAAGCACCATCCGCAAGGGTGTGAAAATTTTATTTCCTCTTTATCCAGTGGAGGATGACACAGGCCTTCGAAGCTACCCAGATCAAAAAGTTGAGAAGAACATAGATCGATGCTACACATAGATTTATCTGTTACGACGGTCGTACAAAAGTGGGTCGGTTATAGACATAATTTTTTCATAATAATCTCAAAAATTAAAAAAATGGGAGCGCAAAATATATCTTATATGTTGCTTCCAAATAGTATCCTATGTATAGGCGAGTGTCTTCCAATAAACTGCCAATGGCTCTATCGTAAACAGAGACTTCTATCTTCGAATTGCCACAAACTATTGGATCAGCATTGTAGTGTGGATGGCACCTATTAAGATAAAAAAAATAAATTAGTAAAGTCTGTTTTTGCATTAGTCTTACTTCTTTTCAATAAAAAGTACTAAGAAAATAACGTTCGAAATGTATGGAAAGTTCACCTACATGGTAACAAAACTATTATTTTTTTAGTCATACATAAGCTGAAAAAACAAAGTAAATACAACTAATCCCTAAGAAGCTTTTCCATAAGAAAGGTGAACCCAGAGCTTAAGGTTATTTTCAAAACCTGCTAAATCACAAGAATTTTTTTCGCTCTCTGGAAAACAGGATACGCACTCATCTATCTATATATATATATATAGAAAACTCGGTATCAAAATAGTTGAGCGCCATGTGGTACTTCTTATAACTCACAATATACCACATGGCGTCTCTATTATCTTAACATTTGACATGTGTCACTTAAATATAATAAATATATAATTAATCATATATTTAATGAGAGTTTAAATTCAATGCATACTTAATATATTATTAATAATTTTATTAAATATAAAAATTAAGTATAATTTATAATATTTTATTTTATATATTAAAGATAAATTATAATAATTTAGAAGAATTTAAAAAGTCATTATCAAATTCTTAATAATCTACATATAATTATATACAATCTATACAAATAGGTGACAAAGTCGTAATTTTTTGTATGTAATGAAGAATTTTAAAGATCATTCAAATTCTTAATAATCTATATATAATTATATACAATAAATACAAATGGGTGATCAAAGTCGTAAGTTTTGGTATGTAATGAAGAATTTTAAAGATCATTATCAAACTCTTAATAATCTATATATAATTATATATAATATAAATAAATGGGTGATCAAAGTCTTAACGTTAGGTATGTAATTTAATTTTTTTTCTCTAATTACATGTGATAAATATAGTATAATATTTTAATAAAAATAAATATTAATTTATATAAATTAATATATTTAAAATAAAATAAATTTTCGAATTGTATTATATATATATATATATATATATATATATATATACTAATAACCATGTATCGTCGGATTCAAAACTAGTACTAGCTAATAATAGAGGATATTTTATTCTGCCTTTGTTAGGGTTCGAAGCTGCACCAATATCGTAGTGGAGGATAATCCTTAATAACACACAATTGGGTTCTACCCTATATAAGCTTTTCCAAAGAAAACGAAAAAAAATATTCGGTAATCATTTTTCAGCAGCGTAATGTAGCCACAAACTTTTCATAAAGAAAAATACTATACAGCTCCAACGGCATCCCATACTAGCCTCAAAATCCATTCCAAAATGTTTTGGGATGAGGGGAAAATATCACATCCATTTAATATAATTTTTAAGGCAAATTGGCAAATCGGGCCCCCCCCTTAATTGGTTATTGGCGAACATCGTCCCCCTAATTAATTTTGGCCAAATCGAGCCCCTTTATGTTGAAAAATGATCAAAATATCCTTATCTTAGTTTTTCGAACATAACTTTTTGTATAGTACTCCAAATGAGATGAAATCGATCCCGTTTGAAAGATATTTGAATTATCTTTCAAATGGGACCCATTTCACTGCATTTAGAGCTTTGTACGAGAAGTTATGGCAAAAATACCGAATCAGCATCAAGCTACTACGGTATTTGACGGCGTTTCGGTATTTTTAGTATAACTTTTCGTATATAGCTCCAAATGAATATGTTAAATCTCATCATAATCTGTTAAGTATTTTCAAAAAGTCTGAAAACTCACAATTAAAATTTTTTTTTTTAATAAATTTGCAAAATAAAAGTTTTAAATCTCATCATAATCTATAACTTTAATATTAAAAGTTTTTAAAAAAATTATCTCTAAATATATAATTTATACATTTTTGTTTACCGAGATACGATATTATTTTGTTTTAAATTAAAGTTTTACTTTTGTTTTAAATATATGTTAAGATTTCGGATAACCAAAATACTTATTTAGAAATATTTTTTCAAAAAGTTTTTAAATAAAAGTTATAGAGGTCATCAGAATCTACGATTTTTATGTTGAACATGTTTTAAAACTTATTTCTAAATATATCTTTTATACGTTTGTTCATACCGAAATAAAATTGTATTTTGTTTTGTTTATACAAATTTGGACCTACAGAATATTCATTTATAAATATTTTCTTAAAAAAATTTCAATATGAATAATTTTATAATTTATTAGAATCAACGACTTTTATTTTGGAAGTTTTTCTAAAAAATATCTCTAGATACACTTTTTAAATGAATATTCAAAAATATTTTTAAATAAATTTTCGACTTTGTAAAAAAATTTTAACAATAGAATTTTAACATGAAAAATTGTATCTCACTACAATTTTCAATTTTATTGTTAATTTTTTTTCAATAGATATATTATACGTTCGAGTATATACCTAATGTCGATTTCTTCCGTTTTTAGAATCGTTAATAATTCGGAATACTAAATTTTTTTTTTAAAGCATTTATACTTATCATATGAATATAAAAATTACAACGTAACGAACATTAATATCATTTTATATATAATAACTTATATTTAGCAGCAATTGTGTGAGCAAACAACGTGACCGCGGCAACGCGCGGATTAAAAAGCTTGTTTACTGCTAGAGCTTTAGCTCCCAAAAGATATCCAATTCTTAATTTAACAAAAAAAAATCATTCGATGAACAATCATCTGATAGAGCTCAATGGATACTCGAATCACATTCTGCGCGTGTGAAAGTGCCGGAAGAGTATTATACGGGTCTGGATTCCCTCCAGGTATAAAGGCATCCAGTTTCACCCAGTTTGTGCATGGGATTGATCTGGATCAATTAACGGTTACAGGACGGACCTAGTGTTGTAGCAGGATAGTCAATTGACTACCCTGCTTTCAGGACCAGTACATATATATATATATAACTTGAGTAAATAAACATCACTTTAGAGTAATCGACCTAGTGGTAAGGGGCGCACGCAAGAAAGGTGGAGGTCACGCCTTCGAACGGCGCGTGAGAGTGTTTTTTGTTTTTTTTTTTTCTTTAAGCCGCTGCTGCCCGCATCCTTCCTGTTTTTCTTTTTCTCAAACTCTAAATCCCTAATTCTTTCCTCCCCGTGCCGCGCACCTTCCGAGAAACCCAATTCGCTGCCGCAACCCGCCGCCGTGCTCTCTCGCACGGTCGCTCCAGCCTCCAGATTTGGAGATTCTTCGAAGCTTGTTGTTCGTCTGCTCCGACTCTGCGGCTTCTTTCCGTCGTCGTAGCTCTGCGGCTTCTTTCCATCGTTGTTCAATTCTGACTATCCTACTGTGGATTTCTGAATCCACCACTAAACGGTTAATCTTTTACTTTCTGTTTAAGCATAATAGCCTATACCTTAAGCAACGATCTTCTCTGAATTTCGCTTAATCTTAAGTTGAATTACGATTACTTCCTAATGCCCAAGCTCATCTTCTTCTCGATAGAGCGCGATTACTTTTGCACCTATGATTTGATTATGTAAAAAATGCTAGTAGCATCCCCACAGATAATGGATTAATTCATGTTTATGTGGTGATCAAAGGAGGCGTAAATGCCAACTTAAACCTAATTGCCAAGAACTTGAGTGATCTCCATTAATCTCCCTCCTATAAGAACTCGAGTGGATGAGTCTCGCCCTCCATATCATGAGAATCTCATTTTATCTGAACCGTAAGCTGGGTAAAACTGGATTGGTATTTGTGTCATGGAGTGGATCCAGACCTGATATTATACTATTATCACTATCTGCATCGGATCGGTAGTTCCCGGGGGGGGGGGGGAGGGGAGGGGGAGCTGATATGGTATTTTTCATTTTCGGTATTCAAATGATAATAAAAATATGATTAAAAACAATTCAAACGTGCCCCATTACATTACCATGTATAACGTCGGTAAATTGACAGAAGTTGATGATAAGATTATTATGGATATCTTTTTAGGTTAGAAATATTGCTAATATCTTTGAAAGGTTGTAGTTATATGGACACATTCAGATATATGAGACTGTATTTTTGCCTTTATGTTACTGCTCTGTGACGATCTAAACAGACTTTTTTTCCATGTGGTCTTAGAGATTGATGGTGAGATCATGAGATGGTTTTACCACTAAGCTTATGTTTGTAACCTTGTTAAATATAAGAATTATATTGGTAAATATGTTACTAGAATAATAGACATATAATAGTTATTCATGTTTAGATACCGGTACTTATTACATAAATAACAGACTAATAACAGTTATCCATATTTTAATTACTGATACTTATTACATAAATAAAATATATTATTTTTGGAATTTATATCAACTATGCTCATAAGAATCTCTCTTTGATACAGAGTATATTGGTCCAATAGCGGTGACATTCACATGAATTCAGTCTTATCTACCGTCGCTGCCACCGACGGAGCTCCTCTCTCTCTCTCTCTCTCTCTCTCTCCCCTTCTTATTCCTCCGCCGGTTCTTCTAAATAATTAAAAATAAAAGAATAGTAAAGACAAACTCCTCCCTACCTAAATAAAAGATTGATTAAATATGACTAAAAACGCCACATCACATACAAAGATACCATGCCAATAAATTGACGGACGCAAACGACAAAAACTGATGGTAAAATTATTTTCGTAGGTCAGAGATGTTGTAGACACTTTTGAATGATCAAAATTATAATAATCTATTTAGCTAAAGTACATGAGACTAAATCTTATTTTTTGTCTAACAGAAATGCATCATTTAAAGCCATTTGTGCTTGTTTACAACTATTATCTTTAAAAAAGTGTGAAAAACTTTTGAGAACTGGAGTAACCTGTGCCAAATAATTGGCTATCTATTCATATACAACAACAATCCAGCACAGGTCTGCTCCAATGTTTTTGGAAAGGTAATACGAATGCAGCCATGTCCAGAAGGAAACTGGCTTCCAATTCATATATGTTCCTATACATATGCGTTACAAGTACCAATTTGTGAATAAGTACCAATTTGTGAATAAGTTAATCCTCACTAGAGATGCTATGCTTATAGAGGTTTATGAGATATCCATCTCTTAAACATTTCCAGACATTCTCTGGGTCTGTACTCCGGGGCAGTGTGGCCAGCACCCTATAGCCAAAAGAAATAACAAAAATGTCAATTTTTGCTTATTAGATTAAATTAGTCTTCAAAAAAGTAATAATAATGGTGAATACAACAGTAACTATGTCTATATACTTCAGTAGAGCTCGAAATATGTAGGAAACTTCACCTTTACAGTTGCAAATGTCATATTGTTCGCGTAAGATCTCGTGTAACTAAAATAACAAAGAAAAGACGGATTATATTTTTGTCAAAAATTAATTTTTCTAATAAAAGTACTGAAATTGAGCCAAATTTCAGCCCTACATAAGCAGATACATGATGTACATCGACGAAACTCACCCAGCAACTTGGCCGCCAACTTTCCATGACCTCCATTCATCCACAACAGAGAAGTTGAGAGATTTGATCCATTCTTGTGTACCCAAAGATGGTACAGTCAAATCATGATCTCCACTGCATAATTAAAATTAAAATCCTAATTAATCACCAGTTTTGTCATGGAGAAGTTCATTTTCACAGTTTTTGCAGTAATTTTCAATAAAATTTACCTGTATACCAGTGCTCGATATCCGCTGCTTGTTACACTCTTGTGGTAACCGATACTAGTCGGTATATTTTCTGACCAAGCATCGGTGTTGCATCTTTCCATTCTCTTACACGTCCCTGCTTTTTAAACTATTTTTCATCATCTATCTGACAAACGTCCACATTTCTAGACTTTGAAGTACTGTTATATAGTATTGCTATTCATCAGAACTATCATGATGTATACCGTCCTGATTGTATCAGAGTCATCAAGATCTCCTTACCTTTTGGACGTGAAGAGCTTCTTGAACGTTTAGAGAGTTCGCCCAGAAATATGCCAGATAACGAGGATAACTCTGAAATGTAAATTTGCTGTTATTAGGTGAATGCAATATCAAAATAAAAATAAAAGATCCTAAAATAATGAGTTTCTGATGGTACTTAAACAGAAGATAATCTTACCCTACAATAGACTTGAGGTCGTTCGGGCGGCAACCTTACTTCTATATTCATCTCTTTAAGCACATCCTTTGGTTTCGGCGATCCCGTGGGCAATGTGGATCCAAGATATATTCCAAATTAATTTCTGATAGGAACTGTATGCATAGGATATAAAACTTAGTTCTTTTCATACACTACACTAAATTCTACACTAAAATGATTAAAGGTTTTATAACCTCATCTACAACTTGAAGATTTTTATTACATAGCGGATTCGCTGAAACTGCAAAGTCTCCTCCGCAACTTTCCCCAGTTAACTAGGAAAAAATAAATAAAAATAAAAACATGAAAAATTTAATATTACATTCAATAAGATCCTAAAGTAAGTTCTTAGAAGATTTGAGTTGCACACTCAATGAACAAAAGGGCATTACCTGAAATAGCTCATCAGATAGTATTTCCATTCTATGCGCATATGGACTCGACGAGCATTATCCGTTTTGGATCACTTGTTCTTGGGTTGCCAACTAAGTAGCCCTGAATGAATCCCCAGAATTATCAGTTACAGTGTAATATAATATCTTGTAGAAAAATAACACCAGGCATTATGCATTTGTCCAAGAAAACTATACCTGAAGATTGAGGAAAGGATGTTGTCCAGCTTCATTACCTTTTTTACAACAAAACTAACATTAAGAGTTATATTCAACAAAGGATTTAAAAATATAAAAAATAAAAAATAAATATGAGATTTTTGGTTTTTCCCACGGAGTATTCCCACTCCCGCAGGTAATGATATTATCTCGTTCGGAAATGGCAAAAATGATAATTTTTCTTCCAACAAATGCTTACTGCCAACTCGAACCCCCTGACTTTTTGTAGAGGTCCCTCAACCGTAGAATCGCCATTGCTAACTGCTGAACAACATTGTTTGGAATCAAACTAGTATTACAGAGATTAACAGAGAATTTACCATCGACTATCTCTCTGCGGCGATAACTGGAGCAATCTTCCCACCATATGACATGCCGGAGATGTAGAGCGGATTATCTAAGAACCATGGATGATCTATAAACCACTGCAAACATTTATACGAGCTAAAAGAAGTAAATATAATGACAATTTATACACTCAGTTTCAAGGATATTTAAGAAATGGCCTTTATCTAGACCTTTCTGAGAAATTTGTAAAGCTGCTCTGGAAGCAATGCTATCTCCTGACAAATAACCTCCAGGTTTTCTTTGCAAGATGAATACCAAACCAGGAGCTGGATCAAGGAATATGATGTTGGATACCTGAATTTTACCCAGAAGAACCAGCTATTATATTATTTATCAGGAAAAAAAAAGGAAATGAAAAATTGAAAATCATATAACCTTTGTCCATGCATAAGGAGCATGTCTTAGTTTTGGTAAATTGCCCATCATATTCCAACCTGCCTGAACATAAGAGGACCTATAATGTACTAAAACCTTCCTAATTAGCTGCAAAAAATATGGAAAAATCCACATAAATCGCCGCCGTTAACAAATTCCTGAAAACCAGCAGTAAACACCTTGATCTGCAAATGCGTAGCATATTTGATAAATTACTATATTTCCTTTTTTTTTATTCATAGTTATCTCAAAAAAAAAAAAAAAAGAAAAAAGAAACTATCAAACATCTCTTTGCAATGTGATAACACAACTCCCGTTGAAGAGATATGGGGTAGGGACCTTTGGCACCCACCACAGTAAATTACCTCTTTGGGGAAGGGACTCATCTCCCATATAGTAAGATATTGGTCATTGAAGGTTGATCCAGTGTGATCTTGTCAACTAAGGAGTGTCGAAGGCAGATATTGGCCAAGCAGTAAAAGCAAGCAACGCAAATACACAAGTATTTTATGTGGAAATTTTCGATTGCGACCGGAGGTAAAACCGCGGGCATCAATACAATGAGCGATAGAAATAAACTAAAATTGAAAAAAAAAAAAAAAAAAACAGATGCGATTTCACTTTCTCTGTGACGGAGGTCTAGGGGCTCCGGCTTAAATTACAAGTATCGTCTCTCTCTTGCTTTTCCATTAACACTGGAGGCAAGAATCGACTATCTATAGACGTCCGTCACAGGTCTGTAGGATATGATAAAAAATGAAAGTAGTGAGAAATAGTGGAAGTTGATTTGGTGAACCTTGCCGTCGGCTCGCACATGGTTTCTCCTGCGACTGACACAGCATGCTAAATTCATACTATATCAAAGGTCCTCATGGCAACCGCGATGAAAAATAATGCTCGCTTATGAAATATGGGTAGATTTGGTAAGGATGTGGAAGATGAGTGCCAACAATCACAAAGAAAATAATACAATCACACATGAAACACAACTTATGTGGAAAATCCACATCAAAGAGACAATAATGATTTCACTGGGAAAGGGATACAAGCAGCGTCTCTATTGTTCTATGTAAATCATGGATTTTATCAAAATTTCGAGATAAATTCAACAATAAAGACCAAGCCTTGGCAGAATAGCAGGGCACAGAGCAAACATTACAGGATCCACACCACAAATTCCAATATACGCATGTGTGGTGGGTATCTTTCAAAAATACTCTCACAAACAACCAAACTGCTATTTTGTGTATATATGATATTTACATAGTATAGCCCTAGTTCCTGAAAAAAAAAGTGTATATATGAACTGACCTACTTCCATGGTGAGTGCGCAGATGACGGAGCAACCGGGGCCGCCACCGAGCCAGAGGACGACAGGATCCTCATAGGGTTTCCTCTCAGACTCTACGAAGTAGTAGAAGAGCTCCACTCCGTTCTGCTCATCGACATTCACATATCTATACAATACATATCCCGATATCATATTCATCCGCAAATAACAAACACAAGAATAAAGCATGACAAACTCTTAATTCTTCATATCCGTTAATATATGAATGCATCAAGTAAACAAGTTATGTATTAGTTGTCAAGCATGGATTCATTACCCTGTTTCGAGATGGAATGGAAGAGGCCCGTTGAAGCCAGGGAGATGAGTAACAATGGATCCAGAGAGTGCAGAAGTGAACAAGCAGGTAGAAAAGAGGAGCAGAACAAGCAGAATAATGGTAAAAGTAGAAGAAGAAGCCATGGTTTGGATTGGTTGGAGCTCTTATTCTTCAATCAAGAAAGATGATTGATCTTCTCTAAGTGTTAGAATCAATGAATGCAAGTGATCATAGTCGTATTGGCCTCCGCTGAGAGGAAAAGAAACAGCATCGACACACAGACACGGAAAAAAAAAATAAATTAAATTAAATATCTGGTGTCCCTTTATATGTCAAAAATTTAACCGATATAATTTTTTAAATAAAAAAATAAAATATATTAAGGATCAATGCTAGATATAATTACTCTACATAAGCAGGCTAACTCACAAGTGAGTCCAAACCAACCTGCAACTATTGCACGTGGGAGCTTTACATGCACAGGACCATCGTCCTTGAAATTAAAAGGACGCCACTACCGGACCTCCAACAGTGATGGTTTTTTGGAGCGCACTATATCTAGGATAAAAATGAGCCGAGTTTAAATGTTGCACCACTTACCTCAAGCTTGGCCCCATTGCTTCGAGCTCGATAAGTTTCGGTGAATAAACTTGAGCATAGCTCGATTTATATAATCTCCTATTCGAGCTGGATTCAAGCTCGGACTGAACCGAGCTGGAGTCAAAATGAGTTGAGCTCGGCAGAGCTCGAACTCGCTAGAATAATATATTGTAAAAATACTTGATTAAAATACAAATGTTTATTTAGGCTCGCAAGCTCAATAAGTCGAATAACTCGATGCTTAGGTTCAACTCGTTTCAAGTTTAAATTTATGCTTGAACTATGTATGTCTCGAGTTCGAGAAAGCTTAAACGGGTTTGAGAGCAGCTCAGGTTTATTTTTATCCTAGCCATCCAATCGGCATGTCCAATTATGACTTGCTTACTCCCAACGTCCAAGTTGCTAGCAAAATCCACTGGCCTAAATACAGAAAGAAAAAACAAAAATTTTAGTCAATTATGGTGTGCTGCAACTTTTGATTCCTCTTATTACAAACAAAGAGCTATAAAAAAAATCAGGTTAATTCTAAAAGCCAAAAAAAAAAAAAAGTTAATATGTATAAAATAAAAAAAAATAATGAAAAACAAAAAATCTACCAACGCCATGTTAAGAATAAAAAAGCTTCTTTCCCCTCAGAACTTCCAATCTAAAGTATGTATTGTAGACATTATTACAATACTAAACTTCCATATAGGGGTTGTTTACTTCACGCGGAAGTCTGAGAAGTGAGAAGTGAGAAGTGAGAAGTGGGTGAACTGTGAGAACTGAGAAGTGGGTGAGAAGTGGTGTTTTGAGTTTCTCTGTTTACTTGGGATTGTGAAGCAGAGGCTGTAAGATAGTTTCTTTGTTTATTTGGGGTTGGAAGTGAGGCTTGAAAGATAATTTTTTTTGTTTACTTGGAATTGAAAGTAAATTGAGACATAAAAGTTATATTATATTTATTTTAAATTTATATTTAAATATTTATATTAAATTATATATTATATCCTACTTTTTGTATGTATCTCTCATTTAATATCTTAAAATTATATATTATACTATATATATTATATTACACAGGATATGTTATATTATATATTTTTTTTATTTTATATGTATCAAATATATATCAAATAAATTTTATATTCTTGAATACTAAAAATTATAAGAGAGAAGTTCTAAAATTTGAACATAAAAAGTATTAAATACAAAGATTTTGTATTGAATAAAAATTTACAAAAGGTTTATTATTACATATACATGTATCCATAAAAAAAAAATACACATTGTACAAGTATTTCAACCATTGACTACAGTGGTCGCCAGAGGAAGGAGAAGAAATCGCGAGAACACAACAGAACTCGCTCGCGGAAGACAAAACGAGTTCGCCCACTTCGCAGCTAAAAGCTGCGAAGTGGGCGAACTCAATTTATTATATACTCGCGGAACTCAGAATTGAGTTCCGCGAGTTCCCGCGGCGAAGTAAACAGCGAAACTGTGTTCTGAGTTCCGAGTTCCACGAGATCCACCAGTTCCGCGCGAAGTAAACAGCCCCATAATGAAAGTATGAGAAACTAACAATAATAATTTTTCAGTCATAAATGCTGTCAGAATAATAGTATGTGAAGATTATATATAAGCCGTCATTCTCTGAATAAATATATTCTCATAAGATCCTTAGTCTAAGAATATAAATTGAAAACACACAAATAAACAAACACAAAATTTCGCAGAACAAAAATATCACGCCGAGTATGTCCAACCGAAACACCAACTACGTATGCTTAACTTTCGACATCTAATAAAATTCGGTGCATTAATACTAGTACGATGGTATTTCTAAAAGAAAAAGAAAATAAAGATGAGAAGCTATAGAGCAAAATTGAAAATGTGAGAGGGCATATTAATTGTCCTAAAAACAAAAGCTATAACAATACAAATCAAATTCTTAAAAAAAACACAATAAAAAAAAGAACTTATAGCAATCTAAAACATGGTTATCAAATAAAAAAAAAACAAAAAAAAAACAAAATCTAAAACATTTCCTCTTAATGACTTTACCATGATAAAAAGAATTATTCATTTTCGTTAAAAAGTATGTGTTTTGTCGGTGCAGTGATTATAAGAAAGAACTCTCTGATAAAAAAGAAAAAAAGTATGTGTTGTCAAACTAGATTTCTGTTTTTTCTTTCTAACTTAGGAATTTCTTTCTTGCACGCTGTCTCTGATGACTTTCTGCGCCAAGTTAACAGTTATACGTCTCATTGTTTTTGTGACAACAATGGTGATCTTATATGTCTCCGGATAAGAAGAAGAGTTGCTTCTGCTCTCACTGTTCCTAGATCGGCTCGCCCCGCCGACAATGAAACGCTAGCTCGGCGGGCTGCCAGCTATTATTATTAAAAAAAATTAATGTAAAATTTTAAAAAAAAAAAAAAAAGATTGGGTATAGGCACAAAATTTGACAAAATTAAATTTCCATTTTAAATGTTAGCTGAAATATTTCAAATATAAAGTCAAATCAAATTTAAGACTTTTAAGTCGACATATAATTTAAATACAAGATAATATCAAATCCTAATATTCTTCTACTTAGTCGACCAAATCTTCTAGACTTCCACCTTGGCATCTCTAAGGTTGTTGGTTTTAGGCGGCGTCTTCTGTCGCTAAGTACATGAACACTTGTATTGAAGTAAGACTCTGATGCTAAAATAGAAGCAGGTGTATTAGTAAATTTCGCACAATTGTTTGAAGTATTGGTTTATGGGTAAACTTTTTCCACCAATCCAAAACATCCCAATTGTTTCGCTCGTTATCTGTCAAAAAATCAGCCCAGTTAGTTTATAATAGTCGCGAAATGAGTTACACCAGTTAATCTAAATCTAGGGTCCATCGCTAAAACCAAATAATACACCGGTGGAATATCATAGAAATACTTTAAAATTTTTCGTCTGTAGGTTCAACAATTTCACAATTGGCTCTATAGATACTTAAAGTATTACTTACTCGTAAGAGACATAGCAACACTCTAGAATTAGTCGGGGAGTAACTCGCAGATAAAGCATTTGTTGTATTGAAAAATATATGTAAAATGTCTCTCATCATTACAGTAACATTCCAATCATTTTCAAAAATTGGATTGGTTGCTTACTATTGTAAAGGCTTGTAATAACAATTTTATAATTTATACAAACTTTTAACATGTCGTATCTAGAGTTCCATTTATACGGTACATCTTATAACATTCTTCTAGAAATTTTACCAAATAATCTGTATATTTACTTAAGCTCTTGTAAACGATAACCAGAACAATTTATAAATAAAATGGCATTTTTTTTTTTTAATATTGGGAGCAATTTAATGAAGTCCATTTTACACACACAAATTCATTATATGGAACACATATTTTAATATGAAAAAAAAGCTCCATCTAACATAGGGTGCGACTTGTTTTAGAAAAGTTCAGCAGCACCTAAAATATTACTTGTATTATCGAATAAAAATTGACATAATTTTATCACTAATATGATAATAGTTAATAGCATTACATATCACTATAAAAACATTACTAACACTATGCGGATATTCGATCTGCACAAATTTGATTATGCATTTCTACATAACCTAATTATTATCAATGAAATATGATGTAACACAAAGATAACTACTTCTAGTACTAACATTCCACATATTGCATGTAAGAGAGATTTTGCAGATGGTAGACAACACTTTAAGTAAACATTTTTTTCATTGACATGTAAAGTATATAACAGTCATCTTTACATGTAATTCTAGATATTAAAAATGAGATTGTACAACTTTAATAAATTTATGAAATACTTTATGTTCAGTAATAGTAAAAAGAAATTTTGCATCTATAACCAATTTAACTAATACAAATCTATATTGTTCTTGTGAAAATATATAGTTGTTGAAATTACAACCTATCGCTAATAATTGTAATTGGCGACGGTCATCGGCCTTTTGATGCGATGCACGTGTCTTCTTAAGTGAGTAGTGCTATAATGTTTAACTTTAGTATATTTATTCTTACATATTCTACAAACTGCATTTTGAGTGTCATCCGGCAGATCTACTTTTATAAATATTCTCATACCTCACTTGTCTGCTTCTTATCTTTTTGTTGAGCCGTTGGTACGGGACATTATTTATATCTTCACCAACATATGCACTAGCAGTCGCAGCAGAAATACCAGTGGTTGATAGTTAACTTCCACCTTTGGTTTGGTAGTAGTACTAGGGATAGCCGTAGTGCTGAAATCTGTATGTGGGTAAGCACCGTATGAATTTTGTAGGTCGAAGTTGTATAAGAATTGTGGATTTTGTGGATCAATATTGTATGGGTAATTTATATCGAAATCATATGGGTATTGGTTGGACTATATTGATCATTCTAATTTTGACGAAACTAAAAGTCTACAGATATTATTTTAAAATTAGAAATATACAAAAACTAAACTAATAAAGATTAGAGAACTTGGGAATATAGGCACTTAAATAGCTGAATAGAGAGAGTGAAAGAGGTGAGAGTGAGTTGTAAGAAATTTGGAGAGTTTTGAGGTATATTATAGATAAATTTAGGGGTAAAAAAACCAAAAATAAAATAAAAAATAAAAAACCGGTTGCAAAAGTAACAGCTATTAACTCTTGAATTTTTTTTTTTAAAAAAAATTACGGGGCGGATATAGAGCGGCTCACAAGACGGTTCGCCCCATCCCGCTTATATGAGCTGAGTTTTTCAGCTCGGCTCGCACGGCCACCACCACAGGCAGACGGCGAGCCGGCCGGCAGACCGCAGGCAGTTTAGTCATATCTAGGTTTCACCTATTTATTGCCTTACACTCTTCCAGAAGAGTCAATATTTGTTTCTTTAAAAGAATGCATTTCGCCGTTCCAGAACGCTCAATTAGAGTCACTCCCACAGTAGATCATTTAAAGATGCATAATTAGACAATAAACATGATTTTTTCTTTTTTTTTGTAATATAGCTCAACTAGTAAGATATATAGTTATGAATATCACTCACAAGAATCTCATCCGTCACAATAAAATGATTGGAATTATTTCTGAAGTTTTGAAAAAATATTTTAAAAGTTATGGCGGCTACGTGTTCGCACTCATTAATGTGTCGAAAAGTAGTACACACTCCGAGTTTTATTCCTTGTTAAAATATGGTAGTTAGATAATCGTATTTAATAAAATAATTTAATATATATGGTAAAAGAGATTTTATGTTATTTTCTAAAAGATAAAAACAAGATGGTCTTAATCATTGTTCTCGATACTAGTGGAAGAAATTTCAAATTTGTATGAATTGAGTGATAATGGGGCACACCAACCGTCCTCCCACGAATAATTTATTAAAAATATGTTGTTAATCAGAAATTTCTGAAGATAATGATTCAATTTGAATGTGATCACGCGGTTCGCGATCGAGATGAGTTTCGACGCGTTCGACGATGACGGGGATGAGTTAGAGCGCGGAGAAAGAGGTCGGATGAAGAGGGACAAGAAGTATCGTAGCGTGGAAAACCTCAGGATGCTCTCCGAGGTGAAAAACCACGTGCCGGCGACTCAAGATCACCCGCGTCTGAGCTGATATTACTTGGGATTAATACGTTTACAAGCTCTCTCTCTCTCTCTTCTCTCTCTCTCTCTAGTGGTTTACATATGAATTAAAGTAGAGAAGTTCCACCCCTGCCCTGTATGATCTCACCCTCTATTTATAGGTGAGATGGCCGAGCTCGGACGGTCAGGATGAAGCAGCTTCTGCGGTTCGGATTGATCCACGTCGACACCAGCTCCCGTCGCTTCTCGCCGTCATGCTCCCTGCTAGTCATAAATGCTATTTGCCGGCTATAGTTCGTAGGCCGCGACTCTACAGCTGTCACGTCCGCCGCTAGTTACACTTAATGCCGTCTGTCGCAGTCGGCGTCTCTGACACACGCATTGAACGCAAGCATTAAGTGGTCTTTAATACGGTCGGTGTTGTCGGGGTCGGGTCTTGGGTGTCGAAAGGCTTTCCTCCATCTTCGCGTGAAACCTAGATAACCGGGGTCAGCTGAGCTAGGTTACTCCGGTCAGTGCCGAGGTCGACCTCGGCTCCAATCCGAGCTCGGCCTCGGTCAACCGACGCCGACCTCCGGGTCCAGAGGTCACCTCCCCATAATGTCCTGACTTACGCACATCCGGTGGTCGCGAGGTCGGCTGAGCCTTCGAGGTCGCCACGTGTCCGCGCTAAATTCCAGGCAGTATCAAAATTGAACCCTTGTCGTATAGACCTTGTTTGTAACAAGAAAAATTGGAAGGACAGAATCAAGGAGAAAATAAATAGATTTAAAAAAAAAAATTCCACCGTTTGAAAATGAAAGAAAATAATAGAGGAAAGAAAAGTGGTGGGTTACTTTTTGTGGGACCTATGATTTTTTGTTCTTTCAACAATAGAAAAAAAACGTGAAAAAGCCATCATTAATTGAATAAAATGTATAAAATTATAATTTCACCCCTATTAAAGAATAAAATAGAAAAACAATGTAGTAGTTAAGGTTATAATTATAATTTAACGTTTTATCTTTTTTCCAATTTTCGTAATTATATTTTTTTCATTTTTTTTTTCCATCCATTATCCAAATAAGTTCAAGAAAAAATATTCACATCACTTTTTGTCCTACCCATCATTTTTCTTTCTTCACTCTTCCCAAAGACAAGGATAGAGTAGTGTTTCCAACCAGTCGACTGTATAGAACAATTAAAAAAATTGCATAATTTTTTTAAAAAATTTCAATACAAATATTATAGAACTTAATGAAACCTACAACTTTCATTTACAACGTTTTCTAAAAAAATACTTCTACATAAATATTTTGGAATTCTAAATATTAACGAATTTGAAGCAGATTGTAAAACTATTTTGAAATTCGCTTCAAATCTATTATTTTTAAAGTTCAAAATATTATTAGAAATATTTATTAGAAAAATGTTGAATATGGAAAATTATATACCTTATTAAAATTTACAATTTTAATATTAAAAATTTTAAAAAAATTATAATTATTTTTTCAAATTAATTCATGCCATCAACTGTATGATAATCTAGTCGACTGTATGGGATCGCTACATATACTGATGCACTATGTATATGCATACTTCAAATTATACATGCCTTTGTATCCCCAAGGCAGCTTTCTGCTTCTCACTTCTTACTGTCAGGAATGATGGTTGGAACTAGGGCACAACACATGCTACTATCAACGCTAGAAGTGAACACGGCGGGATATTGTAGTGGTACGATGAAGGACGCTGCCGCAGGCCGCACCCGTCCCGTTCGAGAGGGTGCACTTTCAAATATAAAAATTGTACATTTTATTAAAATTTATAATTTTTTAATATCAAATATTTTTTAAAAAATACTTATAAATAGATATTTTGGAGCTCCAAAGTGAACAGGTTCAAAAACAGATTTAAAAAATAGTATAAATTCGTTAATTTTGGAGTCCCAAAATATATATTTATAAATATATTTTTTAAAAAAAAATTAACATAAAAATTTAAATTTTATCAAATTTTATAATTTTTATACTAAATTTTTTTTTAAAATTGGGATAATGACATATCAGCCCTCCATTGTTTACAAACGCCCAAATCAGCCCCCGTTTCAGCCTCCCAAATACTGTTTGGAATATTTTCGGAAAGAAATATTTCTGTACCTGTTAACTGTTTGGACGCCAAAAATATCTATCTAGAAATATTTTTTAAAAAAAATTTTAACATCAAAATTGTAGATCTTGACAAGATTTACAACTTTTATGTTGAAAATTTTTTCAAAAAATGCTTTCGAGCAAGTGATTTCGGGGTCCGAACTGTTAACGGGTTGATCATAATCCGCTAAACAGTTCGGACGCCGAAAATATCAATCTATAAGTATTTTTTTAAAATATTTTCAACATTAATGTTATAGATCTCATTGAGATTTATAATTTTTATGTTAAAATTTTTTTCAGAAAATATTTTTAAATAGATATTTTAGATATTCAACAGTTAGAGATATTTTTATTCGAAAAAATTCAAACAGTAAATAGTGGACTAAAATGAACGTTTTTTAAAATCGAGATTGATTTGGAATTGAAACTTTAAATGGGGCTGATATGTCATTATTCTAAAAATAAATACACCGCTATGAAACGGGACAAGGACAGGCGTGGCTGCAGGCGAGATGAATCTTAGAAAATCTCTGCATTCTGGAATCTGAGTCGACTTTCAGATTGATACACGAGAGATTGGATCGCCTGTGCTTTTTCCTGTGGTTGCAATCTGGGTCGTTAATCAGTATAGTATGTATTACGAGATTTTTTATTTAAACTTTTGTCGACTTATTTGACCTAATTTTATACATTTTTATGAAAAGTTATGAACTACAAAGTTGTAGATTTTGATGTGATCTACAATATTTGATTATCAATTTGACACATTGTTTGATATTGTTTTAAAAAATTTTGAACTACAAAATTGTAGATCACATCGTGACGATGTAGATCACATTGTTTGATATTTTTTATAAAAATATATAGAATTAGGTCAAATAAATTAACGAAAATTTAAATAAAAAATTTCGTGATACGTGCTGGGCCGATTAACGACCCAGATTGCAACCACAGCCGCAGACGATCCCATCAATACACGACAGCAGCAATCGTGACGATGCCACACCAGACTGTTTCTTCATATTTTATCTCCAAAAACATGAGATACATCGTGGGTTAATTCGTTTTCGGCCCATATTTTTCAAACTTCTTTCTGGTCAGCCCATGTATTTTGATATTTTTATTTTTAGCCTATATTTTGATCTCTGTGCAAGTTACTTTCGATTACTATATTAGTATTTTTTAAAAAAATTTCAAAATAACAGTTAAAATTTTGATGAGATTTATAATTTTTATATTTAATATTTTTTTAAAAAAATATTTCTAACTAAATATTTTGATCCGCTAAAGTGTTAACGAATTTTTGATCCGACCTATTAACCCGTTAAAATTTTAAAATAAAAAAATACATACTTAAAAATATTTTTTAGCAAAATAATGAACATTAAAATTATAAATCTAATTAAAATCTACAACTTATCTGTTAATTTTTTTTAAAAAAAAAATATTAATCTAATGGTCAAAATAATATGACACGATTTTTTATGAGGGGCTAAAAGAGAAGTAAGTAAACTATAGGGACTGAACAGTGATAGATTTTCATTCTAGGGGCTGTCCGAGAAGTTCCTCATAAATCATAGATAGAGTAGTGCATTTTGCCAAATTATTGGCTAGCTATGCAAATGTCATGAAATAGTAAATAATACAAGCAGAATTAAATCAAAGTATCATTTCCATGAATTTACATAATAAATCTCCATCAACCAGCATTAGCGAGTTGGTTAGCGCGGCTGAATACTAGATAAGATTATATTATATTCTTCACAAATAATAAGTCATGAAAGTTCGAATTTCAGTAACATCTGGTTGAAAAGAATTTTATTTTAATGTGTATTGTTTCAAATCGAGATGAAAAATAAAATTGAATTAGATGATTAAGACAAAAAAAAAACATAATAAATCTCCATAATGGCTGGATTAATTTTCACCTTGTACAGTTAGTTGCAAAGGTGATGTTGCTGGAATTCTTGCACAAAGCACATAAGAATTGATGGTTACTTATGATATATCTTACTAAAATATCAAAGAGAGCTCGCTGGGCAACTAGAAAGCATGGACACCGATACGAATATAAGAATATAACATAACATGGATATCTAGCACAACAATTTTCAAAAAATAGGACATGGATACGGTTCGACCATAATAATAAAAAAATATAAAAATAAAAAATTATATGTTAAATATTTAAATATCTAAAAAAGATAATATTTAAATATTTGAACATCTGAAAATATATATTTAACTTATGTTAAATATTTAATTTTCTGAACATACAACAACATTCAATAATAAAACCATCATTACAGTATAATATTTCACATCTTTGAAATAAATATGAACAATAATAGTCTAATTATACCAATAAAATATAAATTTGAGTATATCATTATATTATATTATTTATTTTTATATATTGCTATTATTATAACTATTTTATTTCCCTCAAAAAATATCTTTAAAATATAAAAATAAATAAATACGAGCGCATGTGTTGAACACTACTGTTTGACGTGTACGACATGCATGTCTTAAATTTCTTGCTATTTTTATTTTTTGAATACTTTGCTAGTGTGTCCGTAGAGTGCCGGTGCCGGACGCTTTCGGCGTGTTCCGCACAACTTTTCTCGACAACTAGGAATCACCTTGCATGAGTTCTAATCAGCTATAACGGAGAACTTGAGAAATAGAATCCACTCCGGAATAAATTTTCCACAAGATCATTCCTCAGATCCATATGCACCATAAACGGAAACCTCACTACGCCAGAAATATACTCTTTTACGACTGAGCCTTTAGTGACAGCCGGCATAAGGTCGGTATTATGACTCATAAATGACATTACATACGAAGAAAGTCATTCGGTCGGGGGTCATAAATTGGTAGGCAACGGGAGACGCATTGGCGGGAGACCCACGATGAACGAACGAGCATAATAGCGGCAGTAGACGAATCAAAGGGCGACCTATAGACAGTCGATGCAGCTCCTTTAGGGGTCGATTATTTTGGAAGAAGTGGGGCAAGTAAGGTAAGTGGATAAGAGAAAAGTGAAAGAAAAGTGGGAGAATGGAAAGTGACTGAAAAGTATATTTTAATTTTTTTGTTTACTTGTAATTAGAAAGTGAGAAAAATTGTGATGAAGTAGAATTAAAATATAATATAAAAATAATAATAAAATATTATTAATAATTAATATATTAATAATATATAATATATATTAATATTATTAAAATATACAAATTAAAACATTACTATAATATTAAAATAAATAATTTATTAACTGTATATTTGTTTTATATATTAATAATACTAATAATAATAATAATTATATTATTATTAATATATGATTAACAATTTAACAATATATTTTCTTATTATTATTAATAAAAATAAATATATTATTATTATAATGTTATTTTAATATAATATATTTTTTTAATTATTATATTATTAGTATATTACTATATTTGATTATTAATCATATTATTTTAATAATATATTATATTTATTATTATTATTTAATAAAATATTAATATATTATTATTTAATATTATTATATTGTAGTATAAATAATTTATTTAACAATAAATTAATATATTATTATTGTTATATTACATAAATTGTATACAATTATGACTTTTCCCACTTCTCTTCAATTTGAAGAGAAATGGCGAAAGTGAAAAATACATTGACATGAATAGTAATTAGAAAGTGGAGAAAGTTACTTTCTCCATTTTTTTTTTCAAATAAACAGAGAGTGAGATAAGTAAGGCAAGTGAGTTTTCCATTTGGCTCACCTTCACTTCTCAGATAAGTAAAGGTCCTTAACTGCGACGAGCGAGCGATGTATGAGCGGGCGTCATACTTAGCAGCGAATGGAGCGACGGCGATGGCGATGCGCTGGCACAATTTTTTATTAAAAAAAAAGTGAACGATCAACGACTTAGCGCAATAGTCCTTCCTTGATAACTAACATGCAGTGACCGGTATTGTCTGTGGCTAAAATCGCACACAATCACGGACCGGTTTCTTAAAGCGGTCTTGTTTCAATTCATGACTGGTGTTCAACAACCGTTTCTGGTCATGGTTACGGTATGCTTTAGTGACCGATTTTACGATTGTAACGACCGATCATTGAGTAGAGAGCCACGTCATCTTGTCAAAAATAGAGAGAGTATACTTAGAAAGACTACGTGATCAAAATACCAAATGATATATAATCTGAAAACTCCATCAGGAACCGGATAATCAACTTTCATAACTGGACTTAGTCTTAAATTATCTCAAGCTACTTGTCAACTATGAATTTCAAGGGTTTTCGGAACACGGGGCAAATTATTCGGTATCCCCGGATAAGGCGCAGTTCATTGAATTCTTGATCCACCGCCTATCGGATTTTTGTAACACGGCCCAATTATTCTGCGTTCTGGACAAAGCTTCAATTATTCTAAAGCCTCTTTGATACTAATTTATAAATTCTTGTACTTGTAACTTATAATATTCTGATCTATTCATTCGAGGACAGAATATAAGTGAAATTTGATTGAAGAGTTGGATTGAGCTTTGCTATAAACCAAAACTAGTATAAGACCCGTGCAATGCACAGACTATTTGTATGAATTTTTATTTATTTTTAAAGAATTTATCATAATATTTTTATTTTATAATAGAATGATAAATTTTATTTTAAGCAGTTAAAATGCTATTTGTATAATAAAAATTTTATTTTATAAATGATGATTACATATTTATAATTTATATTAAAAGAAAAATATTTGTAGGTCCTCATACCGTAGAAGATGTGATGATGTAATATCCACTGTGTCGCTACAAATTCTTCAGTTCTTCATCTTATTCACAATCATGAATAACTCATACACTTTCTTGCAGATTTTGAAAAATTTCATGATACACAATATTCTTTGTATATCCTTGAAATCTATTGTTGTAATTCTCAATATATATTTTCAATCCTTTTTGTAATTTGACCCGTGAAATGGCAACATACAATTTCATGAGCAAAAACTGGTTTTGATAGGTACAATTCCACTTCTTTTAGTGTTTGTCTTTGACTTTTGTTTATCGTCATTGCAAAGCATATTCTTATAAGAAATTGTCTACGTCTTAATAGAAACGGCCACTTTGTCTCTATTGGATACATAATTATTCTTGGTATTAAGACTTTTGCACCAATATTTTTTCCTTAATAAGCCATGGATTTTTGTTATTGTTACATCGTATAAAATAATAGTGTTGTTCTTTTCTTATCATTAATCAGCAACGGACGCCATGACAATGTTCTCAAAAAGATATAATAAACAACTTTTCGTAATCTTTCTCCAATAAATATTATTTATTTTTGAAACATAAAATAGGGAATTATTCAAACTATTGACATTGGAAGACAAAAAAGATTTATTAATCTTTTGAACAATTATCACATTAATATTATGCCATGACACACGGCTTACAACAATCTATATAACACGATACGATAATTAAAACAATCAAACCACATTTAATAACTAAATATAGTTTGCTTATATAAGCACATTATCTAAAACAATATGACTGTTAAAAAATTAAAATAAAAATATCTCGATAATTTATTCAATGAATTATTTTTGCATAATTGCAGATAGTACTACTCCGATACTTAGTCCTTATAGATGATAGGTGAACATTGCATTAACTTCATCCTCCATATGCTTGTATCTGTCTAGTAGTTCCTCATACACTTCCTGAAGCCTTAAAAAGGCAGCCTTTTTCTTTAACATCTCCGATTAGTTGACATCTTTAATGGTAATCTTGTGAACAACCGATAACGTCTTAATCGCTGCTTCACAGGCTGTACGTTCAGATTCTTTTAATGAGAACGCTTTTCACTAAAGAAGTTCAATGTTTCGTTCTCCTTTATTTTAAATGTCACACAAGTAAGGAAGAAACTATCTTTCATCTCATAGCTGAAGGTTGATTTTTTTAGTAATTCAATCTTCTTAGTTATCTTCTTCAAAATGTGCTTGAAGTTGATGGGGATAATAACTTCGGATGTTGACATTTGAATATTTTTTTTAGCAGAATGTGTTAGAAGAAATGTATATCACAGTTTAACAAAATATGCTGTGGAGATAATTTCAATAGTTAATAAGAGGAAAAAGTTGCAGTAAACATTTTATAAAACATAAGATATACATTAACTTGAATATAGATATATTGATAACATACCTGGACAATCGAACGATCACTGTAGCTTACAATTATTAGGATTGGAAGTAAATCGTTCCGAAAAAATAGTAATAACTGTTATATATAGAGACGAATGGTTGCATCTTTTCACGAACATATAAATCCTTTCTTGAGGTGAATGGTTGCATCCTTTCATGAACATATGCATTATTTCATGAGCATATGCATCCCTTAGAGATTAGACACATTATTTCATAGCACCGCTTTAGAATGGACACATGGCATAACAATGCTTCAGGATGCACACGTGGCAGTAAAATAAGGATATAGCTCCGCTTTACATTATTGTAGATAGATGTTGATATACCAGCATGCTAGAAGATTGTCAACGTACAAACTAATGCTAGTTCTCCTGGTATTTTTGTAAATGACTTCAAGGAAAAAAAAATCTGGGACAATTTATACTTTTTAATTATAAATTAAAACATAATTATAAAATTTAAATTATAACTTATAAATTTTTGTTAATTTTTGGCACACGTATCGTAGACGTGCGATCCGCCAGTATATTTTTATGTGCCATAGCTTTTGGTATTTGGAAATTCTACTTGTCCAAAAACTTTTTCTTATAAGGTACTAGCGCTTGATAGATTTTTTTTTTTTTTTTTTTTGGCCCCCTAATTGATTTATGTAAAACGACAAATACAACTGCAAAATTGAATTCGGACGACCCATCCAACAGCCCATTTTCAGTTGAACCGGTTGGATGTTTGTTTGGGTAACAGATTAGTATATATATATATATAATTATATATATATATATATAGAGAGAGAGAGAGAGAGAGAGAGAGAGAGACTATTATCAGGTCGAACTGAGAATAGCTTTGGTATGCTAATATCTCGGTCGTTGATCTACTTAATTTAACGGCTGAGATTTAATTTTCACTTAACGGAATAACAATTCACGCCGTTAAATGTTAAAATTAAATCTTAGCCGTTAAATCAAAAAGATCAACGATTTTGATGTTAGCTTACAAAAGGCTATTATCAAGTCGACCTAAAAATAGCCTCTCATATATATATATATATATATAATATATATATAATATATATATATATATATATAATATATATATATATATATATATATATATATATATATAACGGCTGAGATTTAATTTTCACTTAACGGAATACCAATTCACGCCGTTAAGTGTTAAAATTAAATTTTTGCCGTTAGATTAAGCAGATCAACAGCTTTGATGTTAGCTTACAAAAGACTATTATCAGGTCGACCTAAAATAGCCTCTCATATATATATAATATATTATATTATATATATATATATATATATATAATATATATATATATATATCTTGTAATCATGATTGTTTCGGAATAGCCCAACTCAAATACAAACGGTGCACAATCATAGCTCAGCCCTCTCTAAATGATCAGGCCTAATGCATTCTTTTCACAAGGTCAATTCAAGTTGTAACCAAAGCCCAGCTTAAAATAGAAAATAGGGAGAGTTACGTTTGGGTCCAAAATTATAAGTTTCGTTGCACTTGGGTTCTGGACTAAGTTTTAATTGCAGTTAAGTCCTTCCGCGGAGGGTGTCAAAAGTTATCAAAATGTATTAAAAGTTACCGGAAAAGTGTTAATGTGTTATTTTTTATCAGTAGGGTGTTAAAAAGTAATAAGAGTGTGTCAAAAATTTACTAAAAGATGTCAAAATATAAGGTATTGGACGCATGTCGGATGTGTCAAAAACTCATCGGAATGTGTTAAAAACTCATCGGAAGGTGTCAAAGTGACTAAAATGCAAAAAAAAAATTTGAGAGAATTTAAATGATATTAAAATCATATGGAGGGACTGCAGAGCAATTATCCGAAAAAATATACATATAACACTTTTTCTCTGCAGAAAAATAATAATTAAAAAAAGAAAAATAATAATTAAAAAAAAAGTAATATATAAAATAGAACTAGTAGAAGTCAAATATGAATTTGTGGCTATGAATTTGCTAAGTCATCCTGCAGCTCCCACCACACCATCCGAAACAACTAACCACCAATCACCAACACAGAAAAACATAGTAGCAGAACCAGTATGAGCAGCCCTCATCTATTTCTGCTCCTGCCGCTCATCGGCATGTCGCTGGCACTGCATGTGCCGGCGATCGGCAACAACGTCCTCCATCCTATCGTACTTATCCCGGGAAATGGCGGCAACCAGCTCGAAGGACGGCTAACAGCTGCCTACAGACCGTCGAGCCTCCTATGTGAGATTTCTAGGCGGAGGTCAAAGTGGTTCAGGCTTTGGTTCGATCCGTCCGTGCTACTAGCTCCGTTGACGCGTTGTTTTGCAGAGCGGATGATGTTGTTCTACGATGAAGAGCTCGATGATTACCGCAATGCGCCCGGAGTTGAGACCCGGGTCCCGTGGTTTGGCTCCACCAAGGGCTTATTGTACCTCGATCCTCAGCTCAAGTACGTTGATATTCGGCAATTTTCTTTCAAAATTTCTCATATCCCTGGACATGTGGCGCAGTGGAAAAACAACCATCGCCTCAAGCGTTGATTCTGAGTTCAAACCTGACGTCCGCCCTTCCAAAATTTAAATTAATATTTGCTAATAGACTCATCGGCCACCCATGGTCCAGGCCGGGAATAATTTACGAAGCTATGTGTTAGTTTTTGGAGTAGTGGCATGG
The DNA here is from genome assembly GCA_002076135.1 of Xerophyta viscosa. Classification (NCBI taxonomy): domain Eukaryota; kingdom Viridiplantae; phylum Streptophyta; class Magnoliopsida; order Pandanales; family Velloziaceae; genus Xerophyta; species Xerophyta viscosa. The sequence continues at coordinate 122,802 of MJHO01000091.1, read as the reverse complement.
CTTTAAATACATGCAACACCGCAGCTTCTCAAAAAAAAAAAGAAAATGATCTTCTAGAGTAAACCTTCTGTTTGCGTCAAAAGTGAACTTAATTAGTTTTTAGATGCTGTATATGATCATTATCGATAAAAAAAATACATGAGTCTTGTATTTGAACTTGGCAGGCATATTACAGACTACATGGCTACACTAGTGAATAAATTGGAGCAGATGGGTTATGCAGACAGTGTAAATCTATACGGCGCACCCTACGATTTCCGTTACGGTTTAGCTGCAAAGGTCATCCGTCGAAAGTAGGCAATCAGTTTCTTCAAGACCTGAAACAACTTATAGAAACCGCTAGCAGCTCCAACGATGGCAAGCCGGTGATTCTCCTCTCCCACAGTCTAGGCGGCTTATTCGCCCTCCAACTTCTCAACCGCAACCCTAAGTCGTGGCGACACAAATTCGTCAAGCATTTGATCACGCTGTCCGCGCCCTGGGGTGGCACGGTGCAGGAGATGCTAACGTTCGCATCGGGCTACACACTCGGTATACCGATTGTCGATCCACTCTTAGTTAGAGGGGAGCAAAGGAGCTCAGAGAGTAACCTATGGCTCCTTCCATCTCATAAAGTCTATGGAAACGAAACACTTGTGATCACAAATAACAAGAGCTACTCATCACTGGACATGGAAGAGTTTCTAGAAGACATTGGGTTTGAAGAAGGGGTGAAGCCTTATAGGACCAGGATTGAGCCACTTTTGGACCAGCTAGGTGCACCGGATGTGCCGGTGACATGTTTTGTAGGATGTGGTGTTGATACACCAGAGGTTTTGTTGTATGGTAAGAGTGGATTTGAGGTGCAGCCACAAAATGTGAGGTATGGTGAAGGAGATGGGACAGTGAATTTGGTGAGCTTGTTGGCGCTGGAATCACAGTGGACACAGAATGAGAGAGAGCTTCTGAAGGTGAAGAAAATCCATGGAGTTTCGCACACGTCGATTCTTAAAGATGATATTGCTTTGCAGCAGATTGGAGAAGAAATTTGTGAGATAAATTCAGCTGTTCAATATGTGTAAAAAAATCTGAAGAAAAAAAAAAAAAAAAAAAAAAAAAAATCAATACTACTGTGTTATAGGCTTATCAAAGCCAATTAGCCCACTCTAAGTGTTAATTTGATGCAAATTAGCCCAAACAAGGAGGAGAAAAGGTTCATCAGCTTAGTTATGCTTACAAAAATTAACTTAATTGGTTTTGGATACCAGTGCAAAAGACTGAAGCACTTGTCTGATTCAAGGTGACCGTTCCAGATTTAGATATATATTTCTATTAATAAAAAAAGAGAAAAAAAAAAGGCTTTTGGATTGAAGTTCTATTTGAGTTTTGCAGGTAAATAACATTATCACCTTGACATCTCTTAACTTCGAATACCATCTTTTGCAATTTATCATTTTTTTTACCCTCTTTTCGAGTTTATTAACCATCTAACTTATGCTGTAAACTCATTTGCACAGGAACAACAAATGGCCGAGTAGTATGAGCTCGCATCTCAAATTTGAACCAAAATATCTCGTAAAAAGCATAAAATATTGGTATAACCTATGTAAGTTTTTAAACTATTAAACCACTCCAATGATTTAGGAGCTAAATTTATGATTGAGCAAAGACAAGTATCATGTCAAGTACGGTAGGTTTACAAGCCCAAAAGTAGGCCCAACTTATATGCCTATATTTCTCAATTATCTTTAGAAAAAAAAAAAGTAGAAAAAAAAAGAAGGAACATCGGCAACTATGTTCACATCCATTGGTCTAACAGTATGACATGTGCCTCATGCAGCGGACATTGTAGGTTCGAATTTCACAGATGGCCATGAAATAGGAAATACATAATTCCAACGAGTTTTCAGCTGGAGTTGCTAGTATGATGGTTGGATAGGACGTTAGTACTCCATGTATGACGCGAAAAGCATACCATGCTGGATTTTACATCCTGACCGAGCTTCTGACCCATTATGTGCTGCTAGATCGTGATTAAAATATATTCTCAGTAATATCGGATGTTAGAGCATTAGAAATATTTCACACGTTATCTTTAAATTAAAAAATAAAAAGAAATAAGAAAAACTTCTATAGGTACCCAAATCCTGCCAACCTTATATCAATTTTGTAGCAGTGTGCCTACCACTAAGGTCTTAAGAGATCATGAAATGCATAACACATTTGCAATTCATCAAGTCCCAACCACAAGGCTTGCAAACCTACTGCAACCAATTATCTTCTTACCTAAATCTTCTTTAATCCTTCTATAATTTCTTTATTTATGCCTAATTATTGTTATTATATTTATTAGTTAATTAGTACTAAAAAGAGGTCATGGTCAAAGAACTCACATCAAGAAATGATTCTCTTCACAATCACTACTCCCAACCAACCCTTGTTTTATCCCCTAACCTCCCTCATAATTAATTTATGGGATATTTGTATTTATATACTGCAGATAGTTTAAAATTTTAAAATGACAACCTAATTCAATATAATATTTTTATGCCCTTCAAATGTGTGAAATCAAAAAACTGTCATTATCAAGTTAATTGTTCTCGTCTTTATGGGGAAAAAAAAAAAAAAGAAAGAAGAAGAAGATGGTTTCGTCATTTCTCACTCTCAAGTAAACATAAAAATATATTTTAATTTAAGAGTGTAAAAATATTTCGAATTATGCACAAACGCAAATGCCCCTAAATTAATGAAGCTCTCGAGGACGACTTCATAATCTAACTAGTTTAACATATTGTTGTACTATTTGTCTTAAGGATAAATACAAATTAGCCTGCTTTTTAAAAATCTCTCAAAATTAGTCACAGATTAAAAATTATCAATCCCTACATTGATAATGTCGACACCCTGCATTGCTGATGAATGGAAATATGAAGTTAAATATTGCAAAATATGATCATAGAATATTACGCTGATGAATGAATGAAGACATGTGAACGCATAAATCCAAGACTTAGGAAAACGAAGTCGCTATAAAAAAACAATATTCGCTCATGCATTACAGTTTTGAGTGCTGACACTAAGTAATTAACAATTCCTCGTTAATGGAGAGATAAAAGCAGCCCAAGCCTCTAGAAAAGCATTGCTATCCATCATTACTATCAAATTCTGACGTAATTAGAAATACAATCAGTCTATCAAAATACATGTGATATGCTTACTAGATTGAGTGTGACATCAGTCGACTAATAATATTTCAAGACAGAAATTGGCTAAGCAGTATGTATATCAACCATTTGTAAATACATACGGATTTTTCGTAGAAACCCTCGATCCCGACAGAAATAAAACTACGACGTTCGCTACCAGCAACAAAAATTTACTAAAAATAAAAATAAAAATTTCAGATCTTTCTCACTTTCACTCTATAAACTAAGATCTAAGGAGTCAGTCTTAATTACAAATATTCTCTCTCCTTTGCTTGTTATGCACTCAATTGGATGGAAGGACGATTATTTATAAGAGTCTCCTGCAGGTTTGTAGAGATATTGTAACGTCCCAACCCGAACCTAGCCCTTGTACGGCCCAAGTTCCGGCCGCACTATAGGACCGTGTCTCTTTTCTAACATGAAAAAGGTGGATCCACTTGATAGGTAACAAACTATGGCCTCCCTGATATATCAAGGCAAATATCTACTTTGATTTCTTGATGGGGAACTAAATCCTACATATTTTTTTCCTACATGGGCGTTGTAGCCCATGAACTCTCTCCATGGTATTTTTTAGGCCTTATGGAGTATTACACTCTCCCCAACTTATGACACGGCGTTCTCGTCGTGCAGGACGGATCGCTGACGGAGGCCCTGGGCCATGCTCTCTCTTATTGATGTACTTAGTGTAATTGGCCCAGCACAATGAGACGCTTCTACCAAATTCCGATCAGTCTTTCCTCGTCTGGTCTCTGTACAACCTAGCGTACACGCGATAGGGCTACTCTAATACAAATTGTAACGCGCCCAATCTGCCTCTGGCCCTCAAACGCTCTAAGTCCCGGCCGCATCAATTTTTACGACATCATGTTTTTTATAGAAGATGACCAAATTATTTGGACAAAATCCCATTGGCGATGATGCCTTGACCACATCACCGATCTCAGAAAACCAGAGAACACTCAAAACGTAAGTCAAGGGCATTGTACCTCGATGCATACAGACAAGTGGTGCTCCCTCACGTTAGTGATCCCATCACCTTGTGAATACAAGGGTGGCAGGTCTGGATCATAAAGAGATGGCTAAACGGGATGGAGAAGAGGTTAGATTCCGAAAGATCTTGAAAGAAAGATTTTTTTTGAAAGCCCATAAATTAAATTAATTTTAATTTTTATAAAGGTATGAGTATAGCAAAGCAAGTACTTTTACGACTATTACCACAGCAATGTTGGCCAAAAAAAGTTATAACCTCAAGTTTTTTATTCAGTTTAATTTTCGGAATAATTAAAATTTAAGTTTTTCATGTAGTATAGCCACAAATATATTTTGCAAAACTAACCGCTGGACTTATTTACACGCTTATGCACCTTGTGGCGGTCAAATAATGGTTAAATAAAAATGGACAATTGCACTGTAGTTCATTCATATTATTTGAACATCACTTAAATTCTTTTAAATTTTTTTTTTTATTTTATATTTTAGTCATTTGACACCTTTTAATGTATTTTTAAAACTGTTTAATACGTTTTTAACATCTCCGACACCTTACATATTGACATCTTTTAGTAAGTTTCTAACACCCTTATTTTAATTTTTAACATTCTTATGTTAAAAATAATATATTGACATCATTTTGATAGTTTTTTAACACCTTCATGATAATATTTGATATCTTTTATAAAAATATCTAAAAATAAATTCTTTATAAATAGAAAATAAACTATTATTTTGAACTGCTGTACATGTCTGTCTTTAAAAAAGGATAATTATATCAGTCCTTCCTATTTTAAATAATTTATAAATTAGTCATTCAAAATATATTTTCGCACCGAGCGACTGTTTTGTAATTATCCAAAAAAAAAGTTTTGTTATGCTTGTCAAAAAAATTATATAATAAATTATAGTATATATTATAATATTAGAAATATATATCATAATATATATAATTTTAATTTTAATAATTTATACGGATCACAAAATATGTGTATAGATCAGAGATGAATGTGCGATAATTATTAGTTAGGAAAATTGCGTTTCAGCCTCCTTAAATTTGGGGTCGCGCGATTCAGCCCCCCGAAACGTCACGTGGCGGCACGCGCGCGCCGCCACGTCGGCGGAGAAACGCGTTTTGGGGGCCTGAAAAGTCAAAAATAGAAAAGGGGGCTGAAACGCAATTTTCCCTTATTAGTTATGTGTGACTTAATTTATAATTTATTGGATACGAGTAGTTTTTTCTCCCAAAAAAAACATCTTCCTTGAGGCCCACGCACCTGCAGTACGATCAGACGAAGATGCTGACTAGTCAAATCCGTTGGTCAAAGCTTGATATTTTAAAAGCGCGACACGTGGGTCCTGGCGCTCGTGCCCCAACTTAAAAAGGAAAAGGAGAAACAGGTTACAGATAATAAAAAAGTTTATTTTAAGAGTAATAATAACGACCAATATTATTTTCCTTTGATACTTTAATAAAAAATTAACGCCTATCTTAAAAAAATATCTTTAATATTCAAAATTTTCAAATCAAAATTTATCACTAGTAAACTGAAAAAATTTAAAAATTATTATTTATTGGCGAATCCTTACTATAAGAGGTCTTATATTAGTGGTAAGTATGTTTTTGTATTTGTACAATTTTTTTGGTGGATCAATTGAAAAGTTAATATTTCTTGTACCTTTCATAGAAAATGAAGGATTTTAAAAAATATTAAAAATATTTTTATTTATTTTGTTTTTTTTGCTTTATCCGCAATATTCTTTTATTGATTAATAAAGATTCTATTAACAAATTGCAAACTTTCGGATAATGGATATAATGTTTTGATTGTATGACAATTTATGTAACAAGCACTGTAGTAAATTTAACTTTAATAACTAATAGTAATTATTATAATTTTGCCAACCCTGAACCCAACCCATTCCGAAAGAAATTACAAATAAAAATAAAAGAAAAAGTTCATGAGCCTCGTGGTCGTAAATCAAAAATTACTTATTACGTATCAAAATGTATTTCATATTTTTTATATAAAATATATGGTTCTAATTATATCAAAAATTTGTAAGTCTTGATAACTAGCAATGCTTATAAAACAAAAAATTATGTAGGTAAAAATGAGACCAATGGTATGTGTATGTATCGAAAAAATATTTTGAAAATCAAAAATATAATATCACATATATATATAATATATATATATATATATATATATATATATATATATAAAGGCCGGTAGACGGGAATAACAAGTTACCTAGTTTGATATTCTATTATACATATTTTGAGAATGCAAAAATAGAAGCATGGCACCGAGGGATTAATAATTCAACCGTCATCTGTCCGGCACTTAACCTGAACTTGTTGGCAGAATTGACTAAGTCGATGTTAGCATTATATTCGAGAATATTTGGGAGAAATAATTTTTTTTTTTATACTACTAAGAAAGAATACGGAAGTGAGAGGTTGATATGGTCATCCTTGACTTTGAACTTTTTTAGACATGTTTTGAACTTTTAAAACTTTAGCACTCTATCACATGTGAAAGAACTTGGGAGTAATCCTTGTTTCCGTTACCAAGAAAGAATGCAAAAAATGGGAATAATTGCATATCAGCCCCTAAAGTTTTATTCTTTTATTTCAACCCTCGGAAACGTATTTCTGTGTCACATCGCGTATTTTTGCATTTCGGAAGCTAAAATGCATAACTGTTAATTTTAAAAGGACTGATATGTAATTATCCTAAAAAGAGAGAGATATATATGCTCTATAAATATTCTTACTATTGTCATTAAACTACGTAACTCTTTGACTCGAGCACTTATTGTCCGGATCTATCGAACCCGATCGTCTACAAATTTGACGCTTCTTTTAACTTGTGATCCAGAACATGAATCCTACATCATATCAAGGATTGACTAAGTTGCAGACCTTATAATGTGACAATGGATGCTCAAATAATTTACGGATAATTACAAATCAGCTTCTCCTATTTTAAAAACGCAAAATTAGCCCATAAAAATATATTTAAATATATTTTTAGGAACTGATTGTGTGTTCCCAAAATTAGGGACGGCTGATATGTAAAAAGCCCAATAGTTTATGAGTCTCCATTGTAGTGCGTTCACAAGGGACTTTAATTTCGGGAAAAAACGGTTTGCAATGGTTTATTCCGATTTATGTTATTGCTCAGTTATTTAACACACATTATTTAAATGGGGGACTTTGCATATCACCCAAACTTAACAAATAAATCACTAATTTTAAACATATTTATTATTTACACCCAAAATATCTATTTAAAAATATTTTTTAAAAATGAATCAAAAGTTGTAGATCACATCAAATATACTTTATTTTTATATTAAATTTTTTAAAAAATATTTTTTCTAAATGAGTATTAATACTGCAAAGTCTTAACGGATTATTTGCTATACTATTAAGATTTTAAATCATCAACATAACTATTTAAAGCTATTTTTTAAATAAACTTTGAATAATAAAATTATAAATCACATTAATACTTTTTATTTGTATTAAGAACTTCTCCAGAAACTGCTGATATAGCAATCAAAATATCCTGACACGAATTTTGAGATAGTACCTTATTTGAACCGTAGAATGGATGAACCAAAATATCCCTACAGAGACACTCGAGATGGGTGGAATAGATCCCTTCCCTTAGATCATAGATGGATCTTAAAATGTGTACTCAGGGGGCTTGTTCGGTGCCATGTTCCTATCAGTGTATCATTAATTTGTCTTCTCATAGTGGATGGTGCACAAACTATGTTTGACCAAGTAAGCTGCATGCGTATGAGAACGACTGGTCAAGTCCTTTTGGATGAGATCATTCAGATGTGGATGCATCCTTCGTTCTATTTGTTCTTGCTTTATTTTGATTCTTGGGATAATTACATTTCAGCCCCTTTCTCACGTTTGTTCGTTTCAGCCTCTGAAAATTAAAAAAAGGTTGCGCGACGTATCGGCGTATTTTTTCTTTACCGAGAAAACGTAGAATTAGGAGGGCTGAATTGTAATTTTTATTGATTTTCTTTGTCCTTTAGGAGAGGAAGCAATCCATCAAAATTACTTGAGACAATTATATATAGGATTTTGCTGGTTGTAGCGAATGTACAATTAAAAATATTATTCAGACTGATATAATACGGTATGTATGGTTAGTTTTGGCATTTAATATATACAGTAGAAATAGAGACGGAAGAATCTTTCAAAGTTATATGTGATGGAAAAAAAAATCGGCGGTGGAATTGTTACACCAATATTTTTTTTTATAAACTTGTGACTCGGCTCTTTTGCAATGTGATATCCGTCATTATACCATCTAATATCAAATGCTTTAGTCTTATTAACTTTATCGTAGTAGCTTAGGACAGCGAGAATGAATAATGGGACTTTCACTTTTTAAATTGGTGATTTTATATTCGAATTCTGTAAGCGTGGTCTATAAGAGCAAGAATGATTTATCTTTTTTATATTCCGTAAAAATAAAACGAAACTTTAGCCTATCCAGATTGTAAGGCTGGATTCATCTGCTAGTAAAATATAGGTCAATGTATTTTCTAAATTTATCTATTACGATGATCGTATAAAAAATAGACTGATTACGTATATAGTTTACCAACGAAATTTCAAAAAGAGACATCATAGTATTTCGTTTATTAAACACAATTTATATAGCAAGTTTGGGGCCGAACCAAATATTTATTTTCTATTGGCCTAAACACATCCAAACTTTCCTAAACTACACTGGAAGTATGCTTCCCCGGAGCCTACAATTGGATCAATGATAGATACCTAACGGATTAGTATACAAAAAAGCGTACGGTGAAAAAACAAAAGTTGATTATTTTCTTAAAAAAATTTCTATATAAAAATTATAGTTTTTCAATGAATTTAAAATTTTTATATTAAATATTTTTTTAAAAAAATATCTAAATAGATATTTTAAGACTCTAAAATTTAACGGTTTGAAACGAATTTTAGAACTATTTAAAATTTACTTCAAACACGTTAAATTTTGAAATCCAAAATATTTGTTTTAAAAAAACAAATTTAAACATAAATATTATAAATCTCATTAAAAATTATAATTTTTATATTTAATTTTTTAGTAATAATTATAATATTTTTTTTACCATACGCTTGTAAGCAAGGGCGGATCCAACTTATTACAAGTGGGGTCAAATGACCCCACTTATATATATATATATATATATATATATATATATATATATATATATATATATATTTGTGTGTGTGTGTTTAGTGTATTATATGATAATTTTTTTATTTAAAAATTTAAAATATTAAAATTTTTTGGAGTTTGTATATGAAATTATCTAGAACATCACAAACACTTACGAATATTTCAAAACACTCACAAACATTTCAGAATATCTCAAAATTATCTAGAATACTCACGAACAGCTCAGAATTCTTAAAAACACTCAAGAATATTTATGAACACTCCGGAATATCGCGTAACATATACAAATACTTACGAACATCTGATGTGATTCTAGCAAGTGCACTAGATCGTCAAATTATAGTATGGATTTGAGTCCGATTATCGTTCCCTCGAGGATTGAATTGTTGAATATTAACCTAAGTTTAATACTGATTTTATTTAACTGGCAAAATTGAAGGGTAAGTAATTCAGTTTAAATTTATCAAATTTTCAAAACGGCGAGGTACATAATTTTTAGTTGCTTTGATAATCTAAATTTAATTATCTAGTGTCCAGAAATAACTTTGATTTAATTTTCAGCAGTCCTCGTAGGTATTTAACATTCTCTCTCGAAAAATATCAAGTCTATTTCTTCCTTATCAAACTTATATATCTCTATATAAGTTGATAAGAAAGAAACGTAATGTAGTTCAGGGACTTTAATGCTGCACGAGCTATACGTAAATATCTCTATTTTACGTAAGTTCGTGGTATCTCTCATAAGATGCAACAGCCTAGTGATGGCCAAATCACTAGTATCTATTTGAACCTTATGAAACATACAATATTAAATCATAGTTTATTTCTGATTCACTTGATAATTAATTTCAGATTATCATAGCAGGACTAAAAATTATGTCCTCAAAAATAAAATTAGCTCATAAAGAAAAAAGATAAATCATCCATTATAAAAAATGTTTGGTTACAAGAATTAAATACAAGAATTTTAAGAAGAAACTTTCTTTGCCTTCTAGTCTTTATTTCTTCTAACCTCCACACTTCTTCTTCATGTTCAACTCTATTTATATTGATGTTTGGCACTTAAATTCTACATTTGTCTCCAATGCTTGCTGTTTTTGTTGCTTTCCATTCATGTCTCACCATGCTTCATGATCAACCGTTGATTTTGTGCTCCAATTCCTTATTTCAGCATCTCAAATCCTAGCCATCCATTTGTGTCTGAATTTCTTTTTCTGTTTTAGACTTCCATTTTAAGATTCTTAACCTGAAATTAACCAATAAATAATAGAATTAGTATGTAAAATATGCTAAATTTGTATGTAAAAATTAGACTTATCAACATCCCAAAATATCTTCGAACATCATAAAGTTTGATTTTGCTGTTTAATGAAATTTGGTTTTTTTTTTTCATAATTTTTTACTTTTTTTTATATTTATTACGATTAAATGCAGAGTTTGAATTTATGTTTTGGTGTATTCTTAGACGTTCGTAGATATTTTGAACTGTTTTATATTGTATTTCAGAATTAATACTTACGAATTTTCTAAAATTGATATGGTATTCAAATAATTATCATCTTATTATTGTATTATCATAAAATATTGTTAAATTTTTTTGACCCCACTTAACGTAATTTTTGGATCCGCCACTGCTTGTAAGTATGGTAGCGTATCAGATTACTCCAATTGGATTGGTTGAAATATATATATATATATATATATATATATATATAATATATATATATAATATATAATAATCATTTTTAATATATTAATAACAATATTTTGAAGGACGAATTATTTAGATATCGTTTTCCTATAAATTTTACTCTAAGATCTAGTCTGATAATTAAAATACTTATATTTGATCCAAACGGGTGTTCAATAGTTATTTCCATTTACCGTTTGTTTCTTATTAACAAAAGGACCGTGCTTGGCTCCGCACAGAGCCAAGCACGGAAAACATGTAAAAAATCTTTTTTTTTTTTTTTTTTTTGTGTGTGTGAAATATGTTTAACGCACCGAAAAATTTATATTTCATGTGATTCTATGATAATTTTCGGACTTACGCCATATTATATAGTATTTTTCTTAGTAAAATAAGAAAAACGTATCTAATGGTGTTAATGTTTTTATCACGTCTATTCTGTTATTTTTGTATCTAGGGTCTATATAAGCCTAAAAATAAATATAGTGGCAATATGCACCCTCCAAGAAATTACGTCTATTCAATATTTTTAGAAAATATTTGCTCGTGTGATTTTTGAAAGTTTTAAAAATAAGAATTTTCATGCAAATCAGCCTAATCAGGTACTTTTTCCGGCAGAACCCCATCATGCCTCTCCAAGGTCAGTCAAATACATCATACAAAACTAAGAAAAAAAGTGAAACTGCCGTGGTGGGTGTGAAATAATTTAGCGTTGCGTAAGGGCAGACACGTCAATGAACAATAGAAAACTACCGCGCAGTACACAACCTGGTCGTACTACCCATGACATGACCTCACGTGCGTTGCACCCTCCTAAACTCTTCTAAATATTTATAAATTATTATAGTAATTCATTACATAATAATTACAGGTGTATGCCTCCAATCTCTCTCACTACTCTATCAGATTTATCCTCAAAAATTGACGCACTGTTTTAACTATTTTTTTTAGGGATAATTGCAGATCAGCCCCCCCTATTTCGGGGGTGCGCGGATCAGCCCCCCGAAACGCGTTTCCGGGGGGGCTGATCTGCAAAAAAAAATAACAAATCTGCCCCCGGAAACGCGTTTCCGGGGGCTGATTTGCCCAATTAAGGGAAACGGGGGGCTGATCTGCAAAAGCCCCTTTTTTTTAAATATTAATGTAAACTATTATAATAGATAAATTTATAAATAATATTAATTTATATTTTATTAACAAAAATAATAGTTTGCCATATGCCCACCACACAATTGTTTATCAAACTGAGAACTTAGTTGAGCGTGGCATTATAAATTTAATTCTAGACATACAATAATATTGCATTGTAAATATTTATGTTTAAGCTTTGAATTTAGAATCTTCTAAATTGGGAACTTATTCAAGTTAATTAACAAAAAAAGCACCAAATTACATTTTATATAAAGAAGTGAGTCATGTACTTTGAAATTTATGCTTATGTAACTAAGAAATCGAAATTATATACTTATCGATTTAATCTATCATCAGTTGCACTTATTTTCAATTATTATAATTTATTTTTAAAATGTTTTGAAATTTGTAGTTTTGATAATTATAAATTATTATATTATTTTTTAAGTTATTGCTCTCAAGTCTCGACCCACTGATTTCTCTCTCTCTCGCTTCTTATTTTTCTAACCAAATTTTCACTTCATCCACTCTTTTCACCCCAAACTCGCTCCAGATTCTCTGCTCCCAGATCTCACCAACACGATGAATTCTGCACCAATTTGATCTCAAAGTCACTTGCAACCTCAATCTCCATCAGCAATGCCGCAGTTCGGTGACCCCGCCAGCGGAGCTAAGGTCCTTGACGTCAAAACCGCCGTCAACGACGCCGGCATTCTCAACTCCGGCGGCTGCGGCTGCGGTGGCGACGGCGGCGCAACTCTATACGAGAAGGTCGATCTTCGCCGCATGATCGATGATGTTGAGTCCGCTGGCGATGACGTCCCCGGCGTCTTCATCTGCCCGATCTCATTATCTCCAATGACCGATCCGGTTACACTTTGTACCGGCCAAACCTACGACCGATCCAACATTCTTCGGTGGCTCGCCGTCCGGCGAACTTGCCCGACGACAATGCAGGAGCTCTGGGACGACTCCCTCACCCCTAATTCCACGCTCCAGCAGCTGATCTCCGCCTGGTTCTCTCGCAGGTTCAACGCCCTGAAAAAACGCTCCGCAGACGTCCAGGGCCGCGCCGGCGAGCTCTTGCAATCTCTCCGGACATCTAAAGGCCAAAACCGACTCAACTGCCTCCGCGATCTCCGCCGCCTCCTCGCTGCTCACCCGTCGATGTCGAAGACTCTCATCGACGGCGGCGCCGCCGGGTTCTTGGTCTCCATCCTCGGTCCCTTCACTTCGCACGCGCTGGGGTCCGAAGCCGTCGCCATCCTCGCCTTGATTTCGCCAATGGGTCCTGATATGATCCAGAACCTGAATCAGCCGGCAAAGATCTCACTCCTCGTCGATATGCTCAACGACGGATCTATCGAGACCAAACTTAGCTGCACGCGATTGATCGAAACCCTTGCAATCGATCTCACTTTCCGTGTGGAGACGCTGTCATCTCTCCGATTATTCGCCGCCTTGCTCCGCCTCGCGAAGAACAAGCGTTCCGCTGCCGCTGGATTATCACTGCTGCGGCGAATCTGCGCTCACAAACAAGTGCTACCACTTGCTATTGGCGTTGGCGCCGTCCCACAGCTCATAGAGCTACTTCCCACGTTCTCCGACGTGGACTGCCTGGAATTGGCGTTGCATATACTGGAAGATTTATCGGCGATCCCGGACGGGAGATCAGCGTTGAAGGACTGCTCGCAGACGATTCCGAACATGGTGAAATTATTAATGAGGGTTTCTGAAGGGTGTACAGAGCGAGCGCTGTCGATTCTGTGGGTCGTGTGTAGGACATCGCCGGAGGAGTGTGCTGCCGTTGCCGTGGAGGCTGGACTTGCTGCAAAGTTGTTGCTCGTGATACAGAGCGGTTGTTCCGCTGCCGTTAAGCAGAAAGCCGCGGAGCTTCTGAAGCTCTGCAGCTTGAATTACACCGCTACGCTCTTCATCTCAAAATGCAAGCTCACCAGAACAATTCAATGACAAGTACAAGTGATTCGATCCCAAGGAGGTATATATCTCGACTTCCCATTCTGTACATCATGCATGTAGATGTTATTCCATGTTTCGATCGTTTCAATTATTCGCGAGATTAGAAGCAGCATAGGAATGTCGAATGCCAGAAACATATGGAGGAAAGAAGTCGAACTTGATCAGTTACTCTCATGACTATTCAACAGATCTCTTCTCCAAATTGGAAAGAAATCCCAAATGTGGATTGAGATCCGCAATTGGAGGAAGGAAGAGAGGTAATGGTTGTCACTGTAGCTGTGAGCTCCCGCGATTGATGATTGCTTTTTTTTATTAGAATGAGTAATGCTAGAACTTGTAAATTTTATCCGTGTAATTGATAACTGCAAGCCACGCAGTAGTGAAGTTTTGTCAGTGGACGAACCAACGATTTAATGAAATTTGCCGATTCAACATGTTCTAAAGAATTGCAATGTTTATCTGATGGAGCTGTCTAAGAATTTGACATTGCGCGCTCCAATCGGTTGTTTGGATGGTTTATATTCTATATCTCGACCGGATACTGAGCTGTAAATGGTCGATTCTTCCAACATGTGTTATTAAAATTCGATCTCCTGACCTATCAATCATGAGGGATAAGTTGTGATCTTTTTTCAACATCCAGCTCCACTAACCAACTGAGCTAATGCTGGTTGGTCATACTTGGTCTTATTATTACTTCTTTCCAAGCTACGAATGAAACCATTGGATACTCTCAGAATCCCCAACATCTGCTTTCGCTTTCGCTGTATACCCTGACTTTGCATTCAGTTTAATTGCACTCTTACAGGCTAAGTATTTTGATCCTTCTGTTTGGGTCCTAAAATGCATGAATGCGATCCGGCGTTAGTTATTATTATCATTATTATACTTACATATGAAATTGTTTAACTGTGATTTGATCCCATCAGCTCGACTGCGTGGGATTACCATACAGTCGAGCTGATGAACGCACACCTAGGGGTGGTTTTTGGAAAAACTTTCAACATGAAAATTGTAGACAATATTTACAACTTTCATGTTGAAAGTTTTTTCAAAAAATATTTCTAAATATGTGTTTTGGGATTCCAAATTTTAATTGGTTCTGAAATATCTACAACTTTTATATTGTAAGTTTTTTAAAAAAATATTTCTAAATAGGTGTTTTGGGGTTCCAAAACTTAACGAGTTCTGAAATGAACTTTAAAAAAATACTTCTAAGTTGGTGTTTTGAGGTTCTAAAATTTAACGGGTTCTGAAATTCATTTCAGAAATCTACAACTTTCATCTTGATGAAATTTACAACTTTCATTTTGGATGTTTTTTCAAAAAACACCCATAGATGTTCGTTCATCAGCTCGACTGTATGGTAATCCCATGTAGTCTGTAGTCGAGCTGATGGGATTGGCTCTCTTGTTTAACTATCTGTGAAAGAATAACACATTTTTTAAATATTGATGTTGCCAATATGAATCGTATGATACATCTCCCTAATTAAACCTTGCCGGTTCCAATCTGCTGCTACATTGTTTAAGTAAATTCTTTCAGATTGCTTTCTATTGTTAGGATGATTTATTTAATCTATACTCTTGCATTATTAGGCACCATTATTGTATCTTTCAAGCCTATGAATGAAACTATTTGATTGTCACTCTCAATCCCTAGCATCTATTAGCAATTTCTCTGTATACACTGACTTTGCATTGAGTTGATTGCACTTTTAGAGTTCCAATCCTCCTGTTTGAGTTCCAAAATCCTTGAATGCCACTATTAGTATATATATATATTATGCTAGGAAATCATACGGTCATCTTCAAGATCACTCTCACGGCATCGTCTTCCTCAAATGTACTGATCAATTTCACAAGGTAAGTATTCCCCACAATTTTCTCCTTCAATTCATACAACTATTGCGATTATTTCTTCAAAACTGCTACATTACTTTTGATTGAACTGTGCATTGCACTAGAACTCAGCATAGATTGATTTATGGATCTTTGTCACCAAAATCCTTCTTTGTAAAACTCGAATAAATTAACTTCTCAAATCTAACATTTTATTTGCTCGCACGGAATATTATATTTTCTCAATCTAACACCTTATTTATTTGCCAAATATTTTATTTAATCATCTGGAATATCATATTCGTTCGGAATATTTGGATGTTTCCAGAGTGTTTTTTATTGTTTGAGAAAGTTAAATTATGAATTTGTAAGTTTTGTAAAGTATTAAATTTTTTGACGTTATTTCTCGATTCATTGCAGAATTTTAGCATCTCTTGTTTGACAAAGCATAAGTATTTTTAAAATTTAATTGAATTCAATTTAATTTCTTACTGTAACCTGATGGTGATTAATAATGATGGAATTGACAATCTATATTCTAGATTAGTAGCTGTAACAGTAGCCTGATAGTTCTAGGGCTTATGAAAATAGTTGGATTCTGGCAACTGTTTATACAGAGAGCTTAGGCAGCTTGCCAAATTCAGGAGTTTGGGAGTTCATGAAGGCTGTGATGACCAATTCTGAGCTCTTTTTTGGGTGGTGAGAGATCTGTTTGACAAGACAGAGCTCATGTCCTCCTGTTGTCCCTGTACTGTCCCCTTATTTTAAGAATCTCCATTTATTTGGAAATTGAGAGAAAATGACATCTCTATCAATAGAATGGATGGCTGTGATTTTCAGATCCCACCGTCTGCTGCATCCATTTTACTGACCCATTCATTTATAATTTCATTATGGCCCAATTGCCTTAATTGACATGATGCTGTCTGTTCATCAAAGTAGTAAATCTTTTGATTGAGTTCATTCAAATGTTCATAATCAAGAGTCTCTTTGATCCTACCAGTGGCTCAGCTGTGGAAGCTCTTGGCCATGGGTTAGAGTCTCATGTTGAATCATACTAAGGACCTCTAGTAAGGGATAAAACTGTCACTTCGAATTTAGTAGCTTGGCTAATCACAAAAATGGATTGGGCTAACAATTTTGATGTTATGGAAAATATTTAAATTTTTTTTTTTTTTTGAGAGTTTTAAATCTTTTAAATTTATATTAATTTTTGGGGGATTGGATTGGAGGCTTGAGAATGGGTCCAACCATTATTGTGCTACAGCAGGGAATGGGAATTGGGGTCATCAATCAGAGACATGGTGGTCTGAAATGGTCTCTTGATTGAAACACAACAAAAATGCCAGTTGAGATGAAAATTGACAAAAATTGTAGAGGGAGCTCCAATTTTCAAGAATGGTGGACCTGCTGAGCCACACTATAAATAACGATCGTCACACCACCAAGTGGGCCATAATTTTGGACAATGTCTCCCCCTCCAATATTTCAACTTTTCGGCTAGTTTCCCAATTTCGAGCCAACTTATATATATTTTGACCCCTTTTGTTATTTGTTCTGGTTTTTTTTTTTTTTTTTTTTTTTTTTTTTTTTTCAGATTTCTTGCCAGATCTTCCACAAAACGGTGCTATTATTATTATTATTATTATTATTATTATTCTTTTTTTTTTTGACATAACTAAAGAAATTCATATGTGCTGGCCCCTCCTAGGAATTACAAGTTAAGTAAACTCTCTGACTCTTGAATGATGGATCTACAAAACAAGTAAATTATTAACTGGCGCCTCCTTGCCATTGATTCGATATCAAATATTTCTCCATTTAAATCAATGCATGATATATTTTTTCACGGCGAAGTGTACTCGTTATTTCTTTTTTTCTTTTTCTTTTTTTTTGGTTTCTAGATCAACCAAGAAAAGGTGAGCCATATAACAGTCTGGTGGAACAAGTAAACATTTTTGTGGCCTTGGTCTAGCTCTGTCATACGAGCCAGTTGTTATGTATGCCAATTAGCTGACCTACTGCTGTGACTCATAACAAGAGAAAAAGTCATGTTGTTTTCATATTTGAACTGATTCAAAATTGAAGCAAAATACACAATGTGATGATATCACATTCAACGCGGCTTTTTTTGGGGTTTCAACCGTCAAGTTCGATTTCTATCATATATTTCGACCAAAAAAAAAAAAGGTGAGCATTAAGCTAAATTAGTTTCCAACCAGATTTTTGCTAAAATTCGGACTCCCGATCTATCCTTTATGAGAAGCAGACCATTGTCTCCTCCTAGGATCCAATTGCGCTAACCAACTAGGTAATGCTGGTCAGTACATTCAATATTTTTATTTAACTTGTTATTACAGATTTTTTTAAAAAAAAATTCATTTTGAAAATTTGAAAAGCAAAAATGGAACTGCTGCGAAACCAGACTGTGCTTATGGCTGTATCACTCTTGTTCATTTGCATCGCAGACCTGTGGTTAAATGTTAAAAGTGGCCTACTGTAAAAAATTTGAAACTGCGGCAGCTAAAGTTAGAAGCCGAGGTTGTTGCAGGTTTAGTCGGGTTACCTGGGCCAACTATCTTAAACCCATTAAGCTTGGTCTTGGAGTTGGACCCAGCATTAATTGCATCTCTTATTTGATTATGTTATTATTTTAATTCAATTTTTCTTTCTATAGCTCTATTTTGATATCTAATTATTAGACTCTTGTTGATAGATTCGTGTCGATATCCTATTTTATCTGGACTGCAAGACTACTGAAATATGCTGACAAAAACCGTAAATTCAAACCTACACAATTAGGTTTGATCAAGCAAATTTGGCCTGATTAAGTCTAGTTGACCCAATTGAAATTGGATGAGCCCAATTAAGCAAATAAGGCTTTGTTAAACCTAACTCGACTGGTTTTGTTACATACATACATACGATAGCACATATATATACGTACGATGACATCTGAATACGCACATGTATGTATATATATATATATAAAACTAATAACAATATTATTAAAAAAAAATGGAATATGCGGCTGCACAACCATCCATCCCTCTCTTCTCCCCAATTTCCCCCTATTTTTTTTTCAACACACAACCCCATGCTTCCCGCCCTTTCACTTTTTTTTCGCATCCCTCACCTCAACCACACGTCCTCCATCCTCCTTGTTTCACTTCTCCATCCATAAAACACCCAACAGTGGAGGGGAGAGGCCGGCAGAGGAAGAGAGAGAGAGAGATAGAGAGAGAGAGAGCTCCTCAAAACAGCACTAACACCATCTCCAACCACTGCAGGCAATATCTCGACGATCGGAAGAATCGCTAGAGCTCGCTGGAGCCGCATGGGAATTGCACCCGAGCATGACAAACACTTCAACACATCTCAAACTCTCATGTAACACCGCAAAACCCTCCATGTCGCAATCTTTATAGGTAAGAGGCGACGATGCGTCGCTGTGGCTTCGCCTGCGGCGAGCCACAGCGGCCGAAAAATATAAACAAAATTAAACATAAAGTTGCACCACACGCATAACTTTCCATAGAAGCCACAAAACAAAATTTTAATAATGCCATCGAACATAGTGGGGTCGAGAACTCCTGGAACACTTGTTACAATAGCGAAAGCCGACGGTAGCATAAACGTCGCCGAAAGACGCAAACTCGAAGTTACGCTGAGCGGGGTTAGCATCTCCATTGGATCCGCGTTTGTTCAAAACCCCCTTAGGGTTAATGTCGGGATGCCAACGCCGCCGCCGGCATCTTAAAGGGATGGTTCGGGGTTAATCTCGGAATGCCACAGCTGCCGGCGGCGGTGCAGCAAGCTCGTGGCTCACATTAACCGGCCAAGCCGGTCACGGACCAAGTGGTCCAAGCCCCGATGCATTATGCGCGTCTGGGTTGAGCCATTTCGCCTCGGGCCTGACCAAATTGGTCCGACCCAACTCATTTAGGGCCCAAATTCGTTTTATTTTATTTTAATTGAGTTTTAGGTGCTAATCTAGAAAATTAATCAATATTAACATCTATTTTCAGTCTTAAATTATCTGAAATATTGAATCTGACTACAGTTTATTATCTAGACCTAGTGTGCAAAACTCAAAGCATATTTATTTATAAAAATGAGGTTTGAGGAAGGTGCTTATCTAAACTCTACACCTCGAAGTTTATTCACGCTTCGGGCAATGAAGAGTAAACGAAAACGTGCTAAACCCTAATTAAATAAACTTTATCCCACTTATCGCACACGATATCGACATTGACATTGACAGACGTTACTCGCACATGTTATATAAATAATTTTGTTTTGAATGAGTGCATGAAAGTAGCAGTGTCAATATTAGGAAGAGGTGACTATCTGATTCCTACATCTTATAAATTTTGTGTATTCAAAATCAATGTGATTATATATATTCACCTCATGTGTAATGCCAATTGTACATTTAGAATAATTATTAGCATAAGATAAAAATGAGGCGGTTACCCGATTTCTATTTTTTGTGCTAATTAATATTCAAAGTAGACAAATGAGGTGTATCTTAACTTTAAATTAAATCTAAACTACTTAAGTAAAAGTACCCTTTTTCGAGGGACACAATGGAGGTGTCATGTCTTCCCTACACGTAATCAACGAACGAGTTTAAGAATCTCTAATGTGCCTTATCCGATTTTCTAAATTTCTATTATATCTAGATGGTGACTCCAAAAATCTTTCCTTGAGAAAATTCGTCAACAATTGGGTTTATAGAAATTTTGACTTGAAGACATCTAAATTCCTGATTTTGTAGATGTTATTTAGAATTTTTGATATGCTTGCGCAACATCAAGGGAATATTTACTTGTGCCGGATCTAGACGAACTAGCGGAATTGAAAAGTCAGCTCCCAGTTGTGCCGTGAGCGAAGCATTGGGAGTTCTATATAATTCGTCATTTTGGCATTTCTTTACGTAGAATATGATAGTCTATCACGGTCGGTTATTTTGGTGTGTATACGGTATAATGGAAGGAAGAATGCATTTACAACATTCGGAATTCTAAAATATCAGATGTCATAATAGTTTAAATATATATTTTTATTCAATGGATGCATATATATTAATAGATGAGTTGTAAAAGAGATTGTGCTATATATTTTTATTCAATGCATATATATTTACATAATACACCAAATATATATATATATATATAGTGGCAGACTGATGATTCAAAGCTCTGAGGATAGTGGCGAATGGCCAAGCAGACAGATCACGGGTGGGTAGCCGTCAGCTGCTGACACATCATCGATGGTCTGCGTCGATTTATAATATGAATTAAAAGTTGAAGTTGGAACAAAAAACTCGGGTTCGGATAGAGAGGACGACTGCGTAGTTTGATGGAATTAGGAATTGAGGTTGGGATGTAGCGGCGGAATTGAATTTGAATAGAAAAATTAGGTGAGACGATCAACCCAACCAACCATAATATGGCTCCACACGTACATACATCTTACATGTATATAAAAGTTATATTAGCTTACGTGAAGAAGGTCAAGGTTTGAAAAAAAACAAACTAACGATTATCAGCATTTTGTTCTGATCGTGTGGACGGTAGAATTCCTGAGAAAGAATTAATATAATTACAAAAAAGAGTGGTCAGTCACATTGAGCTTTTAAAAAGAGCTAGCAGCCGCCACGCGTATGTTGACAATAAAACGCACGTGCTATTTGTGTGAAATTAACATAATAATTGACAATTAATGGACCAGTTTCAGGCGCCTACGAGTTTTGTTGGCGTTCAGACAAGTCTTCCTTATTCTCTGAAAGTCTAATGGAAAAGGTCCGAGTCAACCCCAGTTCCTTAAAGTCGTTTAATCGGAATAAAGATGTGGGGGACTTACACACCAAGCCACTTTCCTTATAACGTTTTTACGAATAAATTTTTATTTTATAAATTTTTTTTAATTTTAAAATATCTATATAAAAATATTTTTTTTTAAAATATAAAAATTATAGAGCATATTAATATGTATTTTTTATATTTAAAATTTTTTAAAAATATTTTTAAATATATATTTTGGAACACTAATGTCTTACCTGATTATCTACTAATTTGTTAATCAGATTATTTACTAATTCATTAAAATTTTGAGCTTTAAATATATATGTTTAGAAATTTTTTATAAAAATATTTAATACAAAAATTATAAATCACATTGAAATAATTTTTTATATATTTTTAATACTATAGTAATTAAAATACTTAATATAAATTTTAAAATAAAAATTAATTGATAAAATTTTAACATAACAGATTAATTTGTAAAAGGTTTAAAATTAAGAGCTTATATGAAATTATCTCTAAAGATGTTGAATGATCTACGGATGAAGTTGGCCCAAATAGAATGGTAGATTAGCAGGAGCATACCCATATTCGAATGACACGTGGTTGGCAAACCGACTTAGTCGTCGGCGGAGCTGAGAACGATACCGCTGTGCCGTCAGGGATTTTAAGCCGGTAATTCGAAAGCTCAAAGTAGCTGACAAATAGTGGTTTCTTCTCGACGTCTGAAAGACAAATAAATAAGGAATCTGTATTATTCGCACCAAAAATGTTTTTATTTGGTCTTTGAATACCCCCTTCACATAAAAAGCTTACACCGAAGGCACGGACACTGGTACAAAATACGGTATAATAATAATATAAAATATAATAAGTTTAAAACTATAAAAATATAAATATGATTCTAATACAAATAATTATAAATTAATTAAAATTAAATATTTTAATTTTTAAAAATAATTAATAATAAAGTATATATATAATATAATATTTTACGTTTTTAAAGATAAATTTAAATAGTATAAGCTTAATTATATCAATAAAAATAATATATATAAAAATCTCCTAAGAATATTATCAGATAGTCATATCTAATGTGCCTGATATAAGTTATAAATTTATTTTTATTTTAGTTTTTTAGATTTTTGATGTATTCGGTATGCATCTGATCGTCTCAATTGTGTGTCCATATCGAGTATTGTACTTCCATATATCAATGCTTCCTAGCTTCTTTCCCATTCATGTAGTAAAATATAATGAATCAAGACTGCATACCAAACGTAAAGAAAAAAGCAACAAAATATTTTAAATAATGACGATGATGAGCTATCAATCTTTGACTAACTTCGTTGACTGCAAACGTGAGCGCCGGCGCAGCCCCCACACCGTTCTTTTTCCCACGTGTAGTATAGTAGTTTGTGTACAGCTCCTCCGCTCCATCGCTACCTTCCATCTCCAACACTCTTCCCGGGACAGTCATTCTCACCCATCCCCACCGTGCATGGCTCCATCGACCGACTGATGGAACGACTACAAATGTGATACTAGTGCTGTTTCCCACGCATCCGAATACCTATTTTTAAACTCTGCCAGATATACTGAATTATTTAATTAAATATAATTTTCTAACCTATTAATTTTATATTATACATACAAATTCGAATATACATTATCTTCTAAGACATAATATTATATATATAGGCTGATATTTTTAAAATTTTAAAATTTCTTATCATGAATATACATTGTAAAATACGAACTCGTAAATTTACGAGTCCATCCACCTCACCGAGCTACCGCAACAGGGGCACCCAATACTGTCCTTCAAACTCATAAAATCTATATATTGAAGCCCACTGAAAATATTAAACTCAATCTCTCTGCACAAACTCCAGACTTAAATTAATGGAGCCTCTGCATCATCCTCATCAAGCAGCAGCAGCAAAGACAACAGCAACCAACGTACGCTGCAGCTCTACACAACGTTCGTAAGCCGCCGGGAAAGACATGGAAACGAACAGAGCAGCTGCCGCCGAGAGTTTACCGGGTGGAACCGCATGGATTCCGGCGGCTGGTGCAGAGCCTTACCGGAATAAACTCTCCGGCTACTGGTAACAGCAATCCCCCTCCGAGAAGCTTGAGAGAGACTGTTGCTCCGCCGCCGCAGATTCAGGTAGCTCGGCCGCAGATCATCCCGGCGAATGAAGCTTATGCAAATGATGCGGAGGTAGATGTACAGTCGCCCATGATAGATGTCATGGGATTGCTTTCGCCTTCCTTCTTCTCCACGTGGAGTTCTTCCAGTCCCAGTTAGAGCTCTTGCTTTCCTTTGTAGCAATGTCTTGCAATCTTCAGTTATTTTGATATTACAAAGATAATAAGAAAAAAATAAAAACAAATTGAATCAATATCTTTTTTTGAATTTAGAGCACAAATCAAAAGAAACGAAGGAATTATTTCATATGGGGCATTACTTCTGCATCGCACTCCCTGACAAATTTCTTCTATAATTATTAAATTAAGCAAAAGCATAAATACTTTTGTATTCTTAATTTTTTTAATAATTATCTAAATAAATATTTAAGATCCAAGATTAATTTTTTTAAAAAAAAAAATTTAAAAATTTTGAAAGTATAATAATTTTTTTTTCGTGTTTAAATTGTTCTTGATATATGTTTCAGACTGATTTTATGAGTTTTTCAAAAGAAATAAGATATATTTAACAAGGTTTTGCAAAAAGGTAGTCTTTTTAACAAAACTTGTTTTAACGAAGCCCAATTTTTGGAATTCAAAGCCAATAGTAAATCTCAGATAATATTCAGAAATCAATCAGTGTGTACAAGGAAATATCTTGACCTTTGTGCCATAGTTTTAAAGCATACGACAAACCCTGTAATGATATCAACGAAGAAAAAGGAAGCCGTAATGAATAAGTATTCTGTTAAAGTGAAAATATAGGAATTTACTTATAAATCATATATCAAAGTCCTATATCTCTTGCATGTAAAGAGTGATTCAGTGAGAGATTGTATTTTGAATTTTCTTTTTTTTTTCTTTTGAGAAAAACCATTTAATGGCAGTCTCGTTTCTGTAAATATAGAGGTAGACATAATGTTAGGAAGTTGATTCCACTAGTGAATAATGAAAAGTCATTGAAAAAGAGGCAACATAATGAACGTATTTAGAGTCTAGCCGAACTACCATAAATTTGGAGTTGTATTTATATACCTTATCTTTACTTCATTATTGCTAGTTGCATGTATAGATTAAATTTAACACTTTATATGAATTTTGCTTAAGAGCTTAATTATCATATATTGTCCAGTGCATGCAACTCGAATAGTGGGGTGTGTGGCTTAGGAGCCATACGTTACAGGTTAAATCAGTGTGGCTGTAATGGTTTTATGCACGCCTTCGTATGTGCACTTGAAAAGATGACAGGTGCTTCCGTTCATCGAATGCTCGTACTCAGTTGTAAGGACGTGGGGCAAGTTTTTTTCGTGTGGGAATTTATTTATTATGACAATCATTTTAAAGTGCTAATAACGGACGGAGTTCTCTAGGATAACTTAAAAAAAGTCAAATATTTGCCACAGTCGATGGTGCTGATTACGGACATAGTGAAGGAAAGAGAGTTTAGAAATATTAACGCTAATTGGAGGAGTTATTAGAGATACCGATACGAAAATATCAGTGGTTTGATCTATCAAGATTACATTACAATTACATTCTTCTTTTTGCTTACATTACAATTACATTCTTCTTTTTGCTTTTATTGTGGGTCTTATATTAGTGTATTTCTTACTCTTATGTTTCAAGAAGAGCATTAACAGAGCTAGGGGTGTGCATATAACTATCCGGACCTGAAAATCAGACCGAACTGGTTCGGCCTGGTCCGGTCCGAACCGGTTAGATTTCAGTCTAATCTGCGATTCTAAGGATGGGTGAATTTCAATCCTCGGTCCGGTCCGATCCGAGACAGGAAAAACCACGGACCAGACCGAGGACCGGTTAGCATAGTCATCTTGGCTTGCTTGCAGCGGCCCACTTTGCTACCTAGCTTGAACGCTATCGCAGCCCAGCTAACCCCAGCACCCCCTCTTCTCTCTCTCTCTCTCTCTCTCTCTCTCTCTCTCTCAGAGGCTCGCGCTCGCTCGCGGCATGCCTCGTCGCCGCCAACCACAATCCGTGAATCCGACCCCAACCCTGCGTCACTGTCGTTGCTGACTCACTGTCGATTTCACCTCACCTAGCCGCTCGTCCCTGTCCTTCAGTTGACGTCGTCATCGTCGATCGAGATCGAACAAAGCGACGATCACCTGGGCGGCGATGGCGGTAAGGTGCGATGCGGTGGTCGGAGCGAGGCAAAGAGACGGCGAGGTGGATTGTGTTGGCTGTAGTGATCGGTGTTGTAGTGGTCGAGGTGACGATGAGTGTCGTGCGAGGATGCGACTAAGCGAGAGTGATTGAGCAAGGACGCTGGTCCAGCGCGCACGCGCAGGTTCGTGGACTCGTCTAAACCGGTCCGGTCCGGTTCAGTCCGGCTTTTTTGCAGTCCGGTCTGGTCCTGTTCTAATACGTCCCGGTCTGCAGTCCTGCTTAAGCTTATGATTCGGTCCAGTCCAGACCAAATGCACACCTCTAAACGGAGCAATAAGGAGTACTGAAAGTAGCTTATGAGCTTCAATAGTAAGAGGGAAACCATCTTCATTGAGATTAAGCTCAAATAACACGTATTGGAGCATATTCGGCAGTTATTGTTATGGCATGTACCGATACAATATCTACCAAAAATCTAATATTTAAAATTTTCAATTTAATTTTGAGGTTTTTTATTTTTATTTGAAAATAATAAATAAACATCTATTGGGGCTAGTCAGCACTTCATCAGCTAGACCGGTACATGTCGAAATTTAAATTCACCAAAACTCCGCTATGCAACACTGAAAACCTTACTATGGTGTAAAACTCCGCGACAATATATGTCAACATTTATCTTTTGCTCTTTTTAGCGATGTAGTTATTTTCAGAGATTTAGAAGGGACACTTGCCAACAAGCCCAATATGTGTTCTTTGGATTATTGAATTAACTCAGAACACAGATCTCCAAAATCAAGTATTTTTGAAATTCAAAACCCCATTGGACCAATCGGTTCGGTCCAACATTGAACGGAACAGGCCAGCGTAGTTCCTACATTTTGTTGAATGAAAACAATTCCATAACAATTTCCTTGATGAAATACTTCACCAGAAACTCGAGAATATAATGCAGAATAAAAATTCTCATTGAAAAAATCTCAGAGCTGTCAGGAATGATAAAGCGTGGACGATTTCATCAGTCGTAGAAAATAAGCATTTCTGTTTAAGAAGATATATCCATATATATAATATGTACATAATCTCATTATTTCCCTATTCAATAGGACTCATATTTACAAACTCTTAACATCAGAAGAACCATTTTCTTCGTCTAAGTCTCACATTTATAAGCTTGACTTTACAGGTATTTAACTTCAATTCCTATGATCTAATGGATCCTAAGTTACCAGAAAGACGACCTATCTGCGACCAAAAAATACTTCCCAAAGAGAACCTCGGTCGTTCATCCATCTTACCGTTTTCAATTTTACCTCCGCTATGTGAGGTATTATTCTTCATCAATGGCCAGCCTAGTGAATTATCATTCACCTTCAGTCCTTCGATTCCGATCTCCTGTTTTACAGATTCCACTCTCCTGAGACTGACGTCTCCGCCCGACGCATCCCTCACGTAGAGGCTGCCCACAGCTTTCTGCCCTCGAGTCGTACACTCAGCCCTCACCACCGTCATACCATTCTCTCTCAACGACCGCGTTATCTCAGATAGCAGACCAGACCGGTCTCTCATGCTCATGTCTAGTTTCAATCCCTGCATGAAGGAAATGCAATATTAAGTTACCTAAAAGCTTAAGCCGGTAAAAGAGAGAAACTCTCGCGCACAAACCTACATAACAAGTAGATTTTTCTTAAAAATAATTGATTCAAATAAAATAAACTATGACTGAAAAGCCAAACTCATGACCCTCTGTTCAGATATCACATTGAGATAACAACTCTCCTAAAATCTTAAGGTAAGTCGTTGGTTAAGATACGATTATACGTAAAATCATCATACTCACATGAGATACCCTCCGTTCAACAGCTGCTACCAAACAACGAGTGACCCGTCGCCGCTCAGCCTCTAAATCTAGTGTGCACCCATCCATACGCCTTATGTAGTATTCCTACATCCAACAAAATCACCAAATCGGTTATGATGCGACTCTTGTCCCAAAAAAAAAAAAAAGAAACAGAAATCATCTCCAGAATAATCAAGGTCACTTTTACCTGTATTGCGAGTGAACCGTGAGACGAAACAGCTGCATGGAATACAACATATTCCATATCTGTTAGCGTACAAACCGTGTCAAAAAACAGCCTTGGCCTATCTCTACACCTTATTATCACCACAGCGTACCCTTTCTCCCTCCAACTTTCTATCGACACTTGCGTAGCCATCCTACTGTCATCGTCGTTGCTTTTTCCGGCCATGCTGGCAAAGGTGAGCTGGTTACCGTCATCCACTGGCACCGGTGCAGGACCTTCCTCATAATCACGGTCCTCACGCATGAGCTGGTGTAATCTTCTCTCTGTGT
Source organism: Xerophyta viscosa (assembly GCA_002076135.1). Taxonomy (NCBI): domain Eukaryota; kingdom Viridiplantae; phylum Streptophyta; class Magnoliopsida; order Pandanales; family Velloziaceae; genus Xerophyta; species Xerophyta viscosa. The sequence continues at coordinate 94,271 of MJHO01000091.1, read as the reverse complement.
GTATTCTTCCAGGGTCAGGCCCACTAACTTTTACTAGCCCACGAATGCTAGCCGCATTATGCGCTCCAATAACAGTCCTCACTTGTTCTTCAATATGAGCTAATCGGACAGTATCGAAAATTGGATCATTGGAATTTTCATCGACCAAGTACATGATGATTGCTGCATGCGAATTATGAGTCCAAGCTTGGAAAGCAACGATACGACAATCCAAATCTACTAACACAGCTGAAATCTCCGATAACAACCCCGGCTGATCAGCAACCGATATCTCAAGAGAAGTGTACTCTGAAGGGCGGTGGGAGGGGCCCACTAAGTTTCCTAGGCATGTGCGCACCTCATCGCACTGTAGTCCTTGGCTCCTGCGTCCATGCACGAGAGACTGTACCAAATAATTCAAAAATTAGTAAGAAATAAAAGATATCTTCATAAATCTTAGATAAATAAATAAATGAATTAGTGAAAGTAAGAAAGTGTAAAAGAAGATATACTTGTTGGATGAATTGAATGAGAGTTGGGTCGGTGAGCTTGTTTCCTAGCTGGTCCGTGACGTGGAAAACTGCCGTTCATAGTAACAAATGTAAATGCTTGCAGCTCACAGAAAACGAAAAAGGCAAGTGCTTAAGTAGAGTACCCAAAATATTTTCCGAAAATCAATCAAGTTCCCTTCACATCACATTGTTCGCTTTTTAGAAGCACATGGTTCATTTCATGCAGCCATTTCGAAGAAATTCAGGAACAAATTTTCGGGAGTTCTAGAGCACCCAAAGTTTGTATCCAAAAATTCCCCAAAATCCGGCAAGTTCATTTTGAATATCAGATAGTACTCCACTTTTGGATAATTTTTCAAGCACTATCATTTACGAATCAAGGGTACTTAGTTAATAATAGGAAAAAAGTAAGAATGTTGATACCATCCATGAGCCATCCACCATCCGATGAGATGTAGGATTTGGAGATGATGAGGTCGAGATCAGTAAGCACCTGCACCATCTCCAGCAATATTCCATGGCGATTTGCACTGTCAACCTATGTGAGTACAACTTCACATTAAGATGTGGAATATAATATAAAAGATATAGTGATCTACAAACACGACACAGAATATAATCATGATCATCCAATTCAAAACTTACGTATATGCATCAGACACCGATTCAGATTTTACATTCATAGACACAAGTGCTTACCAAATGTTCAATTCAGGGTTAACACCAAAAAATTCAGATTTGCAGAAACATTAATATTCCAGCCGAATTACTCCAGTCCAAAGAGATGCACTTAATGCGACGGAAAAAAAACCCAACCAATTCTAGAACACTTTTCCGTGAGACATGAATTATTATGTTTACTAACTGTAATGGAAATCACAGACATAACATGTTAAATAACATAATTTCCAATTACTTATCCATGAAAAAATGTTAGCAAATCATAGGCATAACCCAAGGAGTAGAACGCATTGAGAAATACATCAACATAACAGGACTGCGTCATTTGAATGCATCGTTCGTCTCCGTCATCATCAGGCTTAGCAAGTCGAATTTTTTCTTGATATTTGATTTATTTATCTTTTTTATATATGACAATTGCACTGACTCCATATTTTTTCACCATCACTTAAGTCAACTCAAAAAATTTGTTGGCACTTTTAGCTCTTTGACACCTTTTTAATACATTTATACCTTTTGATGCGTTCTTGACACCTCCGACAGTAAGTTTCTGACACCTTTATATTAATATTTGACATCCTCATGTTAAAAAAATAATACATTGACACCCTTCTGATAACTTTTAACACCTTGAAAACTTTTGACACCCTCTATAAAAGAATCTAAGTGCAATTTTTTTACGAGTCGACTGCAGTGCAAGTCTCCCTAGTTTTTTTTTACCTCGTGCCACAGGATCTATTGGTATAACTTAGATAAGTTAGTTGATATAACTTTCCGTTAACATAACTTTTAAATCAACATAGTTTTCCATCTGAAGAAAATTGATTCTGGAATTTATACCTTGACTAGAGTGGAGTCTTCGCATGTTTCGTTATCGATGCAGACCCTGTTTTCATCAGTGATCACAAACATCAGCATCGTATCATCACCACCAAAGCAGTGAAAGCAACACATAACGAATAAAAAAATAATAACAACAAACACATAAGGTAAACTAAAATTATTAATATAAGTGGAAAACAATCCATGATTATCTGATTGATCCCTAGTACTTGCATTACCTTGGAGAATAGATTCTCTCAACAAGAGTCTCAAATTCAGGATCGAAGTACGGCGCACAGCAATCCTCCATCATTCTCATAACTGAAAATCCCAAAAACCAAACAAAATTTTCAGCAAAGAATTGAATTTATCAGATTTTCTCGTTTTCATCTTATTATTTCTCCTAACAATATTAGAACTTGAAAATCAAGCTAATAAGCGACTTTTGATTTGGACAAACCAAACATGAACAGACAGAGATCATCTTAAATCAATCTCTTACCTAAAAACAAAAGATATTAAAAGATATAACTAACAACTTACCTTTTCAAAGAAAATTTACTTTTTTCTTGGCCTGGAGAAGCTTGAGATCTATGGCAAGTGGAGAAGAAGAGATAGAGATAACAAAGAGAGAAAAAAGGGGAAGGAGAAGAAGAGGTTACCGATTATACAATCAAATTTCACTTTTTAACAACCAAAACAAACCAAAATCACTTTCTCTCTCCCTCTACGCGTGGATCCGGCTTTCTGTTCAGCTTTTGCTGGATCTTTCATTTCCTTTCATTTATATTCAATTGCTCTCCGAAGTGGGCGGCTAACATGTAATCTACATTTATTCTCCTTTAAAAAACATGAAATCTATTTATACGAGCAGAAGATGGGGCAGAGACTATTGAAAGTGACACGAAGGATGCACGTGTCGTCGCAGTGGTCTCATCGCCGCGGCCGAGCGTGCGGCGGCGACGGGATCTAAAAACTATGATGTTTCTCAGCCACGAATTCTCGTACTTCTACACTGATCTCGGAGTCTCCTAGTTTCAGATTCAGTATCTCATATACACGTATTTTTAGTAATTTTTTTTATTTTTTGAGATACGTATTTTTAGGAATTTTATGCCTGGAATCATACAAGAAAAATGAAAGTTTTGGATAGATTTTAGGTTTTTTTAAAAGAAATGTTATTTTTTTAACATGGATTTATTGTGCCTTGATGTCATGTGAATTTCAAAAGTTAGTGGTATATGACTTAGCCATAGGTCAAATAATCAAAATTAATTTTTTTTTTTTTATTAGATTTTTTATTGGTATTATCGTAATTAGAATTTCGAGAATATTAAACGTAAAAAATATAGTTTGTATTTTTTTTGTCATAATTATAAAAGTAGAAGGCTTCACTAATCACCATTACTCCAATTAGTTAGTACGACTGAATACTAAATTACATCATAATTTATTCCTTATGAATGATATATTATAGTTCAAATTCTAATAATATCTGTTTGTGTCTGACTTAGTTATAATACAAACTAAAATCACTATAACGTTTTTTAGTGATTTTTGACATACAATATTTTCAATTAAGATATAAAATAAAACAAACTTTTAAAAGTTATAGCAAAAAAAAAAATACTATTTATCGCTCAGTATTTAATTGAGATGTAGGATGAAAATTGAATTCGAGACCAAAAAAAAAAAAAGAGGGGGGGGTGGGGGGGTTCAAAATTGGTTAATTTTTGTAAAAGAGTCTAAAGTGCTATATTTACCGTACTGTTGCCTTTTTATTATTATATTATAGAAGTCAATAGCAATCATGCAAACAAAACGTTTATTATAGCAGTCCATTAACAGATGGGCAATGCCGCATACGTCATGGTCATTGATTGATGATGCAATTTCTATAAATAATTATAAAAGTTGCTTAAGCAATATTGGTCTATTTGCACCCTCATTTGAATTCCTTTTGTTTTTTTTTTTTTGACTTTTCTTTTTCATGGTACACAATCAAAGTTTTGAAAAATTGGGATCTTAAATGGACGGTATTTGAGGAACAGCATATTCTTTCAATTACGTATACATGAAATTTTTTCTAATTATAATAAAAATTAATATCTTGACGTATTTTTTGAAAACAAAAATTGCACATAAAAATTATAGATTTTGATTATATCTATAATTTTTAATTTTAAAAATTTTCTACAAAAATTTTTTTAAAATTTTTGGACTTTAATTTCTTAAAGGGTATAAATGAAATTTATAAACTGTTTTCAAACACGTTATTATTTTAGAGCTCTAAAATATCTATTTTAAAATATTTTTTGAAAAAAAAAAAATATATAATAATTGAGATCTAAAAAATTTTAACTTTCATTTTTTTTAAAATATATATTATAAATATTAATTTTTATTATGAACTGTAGGGAACTTGAGAGATGCATAATAGAAGAAATATGCCCCCACTCCGACGACGTACATTACCATGGTGAACTGTAGAATTAGTACTTATATAAATATCATTATTTGTGGAATTTGCAAAATCGTGATAAGTTGATAATTTTTATGCTTTTTACAGATTTGCACAAAGTTTGACTTTGATTATCCTTCCTTTAATAATTAATGATTAACAGTATAATTTCACATACTAATGATGATTAGTTGGGTGGTCAAACCTGGGATATGCCACAGCCAAAATAAAATAGGACAGAAATCCTATATTTCATTTTATATCTTTATTTTCTATCTCTATACTTTAAATAAATATCTATGTATATTTTTTGAAAAATTTATAAATAAAAATTGTAGATTTATGAAATATTTTTATATTAAACGATTTTTTTCAAACATACTTAAATAGGTGTTCAGTGCTTCAAAATTAATTTGTTTTGAGATTATCGTGGTGGAATTCGTAATAGGAACGCACGCGCTTGTAGGGACCTCAACCTCGCAGAAAATTCCTATGCGTAGTTCCGACCGAAGTTTTGGGTTCCGTGTACATACCTCCCATGAATAGAATAGAGACTCATGCCATTGGGTTTTCAGAAAATCCTGTGAAAAATGTTACACTCCACGCGGATTCGAATCTAGGTGATGACGTTTTTTGAGGCGACTCCTATCAATCCGAGATAACCGCACTCGGCATAGTCTTAACGTTTTAACAGATTTAAAAATCTATTTTTAAATTCGTTAAATTTTTAAAGTTCAAAAATATCTATTTAAAAATAATTTTATAAAAAGTAATTACGCAAATATTTTAGATTTTATCAAAATCTATAACTTTTATATTAAAATTTATTTCAAAACATCATATAAGTATTTATTAGAGTTGGAAACATAAAAGTAGAGACAGAGCGAGACAGGGATTTCTATCCAATAAAATAAGGGACAAAAATAACACCCAATACCCATCACAAAAAGATTCTTGGGAGCGTGGTTAGATATTCTGCTCCCGAGATAGGTATTTTTATTTTTATTTCAGGACTAATTGCCGTTGAACACGAAGTATTTGTACAGCGAAAGTTATAAAATTATATAGAATAAAGAAATTGGCCTTAGAAATTTGGTGAATGTAAACAAGACATTTAGAAATAAAGGATTGGTTGGAATATTTGGGTACTGTTTAGCTGTAGCATTGTGTGTGCAGGATTCGACCGAGTTATCCTTACGTGGCACTAATAATAATAATAATAATAATTATTATTATTATTTGGTTACAAAATCATTCAATCATGGAATCCAAATCACAATCAATCGATCAATCAGATTCTAACTTTGAACGGTACCGTCTCATTTTGTGTCTGGTGTGAAATGATCCAACTTTTACAGACAGACAACACAAAGCAATACACAGCATATTATGTGTCTGGTGTGAAAAGTATCAGTCAATAAGATCCAACGTATTACTAGGCTCAATCATTCATATACTATACAGCACCAGAAATTGAGATTTAAAATAAGGATAATTGCAAATAAGCCCCCCTAAAAATAACAGTCCGCGTTTCAATTCTTGAAAACGCGAAAACGCGTGATGTGGCGGCGCGCGAGCGCACCATGTAAGCGCAAAAACGTATTTCTTGCACGCCATGTCAGCACAAAAACGTATTTTCGAAGGCTGAAATATAAGAGTGAAACTTTGGGAGGTTGTTATACAATTATCCCTTTAAAATACAGCATCAAAGCTGTAACAATTATGGCACATAATATCACATGTAAAACTTGTCATAAGCAAGAATTCGGATATTAGGATCATATATACAGCGTGATTGAGGTTAACATCGACCGATATAATTAATAAGCAAAGGTACAAAACTTGAAGAGAGAACGCAAACAATCACACGAAATACAAAAATTTTATGTCGAAAGCATCGGTCCAAACCGAGCTAAAGCTACGGACATTCACACGATCAGTAATAGAAATTCATTAAAGTGAAAAACAAACACTTATTTCACTTCACTCTATGTATCGAGGTCTAGGAAGCCTCGGTCTTGGTTACAAGGATTCTCTTTAAGTCACATAATTCTCTATAAGCCTTTCAAGTCTCGAATGCTGAATCTCATGGGCCAGCGATCTGCTCTACCATTTATGGGCGCTGCTTCCGGTCTGTTGACCCCCACGGTCTTGGTGACAAAAATAGATCTAGTATGGATTGTGGGTTGAACGGTGAGCTTCTCCCAATGCTACGGCTGAGCATTCGGGTCGACCCGAACCGAACCGATCCGACTCGAAATTCTTAAGGTCGACCTCAACCGATCAGACCCGAATCGACCCGAATTTTATTTCAACCCGAACCGACTAAAATTCGGATTAGTTCGGTCCACTCGAATAACAGCACAAATTATTTTAATTCAACACCAATTCGGATTCGGGACAGTTCGAGTCGACCCGATAGTTGTAACATGAATTTTTTGTTTAAAAAAAAAACATTAGCACATAAAACCAATGAAAAGTAATTAGAACGTGACTCGTGAGGATAATTAGGGTCTAACCCGAACCGATTCGAAATTTGACCGCCGAACCCAAATCGAATTATATAGACCAGAACTATTAAAATGCTAATCCGAACCCGACCCGACCCGAACCCGAAATTTTGGATTTGTTCGGGTCGGGATTCAGTTTTTTGGATATGTTCGGGTAATACTCAACCCTACCCACTGCTCGTTTCGTGGGACCCTCCATGTTCTTGGATATTTAGCTGTTTGACGTGGTCGCCCCACAACCTCGCGGCGGTTGTGGCCGTAGATCACATCAAAATTATTATTTTTTTGTAATTTTTTTTTTCCAAAGAATACGTTTAAATAAATGTTCTAGGTTTTAAAGTTGTAGCAGATTAGCAAATTAGTTTTAAAACTTGCTAAGATTTTTAATATATATATATATATATATATATATATATATATATATATATTAATAAAATTTTTAATATAGAAGTTATATATCATATCAATTTTTTTTTATATTCAAAATTTCTACAACATATTTATATAGTAATCAAAATGACTTTGACACGAACTTTGAGAGATATTTATTTGTAAAGGATTTGAAATGAGGGTTGATATCCAATTATCTAATAACTGTATGACATGTTTTGGTGAGTAACTTTTTATATACAAATCTAGAGTCATGCTAGGGGTTTGCCTGAGCCTACTTCTTGTTTGTTGAGTGACTGTGTGCTAGAAAAGAGCAAATATTATATTTTTCATGATAACTTTTGCCATAAGATGGAACGTGATGAATATAATCAATATATAACATGCATGTTGTTGTATGTTGCATATGGTGCTCCATGACGATGAGATTAGATGAGCTTGCAAATGATATGATTCGTATACGTGCTTAAGAATGACGCATGAGCACTACCCAGGACTTTGATTATTTATGATTTTGAAATTATGCCGAGTTGTATGTTTATGTGTGTGTTGGGCTTAAATTTGTTTCAAGCCCATCACATCCAAACTCAGGAGGATATATATATATAATTATTATATATTATATATATATATATATATATAATATATATATTATATATATATTATTATTATATTATTATATATATTAGATGACAATTTAGGGATGTCAAATTACTCCGGACCCGACGGAAAATCCGATTCCCGCCCCGAATAAAACGGGTTCGGGGTCGGAGATTCCCCGTCGGGTTCGGAGATGGGGAATAAAATAAAATTTTTCGTTTATTTCGGAGTCGGGGATGGGGACTATACCCCCCGCCCCGACCCACTCTAAAATTGTAATGGCATAATTATAATTTGCTTGATTTTATTGCCCCTGTAAAGATGCTATATATTCTAAAATTTAAAGCTTCACCCAAAACCCTAACCTCACTGTTTATGAAATGGATTTGCGTATTCTCTTATATCTGTTTATGTCACATTTGAACTGTTTATGGATTGAAAGTGTTGTTTGCCTATATTTGGTAATATTTATGTGGGTGGATTGTAGGAGGGGTAGGAAATGATTTGTATATTCAGTCTAACATCAGATAATTCTGGAAGAGCATAGGGGATTGGGGATTCTCCGACCCCGTCGGGTCCCCGCGGGGGCGGGGATGGGGGAAAAATTTTAATCCCCGACGGGGACGGGGACGGGGTCGGGAATGGGGACCAAATTCGGGGATGGGGATGGGGAATAGTCCTCCGTCCATTTCCCGCCCCGTTGACATCCCTAGATGACATGCAGGTATGCTTGGGTATAGAAAGGCTAGCCATCAAACTTCAAGAAGATTCATGAAATAGGAAATTTGGTCTATACGCTCGTCCGTATGTGATAAATTAACAAAAGAAAATTGTGATTATTTTTAAAAAATTTTAATATAAAAGTTCTAGATTTTGATAAGAACTATAATTTTAAAACTCGCTTCAAACCCATTAAATTTTAGAGCCCCATTCTATATCTCCAGTTTTATCCCCACGCTCTAAATAAACACTTACATATATCTTTGGAAAAATTTTCAACATAAAAATTATAGTTTTTTATGAGATTTATAATTTTTATATTGAATTTTTTTTTTAAATACTTTTAAATAGATGTTCAGGAACTCTAAAGTCTTAACGGGTTTAAAAATTCGTTAAGTTGTTAAGACTTTAGAGCCCTTGAATTTTATTTAAAAGTAGTTTTTGGAAAAATTTTTGACATGAAGTTGTAAAACTCATCAATATCTACAATTTTTATGTTTTTTTTTTTTTTTTTTTTTAAAGTGTATGTAATTTATGTATCGGAGGATACACCTTGTCTATGTGTGAATGTTTATGTATATTGTGATATAGTTGATGAGGCCTGGTGCCTCGTGTTTGTTCATGACCCTCCTGACATGTGTTAATTAGTGGTTAATTGTGGTATTAATGTAGTTAATTGTGGAAATTAGTTGATAAATATCCATTGCTCGGTTGGAAACAAATGAAAGAACAAGCAAGCGATAGAGATAACGATTTACGTGGTTCGGTTATGAATGCTTTTGACCCTTTAAGTAACAGAAGAACATATTATTACAACACGGCGGAAGAATCAATGCTTTTGAATGCTCATAAGTTAAATCAATGCTTTTGAATGCTCATAAGTTAAAGAGGTGCAGTCGACCCCCTAAAATACATATATGTATTTATTTTTTGGTAAAATTTTTAATATAAAAATTATAAATTTTAATAAAATATAAAACTTTTATATTGAATTTTTTTTTTTCAAATATTACTTCTAAATAACTATTTTGTGTTCCGAAGTTTAACGGATTCCAAAATGAACTTGCAAACTCCATTTAAGCTTTAAAGCTCCAAAATATCTATTTAGAAGTATTTTTTGAAAAAAAAATTCAACATAAAAAATTTATATTTCATTAAGATCTATAATTTTTATATTGTAAGTTTTTACAAAAACATAAATTTTGACCCATATATACCGGATCGGCAGTCGGTTAAGAGAGGGAATCCAACCGGCTCATCTCTTGTCCATGCATCCTGCCTCTCCTTATAACCCGGCCTGCACTTGTTCTGAGGCGAGGATTTGGCCAATGGTGCTAGGTCTGAGCTAGCTTAGATGTACGTAGCTTCTTATAATGAGACGTGACACCCCGACAGCTCCTTTTCCGGCTGGCAATATGTGATTGGCTGGGAGGAGTGGTGCAGTCAGTGGCAATGTCTTTACAAATCCGAATAGAGGGTCACAATCCAATCATTTCATCTCGTCATGTCGCGGACAGCCCCCATGTTGAGTCATGTGGCATCCTACAACGTGCGGAGGATGGACGTTCGGGGTGGTGCAGGATTCTAGCTGATCTAGGAGTTGTATTGTCATGTGCCGTGACATGGTAGTGTTGGTTATGTGCTTCTGGGCTAGGCTTCTCAGGCCTTGTTGAGTTGTTGTGCGGCCTGGATTCATCCCTCATCAATAGTATATATTTCGATGTAGTATATGCAGTTTAGAGTGGTGCTCTTCATTTCACGAGTCATATATATGTGAAAAGGTGCTTAATAGGCTAATAGCTATTTCTTTTTCAGGACGAGGGGATTTATTGTAATAATAAAAACCTACAGGTATATTATTGCAAAAAATACTATAAATCTACAGTTCTACGGCCACTGTTACCATTTCATCATGTTCGCTGCCACTTTTAAATTCCCAATTCCCGCGTTGCTTCGCCGGAGCCTCCGCCCTCGTGCTCTTTCCACCGCTGGCGCTGGCGGTGGCGGCGATTTGCCTCGCTTCTACTGCCTCTCACTCCCTTCATCGAAGGTACGATCTCTATTCCTCTCTTCCCTCTCTCTCTCTCTCTTGACTGCATTTGATCGAGCACTTGAGCTGCTTCGAAACCGCACGAGCTCAATCAGATTCCGATCGGTTCGATTTGGTGCTTTGACACTTTTGGTTTGATTGTTTGCTTAACCAGTGTTTGATTTGGTTAAATATCGTTCTTTTGAGCTGTTTCGACTTCGAACCTGTTTGAATTTGTTTCTGATTAATCGCATGAATTTTGTCTTGTTTGTCTTGGTTCCTTACTCTTCCTGTTCGCAATCGTATTTGCCTCCATTTTGGTAGCTGGAAATCGTTCCAACTGCAGAAGTTTGAGTTGATTCTTATCGACCAGCGCATACTTAACCGGTGTTTGATTTGATTTAATCTAGAGTACGTATGGTTTGATGATGCCAAGCATGATACGAATCTGATTTACACGATTTGATTTTTTAGTTCGTCAAGTTGATTATATTCTTTGTGCAGGGGAATGTAATACGGCTGCAGGGTGACGAATTCTGGCACATGACGAGAGTCCTAAGGCTGGGCGTGAACGATCGGTATTGATCAATTCGTTTAACATATATTTAGTGATGTGATTAGACGGAGAAATCTCCGATCTGATTAGATGTAACATATTTTCCAAATCATGGAATATAGATTCATATTGCCAGTAGATGAACGTCATGTTCACGCTTACTATTTCACCTATTTTTTTAGTTACGAATTAGTTTTAAGTTAATATTATATTATACTGTCTTTCTTTCTTAATGGTATGTTATGACAAACATTGTTAGGATTGAGCTATTTGATGGGGCGGGTGGTTTGGTAGAGGGTTGCATACAACATGTTGATCGAGCTGGAGTCGATATTGTTGCCTCCGATGACCCGAGATCTGTACCATCTGATGCTATACAATGGCATGTATATGTAGCCTATGGTAAATTGAATGTATTCAGTACTTTTTTTATAATACTTAATTATTTACCTCTTACGTAGTTACTTATTGATTTCTTATTATTATAGGTACTTTGAAAGGTGGCCGGGCAGATTGGCTTGTGGAGAAATGCACTGTATGTTCTACCTTACATTTTTAGAGATTACAAACGTGTGTCTGTATTTTTAATTTTATGTCGTCGTTAATGGATATTTTAAAGGAATTGGGAGCAAGTAGTGTCACGCCTCTATTGACTGAGCGATCTCCTTCGATTACTGAAAACCGTGTTGACAGGTTGCAACGAGTCGTACTAGCTGCAGTTAAACAATGTAATTTTCAGTTTATAGAACAGTTTGATTTTATGCCTGTAATATCTTTCTGAGTGAATTTCTTTGCATCTGCGAACTCGCCTTTATTGTTTCTCATGGTAATCTACTTCTGTGTAGGCCAGCGGCTGCATGAGATGACTCTCAATCCACCGATGAAACTCAACAGTTTATTAGCCATTGTAAGTTTTGTTCTTCTATGCTTTTCATAGTCCTATTGGACAAACTGACCGAACTTTGTTGCTATTATATATGCTCAACAACATAGCTGCATGAACTAACATGGGAAGTGTTAAAAAATAGAGTGACATGAATGGAGTCGAAGCATGTGGCTTGATTTCTTTGTTATCAGAAAAAAGTTGGTGAATCCTGTATACAAATGGATGTTGGCCATTGCAGAAGCAGTAGGCCACATTTTTAAAATCAATATATGGTTACAGGAATTCCAATGGAATAGGATTTGGAAATGCCCATTCATGAAAAAAGAGACTTAATAAGCGCATAAAAGAAAATACACTAGCTATAATCATCTAGTATAAAGTTATATAAATTGCAAAAAAGCTGAAAATTTATTTAAGGTGAGATACTGCTTAAAGAGATCAACCAATATTCGAGAAAACTGTTTTAAAATCAATATAGGGTCACAGGAATTTATGGAATAGGATTTTGAATCCCATAAATGAAAGAGAGAGACTTAATAAGCACATAAAAGAACATGCAAAAGCTATAATCATCTATTATAAAGTTATATAAATTGAAAAAAAAGCCGACATTTATTTAAGGCGAGACACTGCTTAAAGATATCAACCAATATTTGAGAAAACTGTTGCAGGCTTTGCAAAGTCCAATTTTTAGTCATCATGTGCACACTTATGTCATCTAATGATCCAACGCTAAATGTTTGGATCACCTATTAGCATTGGCACATTGTCCTACTTCATGCTAAATGTTGGTATTACATAACTCCAAGAAAGTGCAATCGCTTCCCATTCAGACTCTTTTCATATGTGAGATATCTGGTGCTGTGTGGTATTCATGGATACAAGGAAAGAAATAGCAAATAGACGCATTCTTATGTTGCTCGTGCCTTTTTTATGAAACATATAGCATTATAAGTCAACATCGGAAATTAGCCCTAGCAGGGCTTTGCTTTAGGTAGATAATTCCAAAGGGTTGGCATGTCCATGGATGGTTACGATATCTCCTGTATAATCATGTCTGATTGTAAATAGATAGACACACAGAGGTAATATTCATGCATTGTTATACGTTGTGTGCAGATTAAGCGATCTAATATCTCTTTCCTAGCAACCGCAGAAGCACCTCCGCTCATGAGGATACTCTCATCATCCTCTCCCGACGCTAACGGGCTTTTAATTGTTGGACCAGAAGGAGGTTAGTGGCCTTTACTCTTTCTCATGCAGAAGCTAATATATAGGTTGTTTTAATAAGCGCGTGCATATATAGCACGATTATGTCCAGAAAGGAATACTTAATTACGATAATTGAGAATGCAAATAAATCCTACTATTTATTTGCATAATTTCAGACTTCACTGAGAAGGAGCTCAGGCTGATGAAGGAGGCTGGTTCAATTCAAGTTGGCCTTGGCCCCTGCAGATTGCGCGTTGAAACAGCAACCATTGCACTTCTTTCAACTCTTATGATGTGGTCTGATGCACAGAATGCAGAAACTCCGTAACACTTCACGCCAATTCTCTTCGTAGCTGCTCAAGCATCCTTTCGTCCAAGGTATTCAACTTAATTTAAAATTTTTTTTTCTTATGTCTCAGTTTTACCTGTAACTTGTACATTATCAATTTTTAAATCTTGAGGCAACTTTTTTATTTTGGCAGTTATCTTTTCTACAATTAAACTCTGAAGTAGATATGTTTTTAAGAAACTGAAAATGAAAATAAATCAAACTAAAGATATATGGTTGTCATTATAGAATATTGGTTAACAATCACAATTAGTAAGATAATATGTTTCTAAAGTAATATTTAATTTCTTTTTTTCTCTATTAAAAGTACTATATCAAATTTCTTTCTTACATAACTGCAGAACTCGTTCAAACATTTCCTTTTAACTGGTAAGTCGGGGAGTAGGTAGGTAGGTAGTGAATAAGTCAGTTCATACAATAATTCCTTGTTAATTAACATCATCTGAAGAGGAAGCTACAGACTAATTTTCTAATTATTTAAAAAATAATTTGGTTGACCGTATTCTTTTTGAAAGTCATATTCCATCTAATCAAAAGGTAGTTAGATAGCAATTAGTTCTTTTTTATGTGCTCTACCTACCAACAAGAAATTCGGACTATTATTCATCTTGACTGCCTTTTGTTCGTCGTCCCGGCAGAATAACAATGACTATAAAATTGAGCAACTTATATTAAATTATACTTCATCTGGAGAACTATATTCTGCATATTAAAATTATACTGTGACAAGGGATTTCAGAAGAAACTGAAATATATTGAGGGAGAAGAATAACTTATGACGGTAAATTATTATTTATTTAATGTATCGTGCTACATAATTATCATATTTTTTCTTGGAGGTTAATATGTCTTGCATCTCAGTACAGCATTAAAATTATGTAGTCGTTGCCTATTAATTATTAAATAAGGGAAAATTACTGTTCAGCCCCCCGTTTTCTATTTTTGACTGTTCAGCCTCCCGAAACGCGTTTCCACGCCGACGTGGCGGCGCGCGCGTGCCGCCACGTGGCGTTTCGGAGGACTGAATCGCGATACCCCAAACTTAGGGGAGCTGAATCGTGATACCCCAAACTTAGGGGAGCTGAACAGTAAATTTTCTATTAAATAATTATGACTTATGACTGTATCTGTCGCAAAACCACCTCCTTTAAACAATACTACTGCATTCAGACAAGACTTTACCCATTTTTCCAGGAAAGCCGCCCACTTCGAAATTTCTCCTGTTCCCAGCTCTAGGGCAACCTGAAGTTTCGCACCTTTTTAACTCCTCCCGGGTTTGAAATTGTTGGAGAGCGATGAGATGCTAGGTTGGGGATTGGTGCACAGAGATGAATGGTGAAGATTGAGGCGCTATTTTTCGTTCAGATCTTTGTCTCGTGGGGTCTACATTCAACTACTACCTGCCATCTTTATAAATTCTCCGTCCTCTCCTTTCTCTCTCTCTAACCTCGCTATCACGATCCCATCCTTCCAATCTTACACGCCGCTTCTACCTCTGCTCATCAAGCAATTCTCTACTCCTGATCGATGTCATCAAGAACCTAGCAGCTAACATGGATCTCGCCACCCTCTCCCGGCGGCGGTGCAGTTATCTACTCTACATATCCCTCGGCGCTGCCGCTGGCTATGCCGCCTACCGTGCGTACCACCTACCTTCCGTTACCCGCCGCCTTCGCCGTCTCGTTGCAAGTCTTCGTATCCTCGCCACCCTCTCTTCCGCCGCCGAGGACTCTGCCGCAGCCGCTGCTCTTGTCTCCTCCGACCTAGCCGCCTTCCTCCGTTCAGATTCCGATGACATACCGCAGTCCCTCAAACAACTAGCAAAGCTTGCTTCTTCTAAAGAAATTCTATACTCAGCTTCCAAACTCTCCGAATCTTTTGCAGTTGGCGTCACTAGAGGCATCTCTAGTTCAGATTCCAATTTGAATTCTTTCTCAGATTCACTTTTTGGTAAGCTTTGCACTCCAGAAGGCAAGGGTTTCTGTTCTATAGTAGTGGGAAGCTTTGCGAGGAATTTAGTACTTGGTTTCTATCAATCTAATAATTTCTCTACTAATGGAAATCAAGATGCTCCGAAATGGGTGCGGATGATGTGCACTGATGAAATTCAAAAGCTTTTAGGTGATTGTGTGCAGAGATTCACCACTGCTGCGGTTACTGCCTATCTCGAGAGGACGAAGGGGGTTAACGGATACAACGAGCTCTTTGCGGGGTTGACAAACCCGAAACATGATGAGAAAGTGAAGGAGATTCTTGTCTCTGTGTGCAATGGTGCGATCCAGACATTAGTAAACACTTCTCAATCTGTGATCTCTGCTTCTAATTCAGACTCATCCAAGATTAGAGTGGATGATTTGGGTAAAAATGATGAAGATGAGTATACAAGTAAAAAGGTTGGAAAGGGATCGGTCATCCATAATCTATCATCTATATTGTCAGTGCCAGGCAATCGAAAGTTTGTGCTGGATGTTACAGGGCGCGTGACATTCGAGACTGTGAGGTCCTTCTTGGAATTCCTTTTGTTAAAGCTCAATGATGGAGCTAGAAGAAGTGTCAAGGCTGTTCACAAGGATGTTATAGAGAGAGGCTTGGAAGTAGTTCGGTACATCAGTGCTAAGTCGATCGTGATTGCTACGATGTGCCTTACCTTATGCATGCACATGATTTTAGGGGCGAGATTGTTGATGCCAGCATAGGTTCGAAGTTGTTGAGTTGATATCTTATTATCGGTGTTTGAAAGTGAAGTATGTCATCATTATTACATGTTGGAGGAATTGTAGTGTGGAACGAAGCTCAAAAGGTTTCTCTTGGAAAGAAAGATGCTCGAAAGGAAAATCTATTATATTGGAAATTGTATGGTTGATGGAATGGACAATCCCTGTCCTTTAGATTGTAGAATTAGACAGAGTGCGGTCTGTAGGGTGGCTTTGCTCTCTTCTGTGGAATAAGTGGTATCCGATTAAATTACTTTACTACCCTCAAGTATTATTTTAAATCATTAAGTAAGTTAAGCCAAGTTCAGTTTGGTTCTTCACCTCTGATGATTATCACGTTTCCTATTTCTTGATTTTTGTGTATGAGATCTTTGCAACTTATTTTTGGTAGACATCATAGCAGTTGCCAGACATTCTCCTGTCCTGGATAATTTTAGTTTTAGTTTCATTCTCGGTAAGGCTTATACATATGCATCTTCAAGTAAAAATCTAAATTTGGTGGCTTTTTGATAAAATATACGCATACGATCATATTAGATATCTTTACAGCCGGCAGGGTCGTAGCCATAACTATTCATCACTTCCCCAATGATAGAGGATGACTTATATAAGGTCTGATTTCTTCTTTTTGTGTCTCCCCTTTGTGTTCATAGATATAACTACAAACTTCATACTGATGCATTCACGATAGACTGGTATGGACACATCTCTTCTGCCTGACAACCTGTTGTTTCTTTGTGGCGTTATTGGGATGGGGCAAGGTTAAGTTCGTTGTTCACTTGAACGTTAAAATGAGTTATTTGTTGAAGGCTGTGTTATTTTCTTATCAGTAACAGCACCTCTTGGTGCTATTCTCACGGCTCTCATATGTTGCCCGCTGTAAGCTTCAAAATACTGTAAAGATCTGTCAGGTGATTTGTTGTGAACACACTTTTTAAAAGACGGATTTCTACTTGCGTGTCGGTGTGAATGCCAAGTTTTTACTACATTCTTACTATCTTGCGTCTATAGTGTTGTTAATTCGCCTATTTGCTTCGCATGCTGGACTGAGTCACCTTTAATGGTAATTTCATTCCACTTACGAATCAGAATACTGTAAAATAATTGTTTATGCAGTGTCATGGTCCCATATAAGTTTGAATGATAGGCCTTTTCTTTCATTTTATATGTAATTTTCAATTTTTTACCTGTAAGCTACTAGCATTATCTTTTCTTATATTTTTTTAAATCCCAAATCCGTCCAGCTGTTTGTGACTTATTCTTGAACTAATTTCCCATGGGAATTTATGAAGGTAGAAAAAGCTTCAACCATGTATAAAGCCTCTTCTATGAAGCATCAGCAGTTTCAGATTTATATCCTGGGTACCATCCTTTCTCCTTTTCTAATCTTTTTCTTTTTTTTTTTTTTTTTTTTTTTTTTTTTTTTTTTTTTAGAAAAAAAAACTTGAATTTGTATGAACAGCGCCTTGCTTTTTAGGCCATGTTTCGTCCAGCTCATAACTTGGCCTTCATACTGGGAGCATGTCTATTGAGAGCTTTAGGGAAGTTTAGTTGTCTGAATTAGGTTGGGGTGTTTATTTTATAAAAGTTACATTTAAATCTCTAAAATAAAATTTTATTTTACCTAGGTCCATTTTAGATTTGCGATACCTTATGTTTAACCTGTGACGCCATGTTTGATTTATCTACAACGTGATTTGATCTGCCACACCACAACATGACAGAGTTTTTGTTATGAAATTGGTTTAATTTATTTATCCTGAACTTCTGCAGCTGGTGCGAGTTAAATTGAACCCACCCAATGATGTGGGATTTGTTAGTCTCTTAGTATATGGGATTAACACTTTTGATTGGTAAATCAAAATTAGAATGAGATGGAAATTAAAATGCAACGGAATAGGAGTCAAAATGATCAAATATTGTATAATATTTGGTACATTATAGAATCGAAATTAAATTATAATTTTTTGTTGTTACATAAATTAAAGAATTATAATTATATTCCAATTAGCACTTTTGATTTTTATTGTAATAAAATGAATTGCACTAGTAAAATTATAATTATTCATATTACCATTATAATAGAATATTGTATGTAAACATCAATAACAATCAATATAAAATAATAAATTTTTAGAAACGTAAATTTAAATGATTAGCTTAAATTAAAAATGAATAAAAATTTAATGCACTAGATAGTATAATTTTTTTTGGGGCTTTTGCGTATCAGCTTCCGTTTCTATTTTTTATGCAAATCAGCCTCCGAAATCGAATTTTCAGAGGCTTATTTTTTTTTATTTCAAAGGCTCATTTGCTTCTTTTTTTTGCAAATCAGTCCTTCGAAAATTCGTTTTTGGAGGGTAATTTGTAAACCTCCAAAATAGGGGGCCTGATACGTAATTTTTCGTTTTTTTTTTCCATTGCTATATATTATTTTAGGATTTTTAATATAATGGTGACAAGTCAGATTTGAGAAATCTAATAAGCTAAAATTGGTCTATTGGTATGTCAATGCCCAATGGCAATTTGAAGCATTAGTACCTCTTAAAAAATTTGTTGTTCAGGGATTCGGGAATCGCGTTATAAAATTCTAATTGCCCATATAATATGATCACATTTTTCCAATGTAATGAGAAAAATATGCCTATGTAGAAAGTTTTTTATGCACTATTTAAAATAATTTTCTTAAAAAATATTGTTGGTACAGTATTTCAGTTTTATACTTTCTGGATCTATCAATCGTAGATAATATTTGTTAAGGCTTAACCATTGGTATACGTCGGGGTATAAATAAATTGAGCCGTTTATGAACAGTTTGAGCTGACTTGCTAAAAATTCTGACTCAAAATCGGCCTAAACAAATAGAGTAATATTCGCATTCGGCTATATAAATTTGTGAGCTTGAAAAAATAGTCTTAATAAAAATATCATAGAAAATTGAAAATATTTTATTTTTTATATTATATTAATTTTTATTATCTAAATTTATGCTAAAAGTAAATAATAGTTATTGTGAAAAATAAATATAAATTAAATAAAGTAACATATAAATGCAATAAAATTTGAATAAAAAATAATAATAATATACATTTACAATTCATTAATAATTATGTTTGAGATTCACTCGAGTCAAATTCAATTTGAACTCAAACTCAATTTAAAAAAATAATTAAATTAAGCTAAATAGAGCACTATTCGATTCGAACTTATTTTCAAGCACAGGTCTCGAGGGAAATCTGCTTGGTTTTAGATGCGGGAGGTCAACTGTCCAACCGCTTTCGCAGGTCAAAAATTTTGAAATTTATTCTCGTTGATTTTGCTTTTTAGTGGGCCTGAATAACAATCTAACAATGTGAAATGGTAGTATGGGGGCCCATTTTTATATTGGCCTATAATGTAAGAGTAGACTTTAAAGTGATGGCGCCACTATATAACGATGCTAACAAATGCCATTCTATTGCGACTCTAAGAACTAAGCTGTTCTAATCTTCGCTATCTTTCCGGCCATTATGTAGGACAACTTGAAAACCCACAAACCACACCACAGTGATGCAACTTATCTAGATTAAAAAAGAAATACTGTTGTAATTTTTATTTTTATTTTTGAAAAATGGTCTAAAAATTTATTGATTTAAAATTTATATCTATAGCAAATACTTTATCGATAGTACTATGAACTTTTGTCTTGAAATGTAGTGAAGTAATGGATTTAATATTGGTAATAGTTTACGGTTTTTTTTTTTTCTTTTATTTTGAGCAAATATCTTTTATGCCAAGGAAAGTGGCTACCAGAATTACTCACAATAAATAACTAAAGCAATTTATTGAGTTTAATTAAAATGGCTTCAAAAATAAATACTTCGCGTACACTCTTGAGGCAGCATCTGACAAACTTTTGAATAATCTAATACTCAAACTTATCAATTGAGATCAAGCCAAAAGAAAATAAGTGGAAGTGTAATGCTAAAGACTATCCTTTTGTCTCTTTTCATCCCTCCTATCTACTTCAATGGGGGAAATGATATAATAGTTGAGATTGTGGTGTATGTAAGAAGATTAAATGGTGAGATAAAGGAACACGCAATGGATTAGAGGGAAACTTGGAGGAATAATAGAAGGTTTCCTTATGTTTTTGCCGTTCTAATTTTATCTGATGTCAACGAAGTGACGAGGAATAATAGAATGTAAATTTTTTTACTAATGTGGGATGGATCTCGGGCCCAATGCTAGACGTGTTAGAAAGGTTACGAAGTATTACTCTTGTAATATTTTTCAGCTCAACACGAAAAAAATCTTATATTTTGTCACTTAACTTCTCCGCCTACAATTGTAACACATTACCACATTTTTTTAATTATTTTCGTAGACATAAACTATTTTATCAGCTAAACTACGTAAAAATTTGTCCATTTACTGACATAACTAATTGATATTAACGTTAACTTTGTCTCCGCAAACCGTGTGATCCAGCTGAGGACGTGGTTTCATCACTTATTACTCTAAACAAGAGATAAGGTCTACAATGACAGAAAGCATTCATCATTTAATCCAGCAATATTGGAAAAAGTGGAATACAAACAAGATTAACCAACTAATTGATAGCTTTTCTATTGGCAGAAAAGAGACCCACTAAGTCCATAATGGACCTATCTGTTTTTAAACTTCCAATATTTTCTATTTATTTATATTTTTTATCATTACGCGTGTCACCACCTTGTTATCTTCACGATGGATCATAAAAAATGTATAGGCAAAGATGTCGTGCAACACTCCTGCCTTGGTCACGAGCTCAAAATTCATAAGTTCATGCATTTATTTATTTATTACCCCTTGTTCTTTTTTTGATCTCTAATTATCGATTTTGATTTCTATCTTACATTTCAACAAAAAAATTGACCGGAACAGTAACTTCTCACTGTCCGCGCTTACTGAAATTCGGGCCACCGACTTATACGTCACGAAGGACAGATCGCGGTCACTTTTCAGCATTAAATTTAGCTAACTAATTATGCCAATACTAGTTGATTAATCTTTGTCCTTATACGGCGAGGAAGCGATTTGTTTATTTCCTTTGCAATTTTCTTCATTTTCCCCTAGCCCTTACTTTCTTTTCATATCTTCTAATTTCCTCCAATCAACCTCTCCTAATCTCTAACTTTCTCTTTCTAATTGTTTACTTGTGAGATCAAATTTAGATTTTGTTCCCAATAAACATAGGGAGGCAAGGAGATGTTATAGGCAAAGGTCCCCGTCAATCTAAAAATCATGATTTTGCGAGCAAATATTAGGGAATTGTAGAACGTTTTAATTCTTCGTGGGTTGATAGTTCATATGTTTTTTTGATACACTTATTTTAGGTTTATTTGTTTGTATATTTTATGTAATTATATAGAAATCTGATTTATTACAACATTGATATAGTTCCGTTTTTATATGTGTTCTGTTCAAGGTTTACCGTATCGTGCCTTTCGAGTTTCGGTGCATTCGAATCTCGAGACGTGCCGACCGTGCCGATCATGCCGTGCTGATCGTGCCGTGCCAACCGTACCGATAATAAAATATTATTTTTATATTTTATATAAATTAAAATATAAAAAAACTACAACTAAATAAAAATAAAATTTTAAATAAACAAATAAAAAAATAGTTAAAAAATTTTAAAAAAATAAAAATTAATTATAATATATTCCTAAAACACATTTTCAAAATTATAAAAAAAATTAAAAAAAATTAAAAAAAAAACAAATAAATGGTCCGCCCGCATGCGCGGACCCAAATCATGTCCGCACACGCACGCGGACCACAAATAGATCCGCGCATACCCTAATCAGGTATGTGCGGATCCTAAACAGGTCTGCGTGGACTCGAATTAGGTCATGCGCTGCGCGTGATCTAAACCATCGTCTTCCTGAACAGTAAAATCAAAAAAAAAAAAGGTTGGAGCCAAAACACTATAAAAAGCAAATTTAATAAGTTATTTTACGAATACTCTTTACTTTGTAGTTTTTTTTTAGCATAACGAATACTCCAACCTTCATCTCGTGAAAATAAGCTTCAGCTGAAAATAAAAAATAATTTGTGTATGCGGATTTTTTTTTTTCTAAATTAAGTTTTAGTTCTCGCTTTTCATCACCCGCATGTAATTGGTTCATTATAAATTGGGCATTCTAAAAGGAGCAATACTTAGTACCTCCAACCAAATTACCAAAAAAATAATCAAAACTAATAAAAAAAATTCAAACACTAAAGGGAAGACCATCTGTAGTAGGAGCCCACAAATTAAAAATAATTTTTTTTTTAGATAATTTTATTTTTGGCATATTAGTGCAAAATTTGGTACAAAATTTAGAAAAATTGTCACCTAGTATATGGTGAAATCATAATTTTTTAGATATTATAGAAATCAATATTCAAATATAAAGTATAGCTACGAATGGAACAAAATTGTCACCTAATATGTGGTAGAAGGAAGGTCAGAAAGTAGAGCAGAAATGAGCGTTATTGTAGATCTAATGGCTTGAGTGGACTTTGTCAATTTTGTTTTTGTTTTTTTTTTTTTAATTTTTTGTTTGATTATTGTTAAAAAAAGAATATGGATTTGGACCTGTCAAGACTTATTTCTTTCTTGATGATGAGTGGTTTCCAACTAGGTTGAATGTTACATAACCTATAACAAGTAGGGTTTGAATATAACTCACTTTATAAATAACATAATATTAAACTTTCAGAACATTAATATATGTTGCCATACATCTACAACCAACCATGATGATGATCATTACTGTTGGAGCTAATACATGATGTCCTCCATTTCTTTTTTTAAGATTAGTGGAGGTGAAATCCTGTCCGTAACCAGCTCTCTTCGAACGACCGTCGTAACAAATAAACCTACGGGTGGCACTGATCCCTGTTCTACAAATCGAGAGAACCCATCCTTACGGATAGAACAGACCACGGCACTCAACTTCGAAAGTACTTCAAACTTAGCCCATTTCACTCCCACGAGGTACAGCGGAGGAAAACCCTCACACACATGTTGCAGGTGTGGCGCCTGTGGGGATTCGAACATGGGGGCGAGCGGTTCCTGAGCCGCCCGCCCCACCGCTCGTCCCACAGGCGCTGGACGCATCTCTCATTTCTTAAGATCAATATATTGCCAACCTATGCTTATCAAAGCTCTTTAACTTGAGATTATTAATCTCTTAGATTATCATCTGCTAGGTGGTAGACTGGTAGATTACTATTAAAAATATGTTTTTTTGACAATTCAAAGTAATTATGCAATAATGTTATCATAGGACATGTTTTTTTAAACATACTTTTTTGAGAAATAGATGTTGACATCATCTCAAACTTGACTGCATGGGAGGATGCTATTCTGAGCTCGATATCGAGACAAAATTCTCCGATGCACGTACAAGGGCGTACGTGCACCTGTTACTATCAGCGCTCGTAAGATTCGAAGCTAAATGGAAAGAATTTCTGAATTCCCCCTTCCTCCCTCTCCCATCTATCCATCCACTATGGCACCCAGCCACCTTCAATATTTTTAGAGATACTAAAGGGGTAAATAATTATACAACAATCTCATGATTATCAAACGCGGAGATGATCTTATGGTTGAACTGAGTTTCTTCTCTAGATCTCCCCGAGCGGTGGTTGGGGCAGAGAGCATGATTCATATTAACAACGTACTCGATAAGTTGCTATTGATTTTATAGCTGAAAGAAACTTAAATCGTCCAAAAATAGTGATGTATAAGGATCTATACAGTCGATAAGTTTTAAAAAAAAAGACTTCATTAATGTTATAATAAAAAGAAGAAATTGTTGACACTAACTTTTTTTTTGTTGTGATGGATGACAAACGATGCACATTTAAAATGATAAATGGTCAAGCATAGTTGGATGTGCATGGTTACAACTGAGGACTTGTTATATTTAATGTTGATTCTTTAGTGGCTATCATGAATAAATAATACAATCCAAGTGCAGGGAAAGGAGCCAATAAATGTCCCATCAACAATAAAATGGAACTATAATTGTTTATTTGTGCTAAATGATCCTTTTCATTACAAATATTTATTAAGGATAATTGCATATCAGTCCTCTAAAATAAATAGTTGCATATATCAGCCTCCGAATATACATAAACACGTAATATGATAGCACACGAGCGCTGCCACATCAGCACATAAAAGTGTTGGACGCTGAAACGTAAAGGTTAAACTTTGGGGACTGATATGTAATTGTCCTATTTATAATGGATAGGTGAACAACACAATTCATTACATAAGGAAAGGGAGACTTTTATATCAGTACCTCCCTTAAATCCTATCTTATAAATAAACCCCTTAATTACAATCCATCATTTTTTACGTCTTAAAAGATATATTTAGAATTTTTTTTTTTGACAAATTTTAAAATATAAAAGTTGTACATAATATTAAAATTTATTTTTCTTATATTCAAAATTTTTCTGAATAATAATTCTAAGTAGTTATTTTCATATTCTAAAATCTTGGTAGACTAATTTTTAAACTCAATAAATTTTGAAATATCAAAATATATAATTAGGAGAATTTGCTGAAAAAATTATAAATATAAATATTGTAGATGTTAACGAAATTTATTTTTTTATATTCAAAACTTCTCTAAAAAATATTTATATAATAATTAATATATTTTAACACAAATTTTAAAATAGAAACCGATTTACAACGAGTACAAAATCAGCCACTGATTTGCATAAATTTTCAAAATTATTATTTTCCCTAAGGAAGAGAATAAGGAAAAAAAAGAGCTACAAGTCGTCCTCATTGCACTCTACAGATTCATATAGAGGTGGGAACGAATACAATTTTCATGATGTGGAAAACTCCCTCCAACTCTACAGCCCCGTTTCTATTCCCATTCTTTGTCTTCACATCCTAAATAAATATTTACATATATTTATTTAAATAACTTTTAACATTAAATGTATAAATTTTGACGAAATCTACAATTATCATATTGAAAAATTTTTCTAATTTTTTTCTCTAA
Source organism: Xerophyta viscosa (assembly GCA_002076135.1). Taxonomy (NCBI): domain Eukaryota; kingdom Viridiplantae; phylum Streptophyta; class Magnoliopsida; order Pandanales; family Velloziaceae; genus Xerophyta; species Xerophyta viscosa. The sequence continues at coordinate 68,809 of MJHO01000091.1, read as the reverse complement.
ATATATGTTTTGGAGCTCCAAAATCTTAATGTTTTAATAGATTTTAAAATTATTTTAAATCCGTTAATATTTTAAAGTCCCAAAAAGTCTATTTAGAAGTATGTTTGAAAAAAACTTTTAATATTGTAAATATAATTAAAATTTATAGCTTTTTTTTTAAAAAAATTTCAAAAAATGCAAGTATATTTTTCGTTGGGATATGGGGCGGGGACAGAGGGTTTATGTCGGACGCTATAGTACTTGTTGAGTTACATATGTGCTTCTATTTCCCTTTATTTATTTATTTTTGAGATAAAACTTTCACTTTGGGCTGATCCTATCTAATTCCTTTTAACTTATAAAATCGGATAACGCTTACTTATCCTTCATCATACTATCCATGTACTTTCACAATATACTTTCCGCATGCAGAACAAAATCCGTGCCTCTCGCGTGCTGTGAGGTCAGATTAGTATCCTCATTTTATGAGATAGAAGTTGTCCCGGAATATTTTGCATTAAGATTCCCTTTAAAAAAGTTTTCCAAGGTCATATTATGGTGGGTAAGATTATCAAGATAATGTGCCAAATCAGACCTACCTTTGAAGAGCCAAAAAAAAAAAGGAAAAAAGAAAAGAAAAGATTAGACCTAATCAGTGGATTCAGTTTAATTCAATCCATTGGCAGGATTTGATGATTTGATTCTCAATCAGGTAATCAAAAGTCTACCCTAATATTTGATTTCACATTAGTCCCTTGGACACGTGGACTCAAGTTGACTACAAACAAGAAAAAAAAAGGCTTGCCTTTGATTATATTCTAGATGGTGGAAGTTGAAGATTATAGATCAGTCCAAGATTGTAATTATGATTCTAATATAGTATATTATATATTATTTTAAATAACTTTATTTAACATGTCATAAAGTCAAGCAGTAATAGTGATAAATTAGAACAATAAAACCAAAGAGATAAACTTGTCAATTAACAAAGCAACTTAGCTTGTCTGCCCAAAAATTTGCTCAAAAACCACACTGGAAAATCACAATTTGTTTCGGCTATCATGAGAATTTCGTGCTCGGATAGAAATTAAGCGTGTAAAGACAAGAACGTCGTGAACCTCATGCCTAAGGATCGAAAGAAATTGTCTAAGATATTTGAAAACGAAGATCTATCGATATTCTGGTTAAGAGGTATGATACACGAAGTTGAAGAAAAACATCTATCATACACAAGAAACTCAAAAAAAAAAAAAACTACAAACATCGATCGAACTTTCAAACTTGAACAAAAAAAAAAAAAAAAAAAAAAAAAAAAAAAAAAAAAAACCTACAATAGTGCACAGTGACGTACAAGCGTCTATGTAGCCAACAAATTAAGCAAGAAAAAAAATTAATCGGTGCTGTAGTAACTTGATGAAATAATTTTTGTTGGCTTAGCTTCAAATCATCACATTTATTGCGATTTATTAAACATGAAAGAAGCTTGAATTCTTCTTGTATGAGAAGTTAATAAAAATTACATGAAGAATAGGCAGACATATAAAACTCTTGACATATTATCACACAAATAACATAACTTGCCAAATTACATAACATTTATACTAGTCTAGTACTCAAGATATTATGTGTAAATTAGCATATATACTTAAACTTTCCATAATAATACGCAACATATCCATCAACACTAGTAGCTTACGCTCCTCTTCGCTCATATTATCGCTCTTTTGACTACTAACAGTGGGAAATGGTACAATTCGTGGGGTATAATGGGTGTAATATAAGAAGATGAAGGATGGGGATGGAGTAGGAGCAACGACATGAGGGAAACAAGAAGCGATACAAATTATTATTCTACATTACATGCATATATATCTCAATACATACATAGAACACATGATATGAAAGTACTCTCTTGCTAGGCCAAAGAAACATATTCTTATATTTTTCATGGATTCTTCTTGTTCGTGTAGATGTAGTCTGTTCGTGCGGCGAGTGTTCTCCTCATCAAACACTCTTCTTCTCCTTCTCCTGCTTTGCAACTTTCGTCCGTCTCTTCAATATTACTAGGATTTTCACCAGCCTCCTCCGTGACCTATATTAGTTAAAATTAGCAAATATGAATATATAAAAAAATCAAGTCTATCTCTTCCAAGCTTTGGAAGAGTGGTTTCTTCGCAAGTAAATTAAATACGCCTTAAGCATAGAACTATTTATTTATTAATTTATTTTTTAAGAGAAACTAAGGTGGTATACGGTCACCATAGTACTTCATTCAAGGAGAAAATTACGAAACAGAAACAACAAGTATAGATATATGAAGTATGTATTAGAAGTTACCTTAGATTGCGGGTTCGAGGGCATCGGCCTGGCGGACCGAGCAAGTGAAATCATCAAGAGAAGAAGAGAAACCAAAAGTATGGTCCTCTTGTAAGACATCTCTTCTTGTTCTTCTCTTTTGAGAACTATTAAGTGTTTTCTTCACTTTAGGAAAGTTATGGAGGGTGGTGGAGGGGATTTAAATACTTATCACAGCAAGAGGAGGGTAGACTTTGATTAATCAGATAATAATAAACTCATTTACACCTAATTATCTTATTATACTATTATTATTGCTATAATTGTGTTTTAATTGGTGTGTCCTTGTGATGCTGTTCTTGTCATTATTTGTCTTGTTGTTGCTGCTGTTGCTAAATATTTAAGTGAGTGGAGCATTGCCGACCTTTGGGTGTTCGGGTCATCCCTTAAATGTCCAACACGAATTCCGGTATTATTATGTGCATGAGAAATGAGTTATGCTCCGACACTACAAACGAAAAAGACTTTCAATGACCGCCTATATCGGTCGTTGATGGCTAAAAATCGGTCATTGAAACTTTCTGCGACCGCGGTCAACTGTCGGACACAGAAGGTTGGTCACTGATACTATCAACGACCGCTTCTAAAATTCGGTCGTTGAATATACACTATTTAACGACCGTTATAAGCGGTCGCAAAATGACACTTTCAGCGACCGAAAATAATCGGTCGTAAAAACCCCTCTTTTTGTGACCACTTTGTCGGTCATAAAAAGTTCACCTTCAGCGACCGCATTTAGCGGTCGCTGATGGGTGGTTATTTTAACAAAAAAAAAACCTTCCCCTGCCATTCACCGCCGCACGCTCGCCGCGTCTCGCCGCCGCACGGCTCGCCGCGTCCTCGCCGCCGCACGGCTCGCCGCGTCCTCGCCGCCGCACGCTCGCCGCTGCACGCAGGCCTCGTCTCGCCGCTGCACGCTCGCCGCGTCCTCGCCGCCGCACGCTCGCCGCGTCCTCGCCGCTGCACGCTCGCCGCTGCACGCTTGCCGCGTCGTCGCCGCTGCACGCAGGCCTCGTCTCGCCGCTGCACGCTCGCCGCGTCCTCGCTCGCCGCGTCGTCGCCGCTGCACGCAGGCCCCGTCCTCGCCGCTGCACGCTCGCCGCGTCGTCGCCGCCGCACGCTCGCCGCGTCGTCGCTCGCCGCACGCTCGCCGCGTCCTCGCGCCGCACGCTCGCCGCTGCACGGCTCGCCGCGTCCTCGCCGCCGCACGCTCGCCGCGTCCTCGCCGCCGCACGCTCGCCGCGTCGTCGCCGCCGCACGCTCGCCGCGCCCTCGCCGCCGCACGCTCGCCGCGTCGTCGCCGCCGCACGCTCGCCGTTGTCTCGACGCCACAGCCGCGGTTTGCCGCCGCCGCAGGCCTCGTTGCCGACCTCGAGCCGCTGCAACTGCCACTGCCGCCATCTCTTTCTCCCTCTCAATCTGTCTCTGTATTTCTATCTCTCACTCTCAATCAATTTGCCCGCTTAAATTTTCATTAAAAATTTAATTTCCCGCCCAAACTTTTCAACGACCGACTACTGTACCGGTCATTGATAATGTCGTTCTTCAACGACCGATTTAAATTCGGTCCTTGAAATATAACATTCAATGACGGATTTAATAGCAGTCTTTGATAATTGTGATATTCAACGACCGTTTTGCAAAGCGGTCGTTGAAAATATTACTTTCAATGACCGACTTTGTAACGGTCGTTGATAATTGCGATATTCAACGACCGCTTTATTATCGGTCATTGAAAGTAATATTTTCAACGACCGATTTATAAGCGGTCATTGAAAGTTGATTTTCAATGACCGACTTCTGAGCAGTCGTTGATAAGTCTAGTTTTCAATGACCGATTTAGAGCGGTCATTAAAATATGCTTTCAACGACCGATTTTTAGCGGTCTCAAAAAAATCGGTCGTAGAAGACCCTTTCTGTTGTAGTGCGATGACCCGAAAATAGAGAATAGACAACTTTGGCGAATATTCAGCTGGAGTTGTTAATATAGTGGTTGGATAGGACGTCAGTATTCTACGTCTGGTTCGGGACGCACATCATACCGAAATTTTTTTTCTAACTACTGTTCCAACCTAATGTGGGCTGATGGATTGTGATTAGAAAACGAAATTTCTAATAATATCGAAGGTTGTGACATCGAAAAAATTTCATCTCGTTGTCTTAAAAAAAAAGGAGAAAGAGAGAGAGAGAAATGAGTTACATTAGGCTCACCACATGCAGTGAGCCTTATAATGTTGTATGATTACTTTTTTTTTTTTTAATTTTTTTTAAATGAATAAATATTAAGCCTAAGATTTGTTTTATATATTTTTTCTTTTGTCTCCAACGAAAAACGATTTTTGTTTTTGTTTTTGTTTTTTCATAGTGTCTTAACATACTTATCGTTGTTATGAGACAAGAAGCTTATAACATGCAAGTCTAAAAATATAAACTACGTCGTTCGGTACTAGTAGCCCGTCTCTATATTCCCAATAAATAAATTAAAAAAATAGCGCATAATTTGCGTATATCAAGTCCACGTTAACAAATTATTACGTACAAGAAATAAATATTTTCAGAATATCATCTATAGTAATGAATCCACTTGCATATATTTAAAGGTAAGAAAGTCTCCTAAATTCATATTTTGATGGAAAGTATAATAAAAAGATTCATCTACGACTCAACCCTAAACTAATATACAAAATAAAATGCAAAAGAAAATGTTATCACATTATAACAGCTATGTCAAACTTCAGATTTCTTGGGTAATTATATACATAAAGACACGTACACACATTAACTCAAACACTATTTCTCTAGAGTATTCGAAGTAATTTTATATGAATATATTATTTTAGTTTTATTTATAATTATATTTTTACTATCAACTTAAGCTTTTAGTAGATATGAATTTTCTAAATAGGATATATAAGAATTTGAGCTAGTACTATATATATATATGTTTATGGCCACAAATTTTAACTAAAACTTTTTTTTTTAATTTTTTATTCTTCTCAAAAAACCTTTTTTTTTATTGAAGTCAAATAACCTTTCTTGTTATAAAGGTATTTAGAAGATCAACTCACCCACACTGCTTAACCTCTTGAAAGTACTTGCTATACTTTCAATGGATTTATCATTACTACCAAGTACTTGAAATTTCAATTAAATTTTAAAAGTAAAAAATAACATATCGACCTCTCTGATTTTAAAAGTCTTTAAGAATCAATTCTGCTTTTAAATAATATAATTTCTATTTTGAAATTCCTATAAGAATACTTTAATTATTACATTTCTTTTTAAACAAGTTTTAATATAAAAAATAGATGCCGATTCAATTTTTTTTCAAAAAAGTAAAAATTTTTGAGGTTTCAAAGTTTTAGATTTAAAAATTAATCTGTTAACGCGATAAAACTTTTGGAGTTTCAAATATTTATTTAAAAATGTCTATTTTGGAAAATTATTAAGTACAAAAAATATTTTTTTTATATAATTTATAATATTTGTGTTCAAAATTTATTCAAAAAATACTTTTAAATATGTATTTTGGCATCGATGATAATGGGTTATAAATTAGAAGTTTATTCTTAAATAAAAATTTTAAAGATAGCGGCTGATATGTAAGTCTCCCATTTGTTCATACAAATTTATGATTATAGATACAATACAAATCATGGTAAAACTAAAAATTGGATGTAAGATTTTAATAGCAAGTAAGATATGTTTGGATCAAGGTTTAAATGTCGAGCAGCACTCTCAGTGCTGCCCGGTACATACCGGAGCCGCCAGACTCCGACACTGAAATTGTGCCAAGCCAGCCGGTACCTTCCCCCTCTCTCTCTCCTCCTCCCTCTCTCTCTCTCTCTCTAATTTTTTTTAAAAGTCTTCCTCCTAGCGGCCGAGCTGGCCAGCACCGTCTCTCTCTCTCTCTCTCGTAATTCTTTTTAAAGTCTTCCTCCTTCTGTTCGCCAGGAGGAAGAACACAAGGAGGAAGATGAGGATGGTCGCCCGCATGCGGGGCGACCGGTGCCGGTCGCGCCTCATGAGGGCAACCACTTCCTTTTTTTTAAAGCTGCCAGCCGCGCGCCGCGCGGGGGCATGTGACCCATTTTATTTATTTTATGTTTAAAAAAAAAATTATAAAAAATTATATAATTTATAATAAACTATAAAAAAAAACTAATATATTACCATCGGCACGGTTGACATGTCTCAAATTTAAAATTTACAGAAATCCAGCATGAAACGGCACTTAAAACCTTCGTTTAGATGGAATTCCATAAAGTAGTTCATAATTCAGCCAGGAGTAAAACAAATAAAGAAAGATCAATTAGAATTTTTTTTTTATTCTTGATTGCTACAAATGAAAAAAAATTAAACAACTTAAATTTGTTAATCCATAATGCATGTTATTTTGGATTATGGATTGCTCCCATCTAATAAAACTTCAATCATTTAGAAAACAAATTTAAATAATTTCTTCATCTACTTTCAGTTGGGATATACCTATAATTATTATCTTTTTCTTTGGGGAAATTCCTATTGCCTCATACACAAGTTCGTTGGAAATTTCTAACACATTGTTGCACCTTTCAAAGCTTCTCTTTTGTTCATTTTTTGTCTCTGTCAGTATATTTAGATATTTACATATTAGATAATACCTAATATATAAGCTAATATATTTGTAGTTAGTATATTTAATGTGCTACCACATTACGTCATTTTCTAATATGACAAACTCATATATATATATATATATATATACACACACACACACACGTTGATCTTTTGGGTCAGCCTCTCTTGACGAATTTATAAGATTGTCACGAATCCGAGAATTTAGAGAGTACTGTAAAAACGACTCTAGTAGCCGCCCTTCGTAACAGCCAAATCACAGGAGGAACCAACGCATCGGAAAGATTAGAAGATAGCGAGAGCGTAGATCTATTTCTGCACCATTACGATGTATTTCAAAAACTATATATTTTATATACAGTAAGCATGCATACTAGAATTTACTTAGTCTACATTCTCAATCGCTCTTCTTTTAATCCAAATTTAGCCATCATTTTTATGGAGTAACTATCATGTTATATTGTTATCATCTTTTAATTTCAAGAGTAGTGCATTGGATACATTTTGAGCAGGCTATGTTTTGTTGAATATATCTTATATAGACTACATTTATTACGAATTAGTTGTTGATAAGATCCTCACTTTTTGATAGCTAAGCATGTGCACATAATTCCTTCACGAATTCTCTTTTTTTCTTTTTTTTTTCTTTTTTTGTTTTCAGGTCATAATCGAGCTCATCCCAACTCATCTCGACGATGAAATAATGACCGTGACATCAATAAATTTTTCCATATGACAGTATAAACATTCATCTTGAAAGTTAGTTCGACGATACTAAGTAAACTTGTAGATGGATGAAAATAGTAGCCAAATTTCTATCTAAAAAAAAAAGAAATAGTAGCCAAATAGTTAACATGTATAGCTGAGAATCTATTGTTAGGTCTACAGTGCACCAAACTTTATGAGTTTGTCAAAGCAAATATAAAGACATTTGGTAATCGTTGACCTCTTTGGAAGTGAGTTCCATTGGAGGCATTCTAGGGTTCCAAAGCTAGGAATTTCTTCTATTTTATTAGTTCATACAAGAAAAAACCATTTTAAATTTTGTTTGACTTCCAAGATGTAATAATTTTTTATGGTTTTCTTTGGGGGCTGCATCAGCATCTTGAGTTGGCAAAACATATAAATAAAAATGGTCAACTTGGAACTTAACAGTGTTTTTATATTATTTTTTTAGTTTGAGCAAAGAACAATTAGATGATCATGCGTCATTTGTTTATAATCGTTTGCAAATTATACATTGTAGCACAAAGCTTTGGTGAGATAGGGAGAGAGAATGATGGAGAGAGAGAGAGAGAGAGAGAGAGAGAGAGAGAGAGAGAGAGAGAGAGAGAGAGAGAGAGAGAGGGGGGGGGAAGGGGGGAGGGGGGAGATAGGGAGATATGCTAAACTTTTCTAGAGAAGAACGAAACTGGTCTTATATCAGGTCATTTTTGGTGATCTGATAATCAAATAAAGATCAAAACTGTGAAAAGTAATCTACATTTTAAAACTATTAATGTATCAAAACTCAAATAATTTGATTATATTCTTAATATATATGATGTGGTCATATAGACAAAAAAAAGTGAATCATTATCAAGAGTTTGGATATTAAAAATTCAGTGCATGTTATATCATATCATATTATTATGAAATTACACTATCAATACCGTCCACTAACCTAACTTTGAACCCTGAGATGTATAAAAAGATCAACACGAAGTTGTTTATTTTATATTTTGAGTATTTTACTCATAAATTACTTTTAGCAGTTACAATCTTTCATTTAAATGTCAGATTATTTACATAATATTAGCTTGTCCTTATATCGCTCGCTGCATATTGCCTCAGACTGTGGACGCATCAGAGGTTGGCAGCGCAAGTTCAAGATTAAGCCCCTATCGGACCAACTTCAACATTATGGGGGCGGACCATTCGTGGCTTAGTGTGACTGAGCCAGCCACAACGCGGTGCAACCAAGGTCAAAGTGCATAGATTTTGACAGGCGCGCCAACAAGCGTCACTATGGCCGTAGAGGGGCACTTAATATAGCAAGATCTAGCTTGCCCCATGTCAATGACAAGACGCGAGCTATTCAGGAAATTGAACCGAGACTGGCATCATGGACCTCAGCCTAGGCCTAGGCAGTAGATCGAGCTGAGGTCGTTGAACGTTTGGAAGATACAGTTGCAGAGTCAGTCACCGCAGCTGTCGTGCGTGATTGTGGAATGACACGTGGCGAGATAAGAGTGTGCCGACCGATTAATCTAGATATCGATCAAATCTAATACCTCCGTCTTTCTAACAGAGCATTAGCAATGTCTATAAATAGTTGCTCTAGCTGTATGTGCAGGAGGACGAGCTTTTTCAGGAGAGAGTGAGAGAAGGGAAGAGGAAAAGCGAAAGACTGCCAAGTCTCCGTCCTCATGCCTACCAGGTGATTGTGAGGGAGTGTTACACTTCAACCACCCCTACTTGTACTTAAGGGTTTCTATCGTTGCTCGAAAATGACCCATAATTTTATCTCAGTCCAAATCGAAATTTTTTTTGTAAAAAGGTGTTTTGACTATTGCATTTACATTTTAGCGATCCCATCTTTGAACTCTAAAGTACTTCGTCAAGTACGAGCTAGACTAAAAACAAATATATATATAATATATATATATATATATATATATATGTGTGTGTGTGTGTGTGTGTGTGTGTGTGTGGGTATAATATTGACATAATCTTTTTTATGATATATTTTTATAGTTATATAGTTTATTTTGCAACCTCTAATTGGAGATCAAACAAATAATTCAAGTAGAAATAGATACGCTTGTACATCATCATTAGTATATATATATTTCTCTTGTTGAAATCACGAAACAACTAGACGATCCTTACGGTATACTTCCAATTGGAGCACAAATTAGTTCCCTTCAGATGGAGGAAGCATGATTTTTTTCTTCTTTTTTTTCTTTTCTTTTTTGCGATAATGGTGCGATAAAGATGTTATAGCACTCTTTGAATGCTACTATCGATAGTGCAATCCTTTTTTTTTTCCAAAAGATAAAAAAATAGTGGATAATTAGGTTACGTGATTAACAAGTCAATTGATGTCATTCAATAGTTCTATATTTTGACAAATAGAGAATGTTGACTTCAACTTTAAAACGGAATCTAGTGGTAGGTTTCGTGCTTTCTCCACTGTCTTGGTAGGTTCTGGGAGGAGATGCATGGGAGATATTCAAGTACAGTGTTCTGGTAGGAGATGTTGAGGGATGGAAATCCATTCCACCCATCATATACTGTCCTCATGGACCACATGGATATTTCGGCCCTTTGGAGTCAATTCATATTCTATTTCTGTTCTCAGTTGTTTGAAATTATTCTTATTGTTTGATAATATTATATAATAGTTGTTAGATATAGAGACGCAAAAAGAACGTTTTGGGGTTGGCACGTATTTGTGCAGCAGGCTGCCCGCGGCCGTAAAAGGTATTGGTCATGCTCGTCATGCGCTTGTGCGGCAGGCCACCCGTACGTGGTCTGCAGAAAGTAGCTCGGCGCGCACTTGTGAGGCAGGCTGCAGGCTTCCCCACAGTGCTCGTGCACTCGCCGAATTGGCTTGGCCTTTGCAGCACCGTGTATTGGCTAGGCTCGGCCTGCTGTCCTGCCGATCTCGTCTGCATGCATGCTGACTGGTCTGTACGGGTGCTTTTTATAAAAAAAATTAAAAAAATAAAATAGAAGTACTGTCGTCAGTTGGTGCACATTATTTGAAAAGAAATCTATCGTGCGTACTAGCACTACACGAGATCGATTTGCTAATTTCAGCCGACTGCCAGTACGGGTGCTTTTTATAAAAAATTAAAAATAAAATAAAAGTATTGTTGCCGGCTGCTGCATATTATTTCAAAAAAAATATCAATCGTGCGTGCTAACTGTATATGAAATCAGCGGGCTAATTTTAGCGGACTGACCGTATGGCCAACACGGGCTGCAGTTAAGTCTCTAGGCTGCAGACTTTTTTTTAATATCTCTAATTAGATAATGAACCACTATAACAGAGATAACAACAACCATGATGGATTATCATCATATTATCGACTTTCAATTTTATGTATTTTTTGACTTTGAATCTCAAGACCATCAACGAAGGCGACATATTATTCGAAATTAGAGTGGCGTGAGACGATAATAATTTTAAGAAAAACTAATACTCGGGTCTTACCGATAAAAAATCTGTTATTCGTGCCGTTTATTCTATTTGGTGATGTTGCAATTATTCTATCTATCTATTAATATCTGCAGCTGTCAAGGAAATCGGCGCATTCATCTAATTGCCATTCATGATTTAGTTTTTCCTCTAGCCAATATAGGCCCATAATTTCAATGCGCCACATACAGGGTTAGCCCAGCAAGTCCAATATGAGCCCCACAGAGCAACACAACGTGGCATCTTCTGATGTTACCACCGCTGAACTGCCCTCATCGTTACGATCCTTTCTGGAACCTCAGACCCCCTTAAAAAAAATAAAAAACGGGATCGGTGATCGGAATGTCCGGTCCGAGTTATTGGTCCGAATTTCAAAACTCTATAGTCAATCTATCTCGAATTTAAACATTCTACGTTATGTATATGTGGACTCGAAGCCGAAATTAGAAAATAGATCTCATTTTGGACCCTGTGATATTTTTTTAAAAAAAATTTGTATGATATTTGTTATTTGTTCTTATTAAAAAGTTATTTGACATTTACACTGATTGATAAAAATCTATAAAATTATATAATTTATTTAAAATATATAAAGATTAATATTAAAAATAAATTTTAATTAAAATAAGAATTTATAAGAATAATATAAATACACAATAGATATTAATATAAAAATAATTATATTTTTTAGTATATAAGTTTTTTTAATAGGTTATCGAAAAAAATAATGTCTGTAAATGGTCTAATTTTATATGATCGTCCGAACAGATAAAATTTATAAATAGTACCGACTCATATTCCACCAATTGAAAAATTCTAATATTTCGATCTGAACAGATGTATTATTCTCTACGGAACATAGAGCGAATAACTTCCACATTTTTTAGAGTGAATTTACGGAATTTAAATCTGAGATCTTCATGGAGCTCCAACCATCTGTCATAAATGTCCTTAGCCATACATATTTTATAAAATTAATTTTTAAAATAAAATTTTATTTATATATTAGAATTTTTTAGTATATCTATAACTGGATATAACCTATTCTAATATTACTTTTAAATAATATATATATATAATATATGATATTTTTTTCTTACTCTAATAATATATATAAATAATATTTTAATATTTAATAAAATTATATTAATTTATATAAAATTATAATTGCTTAAAATTATATTTATATATATATATAATATCATGCACAGTACGGATATAAAATTAGTTTTACTAAGAGACTTATATTTTATCGACTAATGAATATGAATTTGCTCTATTGCATTTTTATTAGAAAAAGAAAAGGCTAAATCGTATTACTCGTACATTCTGACTCGGACAGTTTTTCGGACGACAAATCACTCAACAAAGTCATATGCTAGATTTTCCCAACTCATGCACGAATCTCGAGTGCTGATCTCTTCTGGTAAGGATGGCGGAGGAGAGAGAAATCTCCGCCATCGACGCGGTGGCGCCGTCCAGGTCAGTCTCCTCCTCCTCCTCCTCCTCCTCCTCCTCCTCCTCTCTCTCTCTCTCTCTCTCTCTCTCTCTCTCTCTCTCTTATATGGATCGTCTACTTTACTTGCTTTTTGATTCTCAGTTCTTTGAATTCGATGTCATCAGGGGCGAGGTGTCGCTCCCTTGCTCCAATGATTTAAACGCTGTTGATAGGAATTCTCTCGCCTTTTGAAATTTGAAGTTATTTAATTTTATGTAGTGATAGCTTCATAGTTACTCAAATCAGGAGTCCTATTTATGAGAGTGCGTAGCTTTTGGTTAAATTTGTGATTAATGTGTATGCTGCTCTCAACAGTTCTATAATCTATAAAGTAGAAAACTATATTGTAGCCCCTCAATCAAATGCACTTGACAATTTGCCCCTCATGGAATTTGAGCATCAAATTGCGTAGATCAGGCTAAGACAGTATAAACTAGAGTGTAAAAATCGACACATTAGAGTATCAGGGGATAAGTGTAATTTGCCTTATTGTGGAAAGTGTGTTAACAGTATCACCTTGCACCCTGCATTTTGGACATTGTAATATACACAACCCTATTTTTTTCAAATCAATCAGTTAGGATCCGGAATTTTAACCTTGTAATCCGTTAATCAACTTCAGTTTCTCATGTCCTGGAGTGTGAATGTCTTAAATGCTAAATCTGTCTATTTGTCGAACTATGACTTTAATATAAAGGTCTGGTTAAACTTTAAAAGTGCAAAACACATGATTCTTTGTGACCAATTTCAGAATGCGGGATGTTATGTGTTACAAGATCCAAAATGCAGGGTACACGATGATAATGACCCTTTAAACTATCAAAATGTGAGAATACTAGCCATATGTGCTTCAATTTGAGAATGTCATCTAATTGCCAAAGTAGTCTTCTATGCAACTTGTATATTTCAATTTAATATATGTAGATTAATGTGTTTGCTGTTTTGATTTAGACATGAATTACTGAGTATGGTGAAAAAGCACTCCAACTTTTTTGGGGGAATCAACGGTTGATGATCAGGATGCTTCAGACATAGGAATGGATGAACGATTTTGGCATGAAATGCTAGACTTGTATTTCATTCGCGGTAGGCTATCGAATGGACGTCAAGATGATGACCTTATTTTTTTTGTTACAAACATGGTATTTCCTAGTTAAAACTTAAAATACTCTATCTTTGTATAAGATGTTATTTTTTACTCACTTGATGCTGTTTGTGAAGAAGTTAATTGCGTTATTCATGTGCAGAAGTTTCATGGATATGGATCCAATGATAAAGCGGAAAATATTCCTCCTTTTTTTGTTCGTAGGTGGGCTACAAAGGTGAAGAAAAAAGTGAAATCATTTTCATATTAGACAATGTGTCATTGTGCATGCATTCAATGATGCAATCTGGTTGTACCCTGGACCATTTTGGATTATTTATCCATTTAGCATATTCATAGTGATGATTACAGTTGACAATATGTTATGTGCAAGTCCTTCTAACATCTTAAAGTTGCTATGAGATGTGTATATTAATCGTTCTCCCTGTTTATGTTTAAGAAATTATACTTACCCACATGATCCTAGGTTCATTAACGTTAATGACATACTGATATTTTTTTAGTTTTCATCAAAAGTGATACTTGAAACCTAAATTTTAGTGTTATCAATCTTCCATCTTTTGCTTTTTTTTTTCTTTTTTGTATATATCATGGAAGCATAAGGTGGTGCCAACATGGAGTGTTTAAGTATTCACATTAGCTAATGCATATTTACTTAATCGATCATTATATCATTTTATTGCAGCGTAAAATATGTATGATATGTAACACAAGCTCTTAAGGAAGTAGTTTGATTGTAGTCTATAGAAAATTGTGATGTTTTAGTAGGTTACATGATTTTTGGAAGAATTAAGTGGGTAAAGTTGGATTTGCCGTAAAGGTAGGTGGTGCTAATTACTTTATTTTCAATGGGAATATTTAGAACATGCAAATATGTAGTTGCCCTTCGTTGATTTGCTCTTATGGATGGCAATATTTTAGCTCCATAGTGTTTTTGTAAGAATGCATTCATATAGATTGTTAGCCTATGATAATGACCTTGTCCCATGTACTTTCAACTTTCAGTTGGAAAAAGTATATAGTGAGAATTTTGCGGAGGTTGATTGGAGATGTTCATTCTACTTGAACTTTATTGCACACACATCTTTCACAGTTACAGTTGCAATTTGCAGGCAAGCCACTCTTGTTCTCATCTTGAACTTCTTGCTTTTGTTTATTCTTCTTGAGGAGGTTATTGCTTTCTAGAAGTTCATCTTATTCAGTAATAACTTTTCATTTCTTTATCTAACTTTTGTAGCATTGACGCCCTCCATAAACATCAGACTGGAGAAGAAAAATCACTTTCTCCCATCTATAAGGTATCTTGGTAAGCTTTATTCAAGAATAGGTTAAAAACATCTACAATGTTAACATATATATATATTATATTATTTATTTAAAAGTTATTCTTTTCCTAGATATTTTTGCTGCCTTGCATGATATAGTACTAAATTCTTCTAAAGTTTTCCTTTCGGATTTATTGTTGGTTCATTTTATGATAAAGATATATAAGAAAGAATGGGTTTGATTATCCGCTACAGTAAGAAATTCTTAACAAATACACAGCTGCTGGAATATGGTGAATAACTTGGAACAAAGGAATAGGTTCATGAAAATGTTCTAGGTTCTGCGACGATTCTCTATCTATCATGATGCCCGGCAAAAATCTCAACTCATTAAGTATGTCCTGGTAAACAAAGTGAATCTTGTTTGCAGTAGCATAGTCTTCATGTATACCTGACTGTCACAATTAAATAGGTATGTTTAATCATCATGCATAAGACACATACAAAGTTACCTATGTGCTAGTCATGTATGCAGATTCTGGCATACTTGCATGTTCTGAAGGTGCCCGTGGCAAGCATGTAGCTGAGTTAATCTTGCATACTTAATCCTCTACTTGTCTTGCTAGGTTGTAAAGACTGTTTATGCCTCTCCAAACCGTGTCAATTTTCAGCTGGACTTCAAAAAGGTTAACATATTAGCATTTGATCCACTTGTCATTTTACTCTTTCCTTTTTAAGTTTATAGTTCATATTGCAGGATGCAGAGACACTGCCTGCATATCCAAACATTTGTTTTGCAGTCGACGACTTTGATGATACTTTTGGCTCTGTGGTAAAGATGATATTTTAATCCTCATGTTTGTCAATGATGCATTTTTCTTGTAACATATGTGGTCTAGCTAGGTCTTCCAGTGTTCATAAAATTGTTTTATGCTTTTGTTCTTGATATCAGAGATAACACGTTATATTCATTCTTTTGTCATTTGGAAGCTCTTCTTGACAAACCCGATTTACGTGATTTTTTTTCTCCCCCTCCAACATCCCATTTCTATTATCAGTACCAACTATATCTGTTATGATCTCTACAGTACTTATTCTTTGGGAACATCTTTTACTTTTGCTCTTATGCCTCAATGAATCCCGCTTATCTTGAGCTTAGTGCATAAAACTATGTCTCATAATCTCAGGTTCTATCTGAAAGGGATCATTGCTACTGTGTGGTTTTAAATGCACATGGAGGAGCAGCTTTTCCAGAAGAGAGTAGCAGTTCATCCACTAATTCCCAAGTTGAAAATGACTTGAAGGCTGCACCTAGTCTTCCAAAGGTTTGCTTACGGAGTCTAAAATTTACCAAGGCTAAATATTCTTTTCCTTATCAAGTTACTTAAGCTGGTCATTCATCACGTCATATTGTTGGAACATCTGGTTTACTCTTTCTAAATCTAACTAGATATTCTAAAGCATCCAATTTGAGTTTTTTTTTTCTTTTAATTTTTTAATAATCTGATGTCAGCAGATAGATTACTTGTTTGTAGAAATTTCAACATGCATAGGTAGAAATGAAGTTTTTGCTTCTGGATAATGCACGTCCTTGGACACCTTTT
Organism: Xerophyta viscosa; assembly: GCA_002076135.1. Taxonomy (NCBI): domain Eukaryota; kingdom Viridiplantae; phylum Streptophyta; class Magnoliopsida; order Pandanales; family Velloziaceae; genus Xerophyta; species Xerophyta viscosa. The sequence goes on along the minus strand of MJHO01000091.1, from coordinate 52,200 downwards.
GATTTTGCAATTTTCTCTGGCAACAAACAAAGTAGAAAAGATAGCTGCTCAGATATCTCAAATTTATGTTATAAAGATGCTTCTTATATCGAAATCTCCTTCTATTCTGGGTAAGTAGAGGCGCAAGGACGGATAACGCAAAACATGCCAACATGCTGTCCGATGCTCTTCAATGGACTTTCTGTGATGGTCTGAATGGCGTGTGACGCATATACTGCTCTTAGCAACTTGATAATTTGAAGATAGAATAATGAGAAAAGCAATTAAATATTTATTGTAATATCTATAATTTATATTTGATTTTTCGGTTTATTAGTTGATTAAAATTTTCATTCATAATTGTGAATTTTTTTAAAAATCGTGATGACAATGTACCCGATACCGAATGAAGTTGACTTCCTTTTTCACTAACTCTATTTAGCCTGCAGATCACTCTATTCTCTGGATTTGTTAGCTATCAGATGGTTCGTGAGGCTTATGAAGGTAAAGGAAATTCATTTTGGCAGCTTAAAGATTGTGTATGTTATCTAACGTTTCTTTGTGTCATAGTTTCAAGTAGCTAGCTTACGGGCTTTCCTTTCTGCAGCTGGAAAGACTAGATTTGGAAGCCTGTTGTCACTTGGACAAGACCATGGTAAAACGGACATGCTCCGCATGAGGGGTCCAGGTGGGCGCGGTGAAGTTGATGTAGCTGTTTCTGGGATTGCTGGTTTGTTTCATAAGCTCTAATTGATAAGAAACTTGGTATTGATTCATGTGCGTCGCAATCTGTTATCAAATATTTAGAATATCTAATGCTTCCCTAGGTTTTCTGTGCCGTGCCGAGCCGAGTTTCGATAAACTCAAATCCTGGCACATGCAGACCGTGCCGTGCCAACCGTGCCGATATATATTTATTTGTTATTTTTTTAAATTTAAAAATTCAAATATAAGATTTTTTGACACATGCCGTGCCGGTTCGTGCCGTGCCGACAACTGTCGGAACAGGCATGTGCCGTCTTGCACGACTGTCGGAACAGGCACGTGCCGTCTTGCACGAGCTGTGCCGACCGCGGCACGTGCCTGTTCCGACCGGCACCGAAACCCATAATGCTTCCTTCCCTGGAACCTGCTTTTGTGTTGAGTTTATATAATGATTCATAGTTATTTCCCTGTTCTGTAGACCAAAGCCAACAGAAATCAGATCCTCCTTTGCCAATGCAATTATCAAAGAAGGGTTTGGGAATTGGCACGATCGTCCATAAAGCTGCTTCTACTGCCACTGAGATGGCCAAGCAGGCCTATGCTGCTGCTGCTACCCACAAGAGATCAGATTCAGAGATATTACCTCTTAAATGTTCTTTGATGTCAATTTGTTTGCCGTGGGAACATATTGCGTATGACCTTCTATTCAAGGTGAGTTATCATCTTTGCTTTTTTCAAGTTAGTTTCATAGCACGAGAGATGATTGACTATACAGATTTAGATGAAGTTCGTGCCTCTATGTTTTACTTACTGGCTAAATTTCTAGCTGGCAAGTAAACTCTCGAAACCAGTGTCATTCAGCTAATAGTATTTGCACGTTTTGCTCTTTGATTTTATCGCGACCAAGTTTGTTATCCGTTCTTCATATAATGTTGTTGAAACAGGGTTGTTATGGATAATTTGGTTATTGTTTGAAGAGTATTAAGTATTAAATTAAGGGTATTTGCATGATGGCATCATCCTATAGCAGCTGAATGTTGTCATATAAATGAAAAATATTCTATTTGAATTCGGTTTCATTTGATATGCAACTTGCTCAACTCTTTCTGCTGAGTTTGCTTAGGTTATTACAGATCTGTACCTGTTACTTCTCTCAGGTCTCTACTGTGAATATGTGATCTTCGGCGCCACCAAACTTCAGTTTAGAAGCATGGAGTCATGAACCAGGTAATTCAAAATAGACGCTGTAATTGAAACAATTATTCGCTGTACGTTATCTTTTTAATTATTCTGTTTCTCGCCCAACATTCTCATGTACATTATGTGTATATAGAATAACAGCCTAAGCTAGTAAGAATTTTCGAGGTTTCTGCATCATCCTAGACACTAATAATATGTGTATATTTTTTAATTTGATTAAAATTTTATGTCACTTTTGCTGTACTAGTATGAAAATGACAAATATATTATGTATGGACTATTAACGAAAATTATGTCAAATTGTAAGAAGTTTAACTTGTATGACAAATGTGTTATATTTTGCCCTTCTCTTTTTCTTTCTTTTTTGTTTGGGTTAAATTGCGTATCAGTCCCTTCTATTTTCAAGGGCTGATTTGCTCTTTATTTGAAAACGGAGCTGATACGCAGCTCTCTCTCTCTTTTTGTTTCTTTTGTTTTTGGCCAACGGGATGTTGCCTGTTCGCTAGTTTGCTTCTTCACAATCTCTTTGACTTTGAATCAAGCCTTGTGATGAACAACATTGTTTTGACTTATCTTTTTTTTTTTTCCTGAAAAAATAAGAATTGAAAACCTTGTACGAGATTTAAAGGTTCATCTTCTCCTATACCTTGTGCAATAAAAAGAAAATTATTTTTTTTTAGTTGGAGAATCAAGAATCAACTGAGAGCTAACATAATCGACCTCCAGCTGGCAAACGCACGCAGTTTTGTCCTTATATTGGACTATGATTTTAGCTACTAGTCGGTGCGGGACGGTTGTGTATGTTTATTGTCGGCACGGTACAAACCGGTCTAGTAAAATCTTAATTTCGAAGTTTTTATATTAATTTTTATTTTTTTTATAATTTTAAAAATATTAAGTAAATATCTATCGGTACGGTATTATTGGTATAAAGTTCATAGAATGTGGCATAAAAATGACATTTTAAACCTTGTAATGGATTACATGCTCCTCCAAGACAAGTGCATATCATAAAAGTCCAAGAAAATTGATGAAGTTTAATGCTCTAGTTTTAAAAATTAAGCAGTTCGCATTCATATGGTCTCACGCTCTGGCATCAACGATTGCAACCCAAGATTGTTTTTTCCTTGTACTAAAAGGTTATTAAAAAAATTACTCCAAATCTTTTTTTTTTTTCTTCTCTCTCCCTTTTAGTTTTTATTGACCCCACGATAACAGTTCCGTACTTTGTTGTTGTTGTTTTTTTTTTTTTTTTGCCTGCTATAAAAAAAAAAAGGCAAATATCTGTTAAGGTAATTATGGAAGATTTTAGGAAATATATGGTATAACCTATTGACTTAATAAATAAATTTTAGGACCTCTAAATTCACATCTCAAGATTCTCAACAACTATATCTTATTCTACGAATTTCCTAGTTTTGAAATCCTAATAACTAACATGATGTAATTTCTGCGAAAAATACCCTTTGCGTCAATAGTATTTTTGTTTAAATAATATGACTATAATACTATAATTATAAATAACAATGTCGTTCTTCCCAAAAATAAAAAACACCAAAACAAGCAGTGTGCTGTCAAATAATGATACTCTCGGAGACATGAGATTCATCATAGTATTACATAGCTAAGTAATCGGTGACAAAACTAAATGTCTATATCTTCTGTGGGGCCAATAAAAAATCTGAGTGGGTGGGTTATTCCCCACACAAAAAAAAAAAAAAAAAAAGAAAAAAAAAAAGAGAAAGAAAGAATAATTTAAAGAATGCTTAAAGGCAGCCTTTGTTCCTCCCATATCTTGGCCCAACTATAATGTTTCCAGCAACATCTTGCCAAGGCCCACAATGGTGCACATTGACTCATTTGGGTCCAGCAGGTATGGCACATTTTCTACGTCAATCACAATTTGCCACGTCAGCACACATATCTTTGCCTCTGCCACAAACCCCACAAAAAACCCCTCCGCGCCTCTCCATTTCTCCCCCCCCCCCCCCCCCCCCCCTTCTCTTCTAATCTCTAATTAGTGGTGAAATAAACCCGGTTTATTAAACTGGTCTAAGTACTTCTTTGAAGCACTGGTTTAATTCTCGTTAAATATCGTATAAGGTTTTTAATAATTAAAATAATAATGAACCGTTAAATCTCGTACAAGGCTTTTAAGTTCAAAATTTAAACTTTGGCCCAAAAAAGGGAAATGGAGTTTTTAATTGAGTTTTTAAGCACCAAAAAAAGAGCACGTGCTTCTATTTCAGCTCTGGGAGTAGGGCTGTTCATATACCGATATGGACCGAAAAATTGAACAGATCCGATCAGTTCGGTGTGGACCGGTACGTTTTCGGTCTAGTCCATGCTCTCAATGTAAAACCGAAAAAGCGACGGATCGGACCAAAGACCGGTTTATGAGGTCCATTTAAGCAAGCCCAACTTGAAGATTATTGTAGCCCAGTGTGATTTCTGACCAAAACTGTAGAAACATAATCTAATGAAGCCCATTTTAATGTGCCCATTTAAACAAGTCTATTTATTAGCTAGGATGTTGCCTAAATTGGTCCAAGCCGATCCTTTTCCGATTCGGTCCCGCTGTTATGCGGTTCTGTTCCGTTTGCGGTCTTCCAGCTATTGAGTGCTCGATCTTCGATCCGGACTGGTCCGATCCGATCTGTATCGGATGAACACTCATATCTGGGAGAAAGGACTACCAATGAAAAAGTATATTAATTGAGGTTTTTACTTAACAAATAAACCTCTCATTTTAAATTTATTAATTTTTTACAACCTAAAATATATATTTATAATATTTTTTTAAAAAAAAAAGTGAATACAAAAATTATAGATCGCATTAAAATATATTTTTTATACATTTAAATTTTTTTTTTTAAAAAAAATATTTTAAGTAGGTATTTTTACAACCTAAAATATATTTTTTATACGTTTAAGTATTTTGAGACTTCTAAGTCTTAGATATTTTTCTACATCCGTTAAAATTTTAAAGTCTTAAAATATCTTGCAGTGATATTTTAAAAAAAAAAATAAATAATAAAGCTGTATGTCACACTAATATCTATTTTTGTTGTATTAAAAACTTTATAAAAAAAAAATTTATATAGTAATTAAAATAATTCCGAAGCGAATTTTAAGAAAGATTGATTTTGTAAAAGTTTCAGAAGATGAACTAATTTGTATAACTTTTTAAAAGTGACTGATATGGTTTTTTTTTTCTTTTTTTTTGGTGGAGCCAACATGAAAATGAAGAGATTCGTAACATGTAACACTGACTTTGCAAAAGCTTATTTTAAAGTTCTTCGTAGGCCACGGCCAACTATATTTCTTTTTAGGAAGAACAAGGATATAGGTACACCACATGATATGGACACGTGATACATAATTTTCCAATAAAATAAAACATGTTTTTTGCTAAGAGAGATAATAAAAAATATAAATAATCAAAAATATTTTATATGAAGTATTTAAATACATTAAATATAATAAATTCAATATAAATTGATGTCTCATATAATATAATTTACGTTATGAGATAAATTTAAATACTAAGAGTCTAACTATATATTAAGAAATAAAAAATATATAATATTAGAGTATTTACTATACTGTTATATACTGTTAGTATTATATAGTATTTCACCTTTTCAGAGAAAAAAAGCTTATATTAAACATATAAAAAACAAACAACACAGACACACGCGACAGACAATCTATTTTGGCGTATCTGGCATGCATATCTGGAGTTTCTTTATTTTTATTTTTTAAACACTTTTATGATTAGTCCAAAACGTATGCTGGTATATCCGGGGTGTGTCAATGTTGGATACTATACGAATACTATACATAATAAAATTTTACTATATACGTGCTTTTTAAATTTCTTTCTAATAAATCAATTTTGCTTTGAGTCATCCTCATTTTCTTTAAAACATTAGGTTTCGTAACATTATTAGTTTTATTTTTGAGATTATCAATGTGAACCCCAAATACGAGCGCACATCTCCGTAGGAACATAAAACTCCCGAAAAACGTCCACGCTCCAATTCCGAGCGACGCTTTAGAATCCACGTACAGACCTTCCACGAACAAGGCTTCTGCCACGGGGTACAGAAATTTTTTTAAAAAATTCTGCGAGAAATGTCATCCCACCCTGACTCGAATTTGAGTGGTGACGCTTCTTAAGGCGGCTCGTATCGAGTCGAGCTAACCGTGCTCGGCAATAACATAATTAGTTGAACGGTAAGTCATTTATTTATTATTAACATTCTAATTCTGTCTAAGATGACAGATTAGAAGACGTTATTGATTGTAACGGGTGTTTTTGAATCCGAAAATCAAATGGGACCAGTCGATTCATTTGTCTGATTCACACAATTTAACTGTCGTAAGAAGTTGAACCCGGTCGGACCACCAATTCCGATTAAACGGTCCGTCCAGGCGGGGAAAGTCGTTCCTGTGACGCATTTTTGGGCCGGTTATGCCCAAGAAAGCCCATTCAAGACCCATTGTTTGAAATATGGGGTCTTAATTGGACATTACTTGGGCCTTAGCATGTGTTGGCAGGTCTTTTTTGGAGAAAGCTGGTTAACACTTATTTTAAGATAAGGACTGAAATAAGTCTTACACGTATTCATTTGTGTGACACCGTCATGCCTTCGACGCTGCGCCTTACCATTTGTGGAGCTTCACGCTGTCAGAAAACACGAAGAATTAGTAGACTCTGTTCTATGCAGATGGTAAGCCGTCACGTACGTATGATGTGGATTAGAAGCTATCTTTGGAGCTGAAGCAACGACCATCTGAAATTTTATTCATCATATAAACCAAAAACTTTACGCGTGTGTTTGGATGGAGGGAAACATGAGGGAAACAATTGGGTAGAAGAGAAACCAAAAGGAATTTTTTTTTATTTTTTTCACGTTTGGTTAGATTATAGAAACAGGTGAAAAAGAAAATAAGAGAGAAATGATTTTCCGGCCCCACCACTTTTTGTTTTTCCAAATTGGAGAAAAAAACTGAAAAAATGGCCCGCTGATGCGTTTCTTAAAGTAAAAAAATAATTCCATCCATTTTTCTTTTCTATTACTTTTATTCCTTCCTATTTTTTTCTATTCACTTTTTCTACCCCATTCTAAACACACCCTATAAGTTGAAGAACATGATCTGTTCGCAGCTTACAAACCATGGTATGGTATATTTTATGTCCTACAGACTTATTCCGAATTGACGGTGGAATTTTGCATCGATATAAAAATATTATTTTTAATTAGCAATGATGCCAATGTCATGGAGGACTGTATCTGCAGGATTTTGCAGCCTTGGATGGATGCTTAGTCAACCCGCATGGTGGCGCATGGATGCCAACGTGCTATTCTATTCGTACGTGCCCTCTACCCCAGTGACAATACAATTCAGAACGATAATGACCATAATAATACCATCCTCAACATAAAGTGGATATAAAAGCAAAAGTTTCAGTACTTAGCAATCATCAAATGTGAGTGCTTCAACCTGCCATCTCAGATGCATAAGAGAGAGAGAGAGAGAGAGAGAGAGAGAGAGAGAGAGAGAGAGAGAGGATGTCTGTCTCTGATACAGGACGAAGAGATGAACAGTTAGAAGATCTTATCCTTATGGTCAAATTTTTCGGCATTTATATAAGAAAATTGTATCACTGCAATCAATCTTACTAAAAAATTATATTAATGAGATTTCTCACAATCAGTGTCATACTTTTATGTCCATATATCGCAAATTAATTTCAGAATATCGTCGGTTGAATAAAATGGTGTAGAACACAACCAAGATATCAACACCCATATGAGTTGGTGATTCAAATGATGATGTCACAAGTTCATGTTAAAATGTTGTAAAATCATATCAAAATGTTACAGAAACCTAAACGAAACTAATCTTCACAGAAAAGAGTCGAAAGACTGCAGTGGACATTTTCTCTATCTTTTTAAGCTGTGCAGAGGAAATAAAAGAACTTCCCCAGAAAGATAAGATATCGATATATCCACACCACCAAAACTTTTAATCCATTATACAATCTAACCAATAACAACTAAAAGAATACTTAAATCTTTCAAGAACTTTAACAGTTATTTCATGTGGAATATCTAATCTAAACACATGGAACGAAGAATGTGCACTTCAAAAAATAGTAATCAGGGACTAAAAATGCCATGATAACTACCGTCTTCCATTCGAAAATGAAAACTGGATGCAATAATGTAAGATTCATAACATACATGGAGAAGCTTCATTACCATAGTTAACATGTCAACATCAAAACTCAAATTGTTCTAACTTCTTCATCCATCTGGTATATGGACACACCTCGGTTAAGTACACTAGAACAAACGAACCGCAAATAAAACTATCTAAAAAAAAGAATAAATAAGTTTGTAATCCATGTGATGACATACGAAAGACTACTTTTCCTTCGATATCTTCTTCATTCTGCTTCCTCAGCTTTCTTATCCACTCTGCTTTTCCGAAACCCTAGAGCAAGGGAACGGCGGAGAGATTTACAAGATTATCACACATGCTGCTAGTATTATCAGCTCTAGGGCTACTTCCGGTGCTACTAGAGAGTGACCCAAATGCAGTCTTCTGTAGGACACCAGTAGGTGATGACCTGATACCAGGACTTAAATCCCACCATCGGTTAAGAGATTGAGTGAAGACGCAGAATAATTCTTACCGTAGTTCATCGGCGAGTTATTAGTGTTTGTCAGAACCTCTCCTAAAGGACCACCCAAAGAAGCCTCCCAAGAGACAGGGTTCCAACATGGCTGCTGCCTTTGGGTGCCCTCGTCTAGGACACCTCCTACACCTAGACCTATTGGATTAGGATCAAACTCACGCGATAGTTTCAGAGGAGAAAGTGTGAGTTTTTTCTGATTAGGCGAAGAATTAGATGGTGGGAAGTCTGAGGAGGAAATGGAGAGTTGCATTCTGTCGGAGTGTATCTCATCTACCTTTGGCCAATCATCGAAGAAACGATGGAGAGGCAAATCGGATTGGGTTCGTTGATCATCTAGATTATGGGTGGAGATGAAAGCGAGGTCCTCGAGATAGGTACTCCTTGATGTGTTGAACGTAATGTTAGATGATGGAATAAGATCAAAGCCTGAGGTTCTCTCTAAAGGGCTGTTCTGATGCTCTTTGGTAATTGGGAAGAAGCTATCGATGGGTTTGGGACTTAAATTTGAAAGACTGCAGAGGCTTCTAGAATCCTGTGGGTTGTTGTTGACGTTATCTTTGCTCATCATTGACCTGCAGACCAATAGAATTTAGGCATGCAAATTAGGTAAAAATTATTCCAAGTATAAGTAAAAAAAAAATAGATATTACAGAACTTTTATATGTAAAGAAGGGAGTTACGGATTCAAAATACAAGAATAAATAATTACATACCTCTTGCATAACTTTTCTATGCAATTCCAAAGCAAACACTTTGTTTTAGTTTCCATAATAATGGAACAATTGCAAGCTTAGCTTCCTAAACTTGTCTATAGTGAAGTCAGTATACTAAATAGTTTGAAATCCTATTTAGAAAGATTTCTAACTCTGCACTCACAATCATAGATGATCAGGTAAAGGCTCATCTATGATCATACACGTGCTTCTACCAATGCAGAGTTTAGTTCATACACCACGAACAAGATATGGTAGTTGGAAGGTAATGTAAACAGGTAAATAATGAATATAATGCCAAATAAGAGAGTCTTCGAATAATTTATATTTTTCTTTACATCAAAACAGGAAGATCCCACATATAAATGCCCTTCGCAAGGATATTATTGGAACGATAAATTGACTTCCATGAAACCAAGAGACCATTCTCTCTCAGTTAAGTACCGACAATATCAGATATAAAAGACATGATATAGAATCCAACCAAGAATATATTTCTATCTAAATCATCATCCAGAACACAAGGAACAAACATAACTAACCAAACATGATTGAAGCTAGAAAGGTTGTGATTTTACCTATTCAGCTGCTGTTGCGTGATCCTATTATTATTATTATTGTTAGAATTTGTGCAATCGGAGACAGTAGTTGATGAAGGCGAAGGAGCGATGGTAGGCATCGCTTTGGAGGCATGGCCGTTTTGGCCTTCCACATGCTTTCTTGAACGGTGGCGGCCTCGGTTCATGTGACGCTCGCAGTACTTTCCGTCAGCAACAGCGTCTCTCGAGCACCGCCATTTCTTCCCGTCAGTACGACGGCATCTACCGGGCTCTGGATCAGCATTCCCAGGAAAGCCTAAATGGAAAGACCCCATCCCACTGCATTTGTAAAATTAATTACCGCCAGAAACATCAAACATAGTAAAATTTCTATGGTTAGAATTTTCATTGATAACTCATATTGCACAAGTTATTTACAATGAGCTAGCAATCAACCACATGAAAGAGCTAGATCTCAATTTTTATCCCCTTGTAAATGTGATCATTTTTTTTAAAACTTATGACCACAAGTTCACCAGAAGACCTTTCCTAAATAAGCTACTTTTAAATATTAAAAAGAAAGTTATAGCAAATGGCATATTTATAAATCTCAACTAGTACATCTAGATTGGATTTACAGCAACTCTTGAAATCTTATGTTTAACCTTCAGATCAAGGAGTCTCAGTTAAGAACAGGTTGTATGCATTAAGAACAGAAAAAAAAAAAAAAAAAAAAAAAAAAAATCATCTATTTGTGGAATATATGATAAAAGATAACAAAATTTACGAATCAATGTTCTATTTACTCAAAGAAGGAGAAGAGACTTACATGCATTGGACATGAAAGATCCATTAGAGAAAGAAGAGAAGCCTGCTGCACTGAGACTCCTCCTCAGTAGGATGAGAAGATTTGGGGGGATTGGATGGTTTGCATCGATGTATTTGTAGATCAAGGCCTGGTGCTCCAACTCCATCCACTGAGATGGTGTGAAGGGCCCTCTGACCCTTGCTAATACTCCTTGCATGTTCACATTTGGGTTCTCACATACCATGCCTAAAACAAAACACTCCATAAGAACTAATCATAAAACTGAAAGACCCATAAGAAAAAATTATATAATATTAAAAAAAAAAGGTCTATTAACAGGAGGACCTTTTCTCTTTACTTTTGGACAAGAACAGGAGGAAGAGAGAACAAATTTGAGCACAATACCCATCACAATGGGGGAAAAAGAAGAAAACCAAATTTTATCTCCTGACAAAACCTCATATAAAAAATCAACAAAGAAAAAAAAAAAAGGAAGCCATGAGAGGACCTTCACCTCCATCTGGTTCCAAATAATCTTAGCGATAAAATAGAGTAAATCACTACAAAATTCAACCTTTACAGAGATCCAACAGTAAACAACAACAATAACCCATTAAAAACTAGGAAAGGTGAGATTTTTACCTGAACATGTCATATAAGAGGCGAGTGCTGGGGGACAATGAGATTGGAGGGGTTGATAACAAGGCAAAGCTGCAGAATCACTTGGCGAGGAGGAGGAGAAGCTGAGCATCTGCTCGCCACCATCATTGAAGAGTGGTTGTGAAGTTGTTCTAAGGAGCATTTGAGGCTCAGTTCTTGGCATTTTGGGGCTCCTCCATTCATTGTCATCTAATAGGCCATGATTTAACCTCCCTTGTTTTAGATAACTAGAAGAAGAAGAAGAAGCAATAAAATAGCCATTGTGGTTGTTGTTGTTGTCATAGGAGGCAGCCATGGCAGACTCTATTCCCACAAGACCACCACCAAGGTCCATTTTTTACCGTACTACTAATACTAGTGGAACTTCTAAAAGTGCAATGGGAGAAGGGGAACAAGGAAATGAGAGGTGGTGGGGTCATGAGAGAGGAGGCTGAGGAGGAGTAAGAAGGGAGGATGAGAAGATGGGTATAAGAAGGAAAGGTAGCATTTTTAATGGTGTTTTTTTACAGAGGAAGAGAAGAAAGAGATGAGCTTTGAGAGGAGGTTTTGGGTTTGGACTTTTGAGAGCTTAAAAAACCAGAATGGTTTTCTTTCCTGGGAGACGTGGAGGTCCTACGGAGTAAATAATTGGTGACAGAAACAAAAAAAGAAGATGATAGAAGCAGCAGCGAGCCAATGTACATATGTATGTATATGAAAAAAAAAAAAGAATTGTGCCATCATTCACCAATTTCGAGTCTCAGTAATAAATAAGATATTTTTTATTAATAGTTAAAATATATTCTAAAAATTATATCTGTATTTAACAAGGTGCTGTGTAATAATATATGTCACAGTATAATTAAAAAATTATATGATATTTATCGCAAACAATGTGGGTTTTTGTGATGATTATGATGATAGACATGCATGTATAACATATCAATTTTTGGGTGGATTTCCCAAAAGATTGCATAAAAAGCAAATTTAGATAAAAGCAAAGAAAACTGTATCCTACTCACATCGTATATATATATATATATATATATATATATGTATATAAAAGGGGGAATATAGCACATCAAAAAAGCTACCTTTTATCCTTTGCTTGCTAGTGGGAAACCTAAATAGAATTTAGAAGCTAAGTTTAGATCGAACATCTTGTTTCTTAAGGTTCATAAAAGTACTTATCTATTAGTAGGGATTGCAAATGAGTAACATTTGAAAGGTTTAGACAAAAAAAAAAAAAAAAAAAAAAAAAAACCTTTTTAACCTAATTTTTTTTTTTTTTTATCAAATCAGTTATTTCATATAAGATTTGTTTGATAGGGATGTGACTACAAAGATAAAATATTAATTTTCTATGTATGAGGATATGGATGTGGCTTTTTTCTGATTTGGGAGCTTCTCTTGTCTGTTTGTATTGTTGTGAATATATATATATATTTTTTACTTTTTACAAGTCTATGTTACTCTCTCTATGTTTCTTTCTCTCTCTTCATTTCAGTCACATACATAAACAGGTAGAAAAATAATACAATACCAATCTTAAACTTCACAAAAAAGACTCAAAAGCATATTATAGTGCCACTATTTTTAAAGTTTTATTCGCCTCCACTAGATAGTATAATAGGAAGATCAGTAGCTTCTAGCATCTAATAAAGTCCGTTTGGTGGCACCTTATACTCATAACACTGTACTACTGAATATACGGCACTATTAGTGATGATCTTTTTATTTTTATAAAACAATAGAGAAAATGAATATCGCTATTAACCATTTCGGATAACTACTACATGTATTAAATGAAATTTAAAAATGCACTTCTCGAATAGTTACAATTGCTTAAATTTTTTACCGTTGCAACTTCTCACAACCGCCTGCAATTATTAATATTCTGATTCATCTGTTTTAAAACTCAAATTTGAATTTTAAAATGATCATTTTGGAAATAAACTGTAAAATTAATATATATAAATATATTTTTAATCCGGCATTTCACAACCCATAAAATATTTACGACTTGTGTAGGTGGACTAAGTTGCAGTAACCAATTAGCTCATTTTTTTTCGGCTAGAACTTTCTAGGAAAACTCTATAAAACCAAAAAAAAATTCATTGTTTGACCAATGTGGGATTAAATAAGGTTCCGTTTATATGTGATTTTGTCTTATATAGATGTTATCTTATATGAAATTGAAATTTATACCTAAAATAACTCAAAGTTAATTTTAAAAATAATTTTCAACAATAACATACAATCATGTCACGCATCCGGACATTCTACCCTGTTTATGAGTTTGTGCACCATTTTGGTGCATGGACGAAGGTACGTTGCCACAGAACTTGCGTACCAAATGTTGCACTAACATTGCACCTAGCCTTATGCTATATTGGCATGCACAAGAGAAAAAGGATATATATATATATATATATATATATATATATATATATATTATGATGGTGAATGCTAACAATTACAAAATTTCTTATAAAACATTATAATTGATTTTGGCCCAGTTCAACTATTCGAAATATTGAAACATACATGTATATATTCGGTTGCCGACATCTATCAGATTCGATAAGTGGAATATAACTATTTAATGTCGGGAATTAAATGATATTATTAGATATGTCATGCCGATGGCACACATCAATGTAATATTATTACAAATACTTGCCATTTAAAACAATCTATATAGAAAATATTTAATTCTCTTTTCTTAAATTATACGATCGATATCATAATTGTTGACTCAGTCATAGAACCATTAAAATAGATGGGTGCAACATTATGAAGTATGTTAAACATATTCTAGTATAAAAGAATAAATATTTATCTCAAATGAGCATAAAAGTTGACATTATTAATTTTAATTTAATGCAAGAAAATAATACATCCATAGCATATGAAACACATTATTACACGAAAAGAAACAAGAAACTTTCTTCTTTTTTTTCCTGAATTTTTACGTATCAGCTCTCCGTTTTCTATTTTCGCGCGTTTCAGTCTCTGAAAACGAATTTTCAGATGCTAATTTATTTTATTTTTTTTTCAATTCTGTCCTCCGAAAATGCATTTTCAAGTGGTGATTTGTGAACATCAAAATATAGGAGGGCTGATACGTAATTATCTTTTTTTTTTATCTCTACTATACCAACCACTTTCTTTTTAAATTTCTTTTGGAAAAAGAAAAAAGAGAACAAAAATTCAAGTTTTTTTTTTTTTCATTTTCTCCCACGTGCAGACACGTTTGTCAATCCTAGTTGTTTCCTAGTTTAATACCATCCCATGACAGTGATGTTAGTTTGAATTCTCATGTGTTGTTCATAAAAGTTCCATCAATTACTAAGGGGGACCAATAAAGCCCTAAAAAAGGTACTTGTCATTGTAAAATTACTATATAATTGATTTTTTTTTTAAAAAAAAAGAAAAAAAAAAGAAATAGTGATTAGCAAATTCGTTTTGTCAAAATTACCTCTGAACCATAACCAATTCGGAGTTAATTACTTCAATACTAAAAACATTTGTTGTAGAATATTATATGGGGCGCATTTTTTGTAGCCCCTAGAGGGGCAAACTACTATCCGATCAGTCCCTATACTTCATCATATTTCATTTTAGCCCTTCTATGATTTTCGTGCCATCCTATTTTAATCATTGTATCAGTAATTTTTTTTTAAAAAAATAATATAAAAATTTTAGATTTTAGTGAGACCTATCATTTTCATTTCAATATTTTTCCAAACAATGATGTTAAATAGGTATTTTGAGGTTTCGAAGTTTCAGTGGGTTAACAGATTGGATCCAAAGTTCTTTAATACTTCAGAATCTTAAAACAAATACCTAAAAGTATTTTTTGAAGTAATATACATGTATTGGATATATGCCCCCTCCCCATAATTAAAAATTGTAAAAATATTTTTAATTCGATTTGGTACTTTTATGTCTTTTTGAGCCGTATAAAATAACAAAACTGTCTTCGTACCATTGTTGTCTTTAAAAAAAATGGACGGACATTTTCGTTATTTCACTGATTTAGGAAATATAAAGTGCTAATTCGAATTAGATTATATAAAACTATAATTTCTAATTATAGATGGCATATCTATGCAAATACCCCCTAGGATAAAGATGTAGAACTGATGGATCAATTTGTAATTTGTAATTTATTTGCTGTTATTTGGGTTCCAACACCACCATCACGTGACTTCTGCCTTCGAATGATAGTATAATTTTGAGGCATAATTTCATATCAGTCTTCATTTTTATAAATTTATCGGATCAGTCTCTGAAAATACGTTTTCAGGGGCGGATCCGAAATTTTTTTAAAAATAGAGGACTGATATGGAACTATTCGTAATTTTGAGCCTCTTATTATTTTAATAATTGAAGATAGCGCATTACGTTATTCTTTGACAAAAGCTAATTAAAATAGACATAAGTTGGTCAATATGCTCCCCTTGGGTACGTTTCTGGTCAGACCAATATAATGCTGGTAGATGGCTTTTTCTTTGTTAATTCTCCAAGTATATATATTATTTAACAAAAAAGTATTTGGCTTCATTTGGGATTATACATTCTGAGCGGTTTGTGTATCATAAACTTACTTTATTATCTAAAAGTAATTAAAATTATTGTAATTATTAGATAATTAACATAAATATAAACAAAAACCAACTATCTCTTGTTATTTAATAATATAAATATACATTCGCACACACATATACATATATATTAAGGTAATGCTAGACGCCCGAACATTTTACCCGATTGGTTGCCCGACCCGTTAATTGCTTTAACGCCGTTTGCAAAGGACATCCTCATTTCTTTTCTCTTTTGCTGGAAACCATTTTCGCCTCCTATTCCATCTCCACCGGGTCTTAGTGTTTCTTTCATCCTCCCTGGGTCGTCCCTGGTTGCAATCATATCTCCTGCAGCAATTGACATCCTACAACAAGCTTCTCACAGGTGCATATTTCCGATTGTGGAATCTCCAGAACCTTCCTAAAACCTAACTTTTTCTTTTGCTTTCTTGATTTCAATTGCTGACTTATTTTGCTCATAAGATATAGGAATAAGTTACTCTTGTGTTAATTTTGATTAATTTGATCCAATTTATTGAAGTAACGTAGGACATGGATGAAGGCAATGAGAATATGGATATAGATAATGCTGGAGAAGAAATGCAGAAAATTGGTAAAAGAAATGCTGGAGAAGAAATGCATGAGAATATGGATATAGATAAGTCAGATTCAACTCAAATCAAAGAGTCGTTGCAGGAGAATATTGATGATAATCTTATACTTCAAAATGTGAACTCTGATAAGTTAGATTCAGCTCTAATTAAAGAGCCCTTTGCCGGAATGGAATTTAAGTCACTGGATGAAGCATTTGAATTTTACAAAGACTATGGAAACAAGGTCGGTTTTCCAATACGGAGAAGAACAGGTAAAACTAATGCTAAATATGGGCTGAGGTACGAAGTATTTACATGCGCCAGAGATGGCAAACCAAATAAAAAGGAGGGTGTTTTATTGCATTCTAGCCTATCAGTAAAGACAAATTGTAAAGCAAGGATACGCCTTAAAGTCTATGATGATGGGAGAGTGGTAATTAATTCTACTATTCTTGAACACAATCACGATGTGAGTCCCAGAAAGGCACGCTTTTTCAGATGTAATAGAAATATTGGTGCAGCAGCCAAAAAAAATTAGTGCTAGGTGATCAAGCAGAATTTCTACAGCGAAAAGTTTTAATGCTATAGTTGTTGAACATGGTGGACATGAAAATGTGCCATTTTTGGAGAAGGATTGCCGTAACTTTGTTGAGAAAGCAAGACGGTTGCGCCTTGGTGTGGGAGACGGAGAAGCAATATGTAGCTACTTCTCGCAAATGCAAAAGAGAAATTCAAATTTCTTTTATGCTATTGATTTAGATGATGAGAATCGTCTGAAAAATATTTTCTGGGCGGATGCAAGGAGTCGATCGGCATACAAATCATTCAGTGATGTTATTACTTTTGACACAACCTATCTAACGAATAAATACGATATGCCATTTGCTCCATTTGTAGGAGTGAACCACCATGGACAGTCAATATTATTTGGTTGTGGCTTATTGTCTAGCGAAGATAATACTACTTTTGAATGGTTGTTCAAGCAATGGCTTACATGTATGTCTGATAAGGCACCTGGTGCAATAATCACTGATCAAGATCAAGCAATGAAACTAGCAATTCAAGGTATATTTCCAGATACGACACGGCATCGTTGGTGTTTGTGGCATATCATGAAAAAAATCCCCGAAAAACTGAGTTCGTTTCCTGAATATGTACATATAAAGGCCGATTTGGTGAATGTTGTGTATGACTCTGAGAGTAAATCTGATTTTGAAGTTAAATGGGCAGCAATGTTGGATAAGTATAATTTACACGCCAATAGATGGTTGGAGTCATTGTACAAGAATCGCAGTCATTGGGTTCCAATATTTGTGAAGGATAGCTTTTGGGCGGGAATGTCCACAACACAAAGGAGCGAAGGCATGAATGCTTTCTTTGACGGGTATGTGAATTCGAAGACTACTTTGCGCCAATTTGTGGAACAGTATGAGAATGCTTTAAAGAGCAAGGTTGAAAAGGAATTATATGAAGACTTTAAATCATTCAACAATGAACGCTCATGTGTTAGTGTTTTTGAGATGGAGAAGGTGTTTCAGAAAGCGTATACGAATGCAAAGTTCTGTGAAGTTCAAGAAGAGTTTAAAGGGATCATGTATTGCAATGTCACCTTTGTTGAGAAAGTAGGAGTCATTAGTAGATACAGTGTTTCTGATAAGGTCTATGAAGGGCAAACCGCATCAAAAAGGGTTATATACACTGTTTATTTCAATGAGAAAGAAGTAGATATCAAATGTAGCTGTAATTTGTTCGAGTTCCGGGGGATCCTATGCCGACATGCCATTCGTGTTTTTGACCACAATGAAATTGACTATATTCCACCGAAGTATATGTTAGATAGATGGAGAAAAGATATAAAAAGAGAATATACAATGGTGAAGGTTAGTTATAGGGATTTGAATGATACTCCTGAGCTCAAGCGTTATGATGAGATCATTGAGAAAGCCCATGAAGTTGCAGAATTTGGATCAATATCTGATATTGACAAAAAAATGGTATTAGATTGTATGGATGATTTGATAAAGAAATTGATTCGATTTGAGTCAGTAAGCACGTGCCCACCACATTCTGCTGGTGCAATAAAGTGTAATGTAACTATAAGCAATCCAGTTCATAGTCCTGTTGCAATCCGAAGAAAAGGACGCCCGCCTACGGAACGCAAACAATCCAAAGTTGAGAAAATCTCTAAGAATACTAGGAAACGTCAGTCAAATTCTGATAATAAGAATGATGCAAAAGATCTGGTTTATAAATGATTTATCTCAAGTTCTTATATGATTTCCAGATTCTAATAACAACATTAATGTTCTCTTACATATTCAGGAAACGAACTCAGTTTTTCGGGGATTTTTTTCATGATATGCCACAAACACAAACGATGCCGTGTCGTATCTGAAAATATACCTTGAATTGCTAGTTTCATTGCTTGATCTTGATCAGTGATTATTGCACCAGGTGCCTTATCAGACATACATGTAAGCCATTGCTTGAACAACCATTCAAAAGTAGTATTATCTTCGCTAGACAATAAGCCACAACCAAATAATATTGACTGTCCATGGTGGTTCACTCCTACAAATGGAGCAAATGGCATATCGTATTTATTCGTTAGATAGGTTGTGTCAAAAGTAATAACATCACTGAATGATTTGTATGCCGATCGACTCCTTGCATCCGCCCAGAAAATATTTTTCAGACGATTCTCATCATCTAAATCAATAGCATAAAAGAAATTTGAATTTCTCTTTTGCATTTGCGAGAAGTAGCTACATATTGCTTCTCCGTCTCCCACACCAAGGCGCAACCGTCTTGCTTTCTCAACAAAGTTACGGCAATCCTTCTCCAAAAATGGCACATTTTCATGTCCACCATGTTGAACAACTATAGCATTAAAACTTTTCGCTGTAGAAATTCCTGCTTGATCACCTAGCACTAATTTTCTTTTGGCTGCTGCACCAATATTTCTATTACATCTGAAAAAGCGTGCCTTTCTGGAACTCACATCGTGATTGTGTTCAAGAATAGTAGAATTAATTACCACTCTCCCATCATCATAGACTTTAAGGCGTATCCTTGCTTTACAATTTGTCTTTACTGATAGGCTAGAATGCAATAAAACACCCTCCTTTTTATTTGGTTTGCCATCTCTGGCGCATGTAAATACTTCGTACCTCAGCCCATATTTAGCATTAGTTTTACCTGTTCTTCTCCGTATTGGAAAACCGACCTTGTTTCCATAGTCTTTGTAAAATTCAAATGCTTCATCCAGTGACTTAAATTCCATTCCGGCAAAGGGCTCTTTAATTAGAGCTGAATCTAACTTATCAGAGTTCACATTTTGAAGTATAAGATTATCATCAATATTCTCCTGCAACGACTCTTTGATTTGAGTTGAATCTGACTTATCTATATCCATATTCTCATGCATTTCTTCTCCAGCATTTCTTTTACCAATTTTCTGCATTTCTTCTCCAGCATTATCTATATCCATATTCTCATTGCCTTCATCCATGTCCTACGTTACTTCAATAAATTGGATCAAATTAATCAAAATTAACACAAGAGTAACTTATTCCTATATCTTATGAGCAAAATAAGTCAGCAATTGAAATCAAGAAAGCAAAAGAAAAAGTTAGAGTTTTAGGAAGGTTCTGGAGATTCCACAATCGGAAATATGCACCTGTGAGAAGCTTGTTGTAGGATGTCAATTGCTGCAGGAGATATGATTGCAACCAGGGACGACCCAGGGAGGATGAAAGAAACACTAAGACCCGGTGGAGATGGAATAGGAGGCGAAAATGGTTTCCAGCAAAAGAGAAAAGAAATGAGGATGTCCTTTGCAAACGGCGTTAAAGCAATTAACGGGTCGGGCAACCAATCGGGTAAAATGTTCGGGCGTGCTAGCATTACCCTTATGTGAATATACTTATCTATCAAAAAGTGAGGATTTTATCAACAACTAAATCGTAATAAATGTAGAACAACTAATTTGTAATAAATGTAGTCTATATAAGATATATTCAACAATGCATAGCCTTCCCAAAAGGTATATAATGCACCAAACTTGAAATTTAGAAGAACACAACATGATAGTTACTCCATAAAAATGATGGCTAAATTTAGAAAATAATATAACCTGCCCACAAGTTTTTTTCGAAAATATTTTTAAATAGATATTTTAGACCGAAATTTTTAACGGGTTGAAATTTTTAACAGGTTAAAAAAAAATCATTGTTCAAAAAATTGTAGAAGTTTCTCTAACGAGGGCTTTTAAATAAGTGTTCTAGATATCTAAAGTTTTATTAGATTTAAAAAATAAAAGAAATCGTGTTATAATTTAGACAAGCGTATCAAATATGTATGCATAGTGATGTATTTTGAAAAAAAATAATATTAAAATATAGATTTTGATAATATCTATAATATAGATGCTGAGATTTTTTTTTTTTAAAGTACAAATAAATAAACATTTTGGAAGTTGAAATCTTAATGATTTGAAGGAAAAAAAAAACTGTTTGAAAAACTGTAGATTGATGATGATCAGCCAA
The DNA here is from genome assembly GCA_002076135.1 of Xerophyta viscosa. Taxonomy (NCBI): domain Eukaryota; kingdom Viridiplantae; phylum Streptophyta; class Magnoliopsida; order Pandanales; family Velloziaceae; genus Xerophyta; species Xerophyta viscosa. The sequence goes on along the minus strand of MJHO01000091.1, from coordinate 31,176 downwards.
TTATATATAGTTGTAATTGTAATAAATGTCATATAAGGATGTTGGATCAAGATGGGTATGTTGGAAGATATTCGGTAATTTAGAAAAAAAAAAAGATATGGATACGATTTTGGCACAATAATAAAAAATATAAATAATTAAAAATTAATCTATATTAAGTATTTGAACATATAAAAATATAATAATATTCTATAATAAATTTCATACATAACTTATATTTTATATTTTTAAGAAAAATTTAAATGGCAAAAATTTAATTATATCAACAAAAATAAAATTAGTTATAGTATTTTAGTATATAACTATATTGTACTATTTATTGCTAATAGTAATATAGTATTTCAATATCTCAAAATTAAAAAAAAAAAAAAAATTTTAAAAGCATACATATATGCATTATTAAAAGTAATACTATTGATAAAAGCATAATGCTAATAGCATACACGATAATACTATATTGTACTATTTTTAAAAGTAAGACTTTTTTTTTTTTTTTTTTTTTTTTTTTTTTTGGTAGATAAAAGCATACATATATGCATTATCTTTTCGTACCAAACTAACTTGTTCATTAATTAAGATATATTCTAACCTCCCTGACAATCCGAAATGTTCAAAGCGCTCCAAATATGTAATGCATTGGAAGGAAATGATTTTTTTAGAGAACGAATATCTGAGAAAAACGAGCAAAGTTGTTTTTAAGAAGCCGAAATGTAATTTTCTATAAAAAGATAGAATTATATTTTAACATACCATTTTATACGTTTTGCATTTCAACTTACTTCCGGATATATATTTTTGCGCCACGCTGGCACGATATAATTTTCTAGAAGTGGCACGATGTAATTTTCTAGAACAAAAAAAAGAATTACATTTCGGCTCCCAAATTAATACGTTTTATATTTTAGCTATCGAAAATGTATTTTTGCGCTGACGTGGCTACGCGCGTCGAACGTCACATAGGCACAATCTTTCATTTTCGAGTAAAGGTTTTTTTAGGGGACTAAAATATAATTTTTTAGAAAAACTTTTGAAGCACTATCAAGTTTATAACTTTTTTATATATTTGAAAAAGTGGTAATCATAATATCACATGTTGTGATTATAATTTTGTAATTCAAATAAAAAATATAAACTATTTAACAGACCATTGAGCAGGTAGTTACAAAACCTGCATAATTTTAAGCTGTAAGTTTAATGGTTCGTAGACATATTTATTAGATTTTTTATAAAAAAATATATGCCAAAGTAATAAATCACAATAAAATATATACTATTACCGTTTTATCGCTTTTTAAAAAGCATTAAAATAATACTAAAAACAGTATATATAGTTTTTCTAGAAAATTACTTCTTCTATTGAAAAAATTACAAAACACGCATAGTGATAGAAAATTTTATGACAATTTTGATTGAATAAATTTTAATTTTGTTAATCGTCATAAAATGACAATGTCCTATGGATTAAAATGCTGCAATATAATAGAGAATATCCTACAGATTGGAAGAGATCCGTGCCCTTTTTTAAAAAAATATACTGACTTGATAACGTGTGATTATATGGGCCGTCTCCCCACGACAAATTTTAGAATATTGTATATATTGATGAGATTTATATTTTTATATTATTTTTTTAAAAAAAATTATTTTTAAATAAATATTTTAAAATTCTAAAGTATTAATACGTATAAGGATATTTTCATTTAAAAAACATTTAAAAATATTTGGGAGGCTAAGCTGCAAAAATCTTATCAGGAAATTAATTGATAGTAAAATTTTTCGGATAATTTCATATCAGCTCCTATTTTGAAATCGATTTCATATCAGTATATATTTTTAAAAATTGATATGATAGCTTCAAACAAATATAGACTGATATAAAATTATTCTATTTTAGATATGGGCTGATCGGTGGTTGCCCCATGAAATTGCTTTCATAGGGTTTAACAAGAACATCAATTCCCAATGTTCCATGCGTGTGACGCATGCATGTTTTGTCTCTTTGTTCGTCAATGTAACTTTGAATTAATGTCACACTGTAGATTCGAATTTTTCAAAAAAAAAATTACTGTTCAGCCCCCCTAATTTTGGGGTCGTGCGATTCAGCCTCCCGAAATGCCACGTGGCGGCAAGCGCGCGCCGCCACGTCGACGAAAAAATGCGTTTCGGGAGGCTGAACAGTCAAAACAAAACGGGGGCAGGCTGAACAGTAATTTCTTCCTTTCCAATTATCCTAAAATTTTGAAAAAATAATTATCTCTAAAATAAAAAACCAATAATTTTAGTAATTTCTGCTGAAATTATTAATTTATGTCTAATTCAATACACATATCTGATCAAGATTTTATTTTTTGGCACGATCTCGATTTAATACGAACTGATGGATTATAATTAGAAAAATAATATTTGCTGAATACATAAGATTATTAATGTACTGAAAAAATTTTATCTTATTATTTTAAAAAATAAAATAATTTTAAATTAATAATCATTATATGTAAAATTTATTGCTTATACTTCAAATTTACAGTGACACATTCCATATTTAGCAAAAGCGGGCATATTTTAGTTATATATTATACAAATAATAAATGTTTAGTATCTTACTCTCGAAAAAATATACTGCCAAAAAAATTTTGCCTTCTTTTTTCAAGAATAAGTTGTATTTTAGTTAAATCGATCGATAAAAACGAATGACCAAATGAACTCATTTGAAACATTGTGTATCTCCTTTTGGTAATAAAAGGATGTCTTTTTTGGTTTGGCGCGAAATTTTCTTATTTGGGAAAATTTTTGGGGAGACTTTGTACCTTAAAAAAAATTGTGAAATTTAACATATTCTTTAATTGAAAATTTCGGAAATATTAAAAAATGTGGATTCTAGTGGAATACGTAGCAAAGTTATAGTTAATACCTATTTTCATATAATAACTTTGGTGATGCATCACAAATATTTATATGCACATATTCTATTTGAAACAATAAAAGCAATTAACACATAAAAATATATAAATTAGTTTATTTTAAGAGATAATAAACTATAATTCCAAATGTTGTAAGATCGATAGGTTCTTGTATAAAATTTTCTTATCCAAGGTCTCTAGAAAAACTACTTTTCTGTATAGAGCCATGACTTATAGACTTTCATAAATGTCCCCCAACAGATGCGTGCACCACCTATAATTGAGAAATTCAAATCTTTTTTTTTTTTTTTCAATTTTTGTCATATTTTTTGTCTTATTATTTGATAAATAATATGTGTTCTATTTCGTATAAATAGTAAAAAAGAATTAATACGTAAAATAAGTGAATAAGAAATATTATATATGTATTATATATGAAGTCCCTACTGAGCCAATTTTCTTTTTGTTTTTTTTTTTTTTTTGGAAAAATAGATATCAATCCCTGTCGACACCCCATTTTGTCCGGACTGCCGCATATGCATACACATTTATATATATTGGGGCTTATATCTATATATGTATATATATACATGGGCAAATGAATGACCATATACACGTGCTCACATACACAACACACATACATATATATATACACACCATCATCTATCAAAATGTGCTAATCGGGATCCACAAAGCACAATTTAGCTTAACTACCCAAGTAGGCTTGCTCGGACCCGACTAAGTGCGATCAAGCCTGATTGGTCCAATTAGGCCCGATTAAGTCTGATTATGCCCGATCAAGCCGAATTGGCCCGATTAAGCCCGATAGGCCCAGTTAAGCCAAATTATGCTCAACCAAGCTCAAATAGGCCAAATAAGACCAAAAAGACATGATTTTACCCGATTGGACCAAGTTGGGCCCGATTGACCCGATTCAGTCCATTTAGGCCCGATAAGGCCCAATTGGGCCAAATGACATAATTAATGCCCGAAAATGGATGATAGATCCCAATTGAGCCATTTGACTTAACTAAAGCCCAATTATGCACGTTTCACGATATGCATGCATATGATGGTATATACACATACGATAACACACATATACACACGATAACCCTCGTGATATATATAGATATATATATGCATACACGCACACACGAGTACATATACATATGCACACATATATTTGCTAACAACATATATACGCGTATATAACCATATGTATATATATACACATACTCCCACAACATATATAAAATAAAAAATAAAGTAATAAAAATAATAATAAAAAAAAAATATATATAATGATAGGGGGTGGCTACCCCATCCCATGTGCAGCCACCCCCCCCCTTCTCCACCGACCTCACTCCCAAACCCTAACCCTAAACAAGCCAAATTCCTAAACTACCCCCAAATGTTCTATAAATACACCCCAAAACTCAACAAAAAAAAAAAAAGAGGAGAAGAGGGAAGGCGGTAGAAGAGACTAGAAAATACCAGAAAGAGAGAGAGAGAGAGCTTAGAGAGAGAGAGATATTTAGAAAGAGAGAGAGAGAGAGAGAGAGAGAGAGAGAGCAAGAGAGGGAAGGAGAGAGCCCGAGAGAGGGAGAGCTCGTGCACACCAGTAGCTGGCCTTGACCTCTCCTCCTTCAGCCAATCAGACCCGCCACTCGCAGCGCCGTCGCCGTCGCCGGAGCCCGCCCGCAACTTCGGCCAAAAACTCCAAACACAAGGTATACTTGTCCAAACCCCTTGAAACTCTTGCGGCATCTTCTTTATACGTATAAGAACACACTTAAGTGGCCGATAACATCCCTCGCGCCTGCATCGTCGGCGGCGACCGAGAATAATAAAAAGCCCTAACTTTGCACGAAACTCAAACGAACGCAAAACGTCCCGCCATTTACGGCCAGGTAAGTTCAGTGGACGTAGAAGAACGTGATTGAACGAACGAGAGGGTCGACCCCTCGCCGACGGCGAGAAAACGCCGCCGGCTGAAATTACCGAAACTTGCACCGTTAAAAAATACGCATTTACAGTCGTTAAAATCAATTTTTGACAGCACCAATGAGCTCAGGAGGGTCGATTACCCTAGGGGTGAGCTTCGGGGTGCGAATGGCGTCGTCGGCCCCGGCGGACGGCGGTACAGCCGCGCGCGCGCGCGCGGCGCTCGCGTCCTCGCGGGGAAGACGATCGGACAGGAGTCCGATCGTCCGTCCGACGCGAGCGGGCCGAAATTTCGGCCTGCTCGCGTCTCACAGCTTTTTTTTTTTTTTTTTTTTTTTTAAGGTGAACAGTAACCGCCTTATATTTTTTTTATTATTATTTTTATTATTTTATTCAACAAAATAAAAATATATAAAATCATCTAGTAATAAACTTTAATCCCGTTAAAAAATCAACATATAATCAAATACCCGTTTGTTAAAAAAAAAATAGAATTCGGACGAAACGGATATTTCCCGAAGTTAAAAATTCCATAAAAATAGTATGCGAGTTGAGGTGCAGATTGGATATTTCAAACCCTAGCCATTGGGCTATGAAGAAGAAACAGTACTGAGCCCCGTAAAATAAAAATGTTGTGTTTTATCTATTTCTCTTCATTTATATATATACAATTTCTTGCAAATATATATGTCGTATTATAAACGCGAATAGATGTATATCTATAGAGATTTGATTTCTCCAACCCTTTGGGTTAGGAACTGGATAGATCCTAATCTAAATGGTTGGGGCAAATAAATATAAATGGTCAAAATAGAAAGTGATGGATATTACTCTCCAAACCTGACTAGGTATATTTATCAAAATCAAATCCCATGCAAATAAAGAAAATATTGAAACAGGATAATGGATATTGCCCTGATAAATATATTTTCTTCATTTGGATGTATCTGTTCAAAAGTGGTTTAGAGAGTAAGGTGGATACCGATCTCTCCATTTCATAATAAGCAGATAAATAAATATGCAAATATTTGAAACAATAAAAATTGTGTTAAATTACAAATCTAAGATATTTTAATCACTTATAGAGTACCCTCTTAGGAGGGGCGCTGTGGGGGTGTTCCGTCTTCCCCACACGTAAACGACGAACGAGCCTAAGAATCTCGAATGTGCCTTATCCCGGTTTCCTAGATTTCCATTAAATATCTAGGTGGCGACTCCAACCCTTTCCCCTCCGGAGGAAGGTCGTCAACAGATGGCGACTCCGCTGGGGACTCGTCAGGCTCGTTTTAAGTGATTAAAATAATTTTAGATTTATATTTAACACATACAAATACATGTTTATTATGATGTCTTTGTAGATATTTTATTAATGTCCTGCATTGCATGTATAACCCAGGGCATATACCCATCCTATTTACCGGGACAATCGGAGCTTGCGTACAATGTACGTAGGTAGTCCGTAATGCCTGGCCCTTTTTACCCACAGTCAAAAGTTATCTGGGTAGTACACCGAGCTGATGTACCATGTGCACCGGTCGTCGGTAGGAAACCCAGCAATGACAGACTGCTAGATAAACCACTGGGATAATCGGAGCTTACGTACAATGTGCGTGGGTAGTCCGTAAGCCCAGCCATTATAGGCACCCATAATTCACCCAGCCAGCATGTAGTCTAAGTGGCACAAAAATTATCAATAAAAAAGCACACATCTTTCAACTTCATTTTACTCCTCTAAATTCAACCGAAATTTCCTTGCTTTTTTCTCGCAACAACTGTGAATATTCATATTTGCACAAATTTCTTTACTCAAGTTTTCAACGATAAAAAATATTTTTCCATAAAATTTGCATGATTTTGCAATAAATGCATACTACAACATGAGTACACGTGCAAACACTGACATCCATATTTTCGCTAAAAGAACGGTCAAGACGACTTTTACCAAAAGGAGCCCGTACCTGCTCAGGTCGAGACGTCACACCTCTGCACCCATGGCGGACAACGAAGTAAACGAACAGCTGAAAAAAGATAATGAAGAACTGCGAAGACAGCTGGAAGATATGAACAAACAGCTGGAGCGCCTCACGACTACTATTGCACTACTCGTTGAACAGAGAGGTACCAACACAACAGCTCAACCTATAGGAGAGCCGAGCTCATCAGCCGCTTTACCATCAGAGAGGCAGTCTGCGCAACAGACACCATATGACCCTTTTGGGCTACCTGCGCAACATGAGTCAGTCCAGTATGCTATGCCACAATACATCTCGCCAACACAAGCTGAAGCCCAAACATCACAGCCGGTTAATCCTGTAACGATACTGGCACCTGCCAATCCTGACCAGCAACTTGACGCAAATCAATCAGGAGATAAGCAGATACAAGAGAAAGTAGAGACAATCCTAGACCGTCTGAACAACCTAGAAGGCTCCCGAGGAACCATGGACCCGGCACAATTCTGCATTGTCACAGATCTCGATATACCCAAAGACTTCAAGGTTCCTGACTTTGAAAAATATGATGGTACTGAAGATCCTCAGGTCCACATTTCAATGTACTGTAGTAAGATGGGGGCATACCTCAAGAACGAGAAAATGTGATTTACTATTTCCAAGAAAGCCTAAAAGGGCCAGCCATCCGATGGTACCTAAATCTGAATAAAAATGAGATCAAAAGCTGGAAAGACTTGGCGAACGCATTTCTGACCCACTATCAGCATAATAAGGATCTTGCACCAGATAAAACGACACTGCGGGCCTTGACTCCTAATAAGAACGAGAAATTCCGCGCCTTTGCCCAGAGATGGAGAAATATGGCTGCCCAGATCACTCCCCCGATGACAGAAAAAGAACTTATCGACGAGTTTATGACTCTGAGCTGTTTGGATGATAAGATACGCACTGCATGTGCTATCGCTTCCTCTTTTGCCCAAATAATCACGGCAGGTCTCAGAATAGAACTGGCCCAAGACAGCATCTTCAAATCGGCTGACGACACGAAAAACAAGAAGAAAGACAAAGAAGTGCATAATATCAGCGGGGCGAGTAACTACAATCAATCCATATATCGAGTTCCGGGGCAATATCAAACAAGTGGATATTATCAAACGCCTCAGCAAAATAACCAATACCAACAGAATCGCCCTTATCAGCAATACCAACAATCACCACGGCAACCTCAACAAGTCACTCAGACCTATCAAATTCAGCAACGTACCCCTACTCAGCAACAACAGCCCCAGCGACCTCGTCAGGCTTTTCGGGAACCCCTACCCGTGTCTCAGAAAGAAGTGTTTAAACAATGCGCTGCAGAAGGTCTGCTCACACCCATTCCTAGTCGACAATTCACGCCACCATATCCAAGATGGTATGATGTAAATGCGTATTGTGACTACCATAGTGGCGCCCAAGGTCACTCCACTGAAAATTGCTACATCCTTCGGAACAAATTGTACGAGTTGATTGACACAGGAAGGATAAAAATTTCACCTACAGATGCAACACCAGCGACCACCGCAAATAACACAGCTACTACCAGCAACAACAGCGGAGGGATAAATGAGATTGACACCAGCTTGTTTCACGATTAGTGGTTTCTGTAGCACCCACGCAAGCTAGATGCTATTTTGATAAATATTTTCCTCTACCAAGTTATGATAGGACGCATGTTTAGTATAGTACATGTCATGATATGTATCCACTCTTCTCCTTCGGTCATGTTTTGTCTTTTCGCACAGACCACTCTAGTTGGGAGAGTTTTTGTAATGCAATTTGGGAATGAACTAATTTAAATATAAAATTGTCTCATGTTCTTCATTTGTCATGAACATCCATTTGTTATATCTTTTAGCTAGTACATATAAATTTTGCAGAATGTAAAGGACAATGCATTTTCCCAATTAACATAATAAAAATAATTAACGACTTGCCACATACAGAAAGAGAAAGAAAAAAATCAAAAAGGAAAAAGAGAAAAATTTTGAAAAGAGAAAGAAGATATACAGTGCCACATACATCTCAAACTCAAAAAGCTGACTCTTGAGTAATAAAAATACTCTGCGATCATTTTTGCTCAAACGAACGGAAAGATTTTGTGGGTAGGCAAGCTCACCGGGACAAATAACCTCAACTACGACTTTTCTTCTCCTTATTGACAAAAATGGGGAAAAGAAATGAAAAAGAATGAAAAAAAAAAAAAAAAAGAAGAGAAGAAGAAAAAGAAAAGAAAAAGGAGAAAGTACAAAAAAAAAAAGTAGAAGAGTAAAAAAAAAAAAAAAAAGAAGAAGAAGAAGAAATGATGAGCAAAAAGGAAGAAAAAGAAGAAATAGAAGAAGAAAAGTCGTAAACGCCTATAAAATTTCTCGTGTATAATGCCCTATAAAATCTTTCCATCAAATAAGCAGACATGTACCCGGAGTCAGAATATCCACCTATATTCTCAAAAAAAAAAAAAAAAAACGGTCAAATCTAGACCAGCCCACAAATACAGCTATGGGGCATCACCTACGAACACATACTGCGAGAACATTCAGAAGAAGCCCGCTAGGCCGAAAACCTGAAAAGGCGGCCTAGGCAAAACTAGTTAGGGCAAGGCAAGTTGCGAATCATTCTCTTTATTATGTTAAACAAAGAATATGCATTCGAAAATACATTCTGCAAGATTTATACGCATCAGTCCTACTCCACATAATCGTAAGCTGAAAAATCCTCGTCAACACATCTTCTAGAAAAATCGTCGTCTCAGGAACTCCACTTTTCAGCCTCACAAATATCTACATCAGCCAAACTACCCAGCACCTAAAACTGGGGCAATTTTATTATAAATAAAATTTATTCCAAAATTGCTAACTTCCAACCTAGAGGTTCAGACTTTAGATTTTCTCGGAAATCTAGAAAAGACTAACCTGCACCTAACGGAGAATAGAAAATAGATATCATGACAAGTTAAAGCTAAATATGCCTCCAGCATAACTTATTTGAAGGAAAAGATAAAGAACGAACGCCAAACTGGGGCAATTTTCAGAGGAGCAAGTAATTGACAACAACAAATCACATGAAAGAAAGTTTTGTTGAGCACAGAATTCCAAAGGAGGAAAAAGTGCACTTTAGTGAACTTGTACAAACTGGGGCAGTTTTTCATGCAATAAGATTGCTAAGTGCCAGAGGAAGTTAGCAAAACAGAAGATAATATTTTCAAGAAGCAAAATTCAATGGCAGATAAGATTTGGACAAATCGTGCCGTCGTTCTAAACTGGGGCAACTTTCTCCCCTCGAAAATTTTCGAAGGATTTGAGCTCCAACACAAAAATCCCCAAAATGGAATCAATCAAAATATGACGAAGAAGAAGAAGAAAAGAAAAAGAGAGAAAACGAAGATCAGAAGAAGGAAGAAGCTTAGGGCAATGATATTTTGGAAAAGTTGGATTGACCGAATTTTCTCACGTTGCATATTTTAAGCATAAAATCATTTCACAAAATTTTTTTTTTTGACAAATCCCTTTCAAAACAAAATTTTCACAAACAACACTTCAACATTGCATGTACCAATTCAACAACAGACAACAACATTTATTCTCAATGTTGATAGTCATGAATCCCACATACTCTAAGATGCAAATCAGATCTATAGTTAATCCTCGCAAGTCACGAGACGCAAATCAAGCTTGCAAACTGGATCCATTACACTTTATTATCATAAAATCCCGACAAGTAAGTTGGGCTTATTTCTTCACCGTCCAAGAAACAAATTGGATACGTCATCTTCACATCAAATGCAACTCTCTTCGCGAGACGTAGTTCTCGTGTCGTTTCCTTGTCGTGAGGCGTAGTTCTCGCATCCATGAAGACACTTTCTCTCCATGAGGCGTGGTTCTCGGGACAATTCCTCTCCTTCGCGAGGCGTAGTTCTCGTGTCGTCTCCTTTGTGAGACATAGTTCTCATGAATACTCTTTATAGTCGCGAGGCGTAGTTCTCGCGTCATTTCACTCCTTCGTGAGGCATAGTTCTCATGAAAACTCTTTGTTGTCGCGAGGCGTAGTTCTCGTGTCGTCTCCTTCATGAGGCGTAGTTCTCATGAAAACTCTTTTTTGCCGCAAGGCGTAGTCCTCGCGTCTTTTCACTCCTTCGTGAGCCGTAGTTCTCATGAAAACTCTTTGTTGTCGCGAGGCGTAGTTCTCAAGTCATTTCACTCTTTCGTGCAAACTCTTTCTCATTACGAGGCGTAGCTCTCACATCCATGAAGACTCTTCCTCCCCGCGAGGCGTAGTTCTCGTGTTGATTCCTCTCCTTTATAAGACGCAGTTCTCATGAAAACTCTTTGTTGTCACGAGGCGTAGATCTCGTGTCATTTTCTTTTTCGTCATAAGGCGTAGTTCTTATGACAACTCTCTCCTTCAAGAGGCGTAGATCTCGTGACGTTTTCTTTTTCGTCATAAGGCGTAGTTCTTATGACAACTCTCTCCTTCAAGAGGCGTAGTTCTCATGAAAATTTTCTATCTCCTTACGAGGCGTAGATCTCATATCATTTTCTCTTAATCATGAGGCGTAGTTCTCATAAAAAACTTCTTCTCATCACAAGACGTAGTTCTTGTGTCAATTTTTCGGGTAAATTTCACTTCCATCCTTGAAGTCGACTGTGCTTCAGGATCACGTTATCTCATTCCAAACTTACATTTTAGTCGATTATAATTATAGGTTGTTTTCATCGACGGACGACTGATCTGAGTAACCAGAAAACTGGCTTAACGACTATCCTCTCTCTCTCAAGGTATATAGTAGATAACGAACACGAAAAAAAAAAAAAACTCTCGTCTCTCTTGCCGGACAAAATGTGGTATCTCTTTTATCTTTGTCCAATCCTTTTCAAGGAATTAGACAAAGAGGGGCAACTGTCGACACCCCATTTTGTCCGGACTGAAGCATATGCATACACATTTATATATATTGGGGCTTATATCTATATATGTATATGTATACATGGGCAAATGAATGACCATATACACGTGCTCACATACACAACACACATACATATATATATACACACCATCATCTATCAAAATGTGCTAATCGGGATCCACAAAGCACAATTTAGCTTAACTACCCAAGTAGGCCTGCTCGGACCCGACTAAGTGCGATCAAGCCTGATTGGTCCAATTAGGCCCGATTAAGTCTGATTATGCCCGATCAAGCCGAATTGGCCCGATTAAGCCCGATAGGCCCAGTTAAGCAAAATTATGCTCAACCAAGCTCAAATAGGCCAAATAAGACCAAAAAGACATGATTTTACCCGATTGGACCAAGTTGGGCCGATTGACCCGATTCAGTCCATTTAGGCCCGATAAGGCCCAATTGGCCAAATGACATAATTAATGCCCGAAAATGGATGATAGATCCCAATTGAGCCATTTGACTTAACTAAAGCCCAATTATGCACGTTTCACGATATGCATGCATATGATGGTATATACACATACGATAACACACATATACACACGATAACCCTCGTGATATATATAGATATATATATGCATACACGCACACACGAGTACATATACATATTCACACATATATTTGCTAACAACATATATACGCGTATATAACCATATGTATATATATACACATACTCCCACAACATATATAAAATAAAAAATAAAGTAATAAAAATAATAATAAAAAATATATATATATATATATATATATATATATATATATATATATATATATATATATATATATATATATATATATATATAATGATAGGGGGTGGCTACCCCATCCCATGTGCAGCCACCCCCCCCCCTTCTCCACCGACCTCACTCCCAAACCCTAACCCTAAACAAGCCAAATTCCTAAACTACCCCCAAATGTTCTATAAATACACCCCAAAACTCAACAAAAAAAAAAAAAGAGGAGAAGAGGGAAGGCGGTAGAAGAGACTAGAAAATACCAGAAAGAGAGAGAGAGAGAGCTTAGAGAGAGAGAGAGATATTTAGAAAGAGAGAGAGAGAGAGAGAGAGAGAGAGAGGAGAGAGAGAGAGAGCAAGAGAGCTAGAGGGAAGGAGAGAGCCCGAGAGAGGGAGAGCTCGTGCACACCAGTAGCTGGCCTTGACCTCTCCTCCTTCAGCCAATCAGACCCGCCACTCGCAGCGCCGTCGCCGTCGCCGGAGCCCGCCCGCAACTTCGGCCAAAAACTCCAAACACAAGGTATACTTGTCCAAACCCCTTGAAACTCTTGCGGCATCTTCTTTATACGTATAAGAACACACTTAAGTGGCCGATAACATCCCTCGCCGCCTGCATCGTCCGGGCGACCGAGAATAATAAAAAGCCCTAACTTTGCACGAAACTCAAACGAACGCAAAACGTCCCGCCATTTACGGCCAGGTAAGTTCAGTGGACGTAGAAGAACGTGATTGAACGAACGAGAGGGTCGACCCCTCGCCGACGGCGAGAAAACGCCGCCGGCTGAAATTACCGAAACTTGCACCGTTAAAAAATACGCATTTACAGTCGTTAAAATCAATTTTTGACAGCACCAATGAGCTCAGGAGGGTCGATTACCCTAGGGGTGAGCTTCGGGGTGCGAATGGCGTCGTCGGCCCCGGCGGACGGCGGTACAGCCGCGCGCGCCTGCGTCCTCGCGGGGAAGACGATCGGACAGGAGTCCGATCGTCCGTCCGACGCGAGCGGGCCGAAATTTCGGCCTGCTCGCGTCTCACAGCTTTTTTTTTTTTTTTTAAAGGTGAACAGTAACCGCCTTATATTTTTTTTATTATTATTTTTATTATTTTATTCAACAAAATAAAAATATATAAAATCATCTAGTAATAAACTTTAATCCCGTTAAAAAATCAACATATAATCAAATACCCGTTTGTTAAAAAAAAAATAGAATTCGGACGAAACGGATATTTCTTCGAAGTTAAAAATTCCATAAAAATAATATGCGAGTTGAGGTGCGAGATGGATATTTCAAACCCTAGCTCATTGGGCTATGAAGAAGAAACAGTACTGAGCCCCGTAAAATAAAAATGTTGTGTTTTATCTATTTCTCTTCATTTATATATATACAATTTCTTTATGCAAATATATATGTCGTATTATAAACGCGAATAGATGTATATCTATATAGAGATTTGATTTCTCCAACCCTTTGGGTTAGGAACTGGATAGATCCTAATCTAAATGGTTGGGGCAAATAAATATAAATGGTCAAAATAGAAAGTGATGGATATTACCCTCCAAACCTGACTAGGTATATTTATCAAAATCAAATCCCATGCAAATAAAGAAAATATTGAAACATGATAATGGATATTGCCCTGATAAATATATTTTCTTCATTTGGGTGTATCTGTTCAAAAGTGGTTTAGAGAGTAAGGTGGATACCGATCTCTCCATTTCATAATAAACAGATAAATAAATATGCAAATATTTGAAACAATAAAAATTGTGTTAAATTACAAATCTAAGATATTTTAATCACTTATAGAGTACCCTCTTAGGAGGGGCGCTGTGGGGGTGTTCCGTCTTCCCCACACGTAAACGACGAACGAGCCTAAGAATCTCGAATGTGCCTTATCCCGGTTTCCTAGATTTCATTAAATATCTAGGGTGGCGATCCAACCCTTTCCCCCCACCAGAGGAAGGTCGTCAACAATCCCTGATTTGAGAAATTTTGACAAATCAACCCTTTCTAATTTTAAAGGACCAAATCAGTTCTTATTTTACTGTTATGACAGCACATACTGCAGCATCATCAACAAAAATTTGTGATTGATTTAAATAGAGAAGTTAATTGTCAAAATTTTCAAAAGCAGCCTTATAATAATAGATTCACTAAAAAAAATTATTAATTTGTATGATTAAAATAAGAAAATATTTGGGAGTATTTTGGAAAAATTCTAACATGAAAATTAAATAGATTTAAAGTAGATTTTAAATACTTGTTTAAAAGTACTCTTCGAAAATTTTTTTTTTAAAAGTTATAAATATAATAAAAATCTACAATATTTTTTAGAAGTTTTCAAAAACGTGCTCCTAAGTTTTTTTAAATTATACGAATTAATATATTTTTTGATGAATGAGTTGGAAGGACAAGCAGTATTCATTATGTTTATTGTATCTCTTAATTATTTAAGAAATATTTTTGTTGATTCATTTTAAGGAAATTTGGGTACAATCCATGGATAATTTAATGTAATTTAATTCATCATTAAAATGTTAATTTAAGTCTATAAAAGATAATATTGGATCAACTGCAACTGCAACTTTACATTTACTTACCAGAATTTAATATCTAAATATTGTAATTTTACAAATATCAATTTAATACCTTTTTTTATTGGAAAAATAATCCATGGATTCCCATTAAATAAGTGGCCTGTGTGAGCTTAGTAAAGCGTAAAAGTGTGCTTAAAAAGTTAATTGATTAGAATCCACAGCCTCCAATGCACATGTTTTGCCTCTAGCATTCATAAACCCCCCAAGCATATAATACTACATTTAAAAAAAATAAATAAAATAAGAGTTATATAACCATTGTCCTAGCCAATCATTAAGAATTAGTAAGTAATTTTTAGCTACTTATAATTTTAACTCTTTAACAAAAAATTTATATTAATTTTAAGGATATTCTGCATAAATGTGCCTTCTGAAAATCAAGTTTAGTAAAAGGGTACTTCATAATCAGGATTGATGCTCTAGTGCCGCCGTGCAAATGACGATAATATCATTGTCATTTTTTTTTTTTTGAAAAAAATAGGCAACTTTCTTTCTCCCATGTCTCCCACAATTTTTTCCTCTTCTTCCTCTCTAATTTCTCCGGTGTTAACTTATATTATTTTTCTTTTTTTTTCGCCTCTCCTATTTTCTCTTTAAATTATCTATTTTTCTCTCTTTTCCTTTCATTCTCTTTGCTTTTTCTCTTTTGTCTCTTGCTCTCTATTTTTTTCTTCTCTTTTTTCCTCCCTCCTATTTCTAGATCATTATCTTTTTTTTCCTATTCAAACATCGTACTTTCCTCGAGAATCTTTTTACACTATACATATTGTACTTATGATAGAACAAGATAGAACACGCGAAGATTAAAATGGTTACCCTAATTGGAGTGTTCCTCACTACATGAACTTCATATGTTAGAACACTTTAAGAGCATATAAAATTTAATTTATAATTCATCAAATAAAAATAGGTGTTCATAGGTATTTCTCATTGTTTTTATGTGTTTCTAAAGTGTTTTAGGTGTTCACTTGTATAATTGTATATACTGACATAGGTGAAAAAAAAAAAGATTTCCTAATATATATATATATATATATATATAATAATAATAATAATAATAATAATAATAATAATAATTATTATTATTATTATTATTATTATTATTATCTTTCTATCAAATGACCTCCAGTGCAAAACACTCTTCTCTAGCAAAGCTCATGTGGAAGCAACGTTGCATATTCTATTTCCATACATAGTCTAGTGTTCTTGGCCCCCAAAAAAAAACTTCGAAATTGTGGAACATTCTTCTTAATTCGATAATTTCGCAGAAATTTAACAAAATTTTTTTCGGTCAACAACTGATGATCATTGTTCGCTATCTTTCCAAACAAACTTAACCTCTCGATTAAGCGCTAGCCGACATCTTAATTGGTCAGATAAATACGTAGCTCATAAACTACTGGCGAAGAGCTCGAGTTTTATCTGTTACAATGTAAATATTCGTTAGTTTTTTTTTTTTTTAGAAATTTATTTGAAAGCAGTAGTAGGTATATACTCGATAGGGTGTTCTTACTATTACTTTTTTCATTTTTTTAAATTATTTAATTAAGCATAGGCAAAGAATATGTAGCAGTATAGCAGCTACTCATCTGATGTGAGCATCCATTTAGTCTTGATACTTGGACATTATTAATCTTAATTAATTAATTTAATAAAATAAACAATTGGGAATATAAATTCCGTTAAACAAATAACAATATATTCCGTATTATTTAACTATTATTCAAAGTGATGGTTGTGTTGTACTGCTGGCAAATTAGCAAGACAACAAAAGAGAAGTCTTGCAAAAAGTGAGATTGTGGGGAAACCCTAACCAAAAATCAATTAATTAATATATAATTTATAAAACCTTGTTATATTTTATGAACTCATAGGAAGACATCCGAGATGCCGCCCATGGATCGAAAAAGTATACCGAAAGCATCGTCATCATGTTCATATTTTTTTTTGAGATTATCTAAAACAATTTTATGCATGGGCGGACTATTTCGTGTGACTATAATAACAAATAAATCTATATATGGTATCGACTCATATTTCATAATTTTAATCTTTTAATTTGGATAGGTCTGAAAATTCGTAATATTTTTCAGAATATAAAGTGAGTAACTTTTCATGATACTATTACGAAATGACGCTTGTGAAATTTGAACAAAAATTATTCATTTTTTGAGATAAAAGTTTTACCATCTGCGCTAGAAGTTGAGGGCATCATATTCATACTTAGGCTTGTTAATTATCACGAAGCTTTATTATTTTCTTTTTAGGGTTAAAAGTAATATTAATTAATTGAGGTCGTTTCTCGTTAACCAAGGTCTCTCATGCACGCGCCACACAGACCTCACATGCAAGAATAAGTTACAAAACACTTAGCATGAAGATAGGATCAATATAATTCGAAAAAAAAAGTTTAAAATCAGGATTAATAATAATATATAAAATAACAATTTGCTTTGTTTTATTTTCTTCCGACTTGGGATTCGAGCTCAAAGAAGACCAGATCTCGCTTCTCTATGCGTTTAAAATATATATTCTCTAGGGCTTATGTGATTCAAGAAAGTTTATTGTGTGTAACGGTTACGCTATATTATTTTATGTAACAGATTAAAAAAATTTATTTAAAATTATTTTTAATATCAAATTGTAGATTTGGATGATATTTATTTCAAAAATTTTTTAAAATTTTTTAAAAATATATTTTAAAACTCTAATATTTAACGGATTTGAAGCGGATTTAAAAATAGTTTAAAAATCCGTTAAATTCGTTAAATTTTGGAGCTCTAAAATATCTATTTGAAAATATTTTTTAAAAAAATTTGAACATAAAAATTATATATCTGATCAAAATCCACAAGTTTTATTTACAAATTTTTTTCAAAAAAATGATCGTAAAATTTATTTTTTTTTTATTTAAACACGATAAAATATATGTTGATGTGACGTAAATATTTCATTATCGAATTTTGCGTGATCCAAACCCTGCTTTTTTTTTCTTTGAAAAGAGTGCTTGTATCGTTTTGTAATGGAACATGCACACTCAAAATGTCTGAGTTGTTGTTGGTAGGGCTGAAAATACGATCAGTTCGGACTCAAACTCGTTCAAGTTCAATTCGAGTCCGAGCCAAAGTTGATCAAATATTCGAGCTAAAATAATTGAACAAGTTGAGCCTAAACACCATGTTACTCGACTCGTTGGGCTTGCAAGTATAAGCGAACTTTTTTATTTTACTCAAATATTTTTTACAATAAGATTACTCCATCGACTTTGAGCTCGAGCCCATGTCTAACTCGCCTAGTTGAGGTAATCGAATCCGAGCTCATATATTTTATAATAAGATTCTTCATCTACTTTGAGCCCGAGCTCGAGTCTAACTCGGTCTAATTGATGTAATCGAATCCTAGTTCAAGTCGAGTTCGACTCGATATGACTTGAGCTTAGCTCAGTTGATATTCGAGCACGAGATTTTTGATTGAGCCGAATTTGAGCTTGAGTACTGCAATTGAGCTGAACTTGAGCTAAGCGGTGCTTGGCTCGAACTCGGTTAATTTTCATCCATATTTATGGGTTTAAATCAGTAAGGCGCTCTCCAAAAGTTATCGATATTTGTTCTTTTTGTATTCAGCTAAAAGGGGCAACCATCTTGTTAATGCTGAAAGACTGGAACTCTGTAGTCGGTAAAAAAGTCCCTGCGCCATTTATGAATTTATCATCTCTATAGATCTACTAATGAGCTCAGTATGAGATTTGTCTCTCTTGTTCTAGAAGAAAAAGCCTTTACACTGCTTAGAAAAGGTAGGGATCGGTGCAACGGACGTAGATCCTCTCCATTTTACGTATTTCTCAAGATTATTTTAATTTATAATAAAAATTAATATTTAGATATATTTTTAAATATAAAAATTAATATTTAGATATATTTTTAAATATAAAAATTATAAATTTTGATGATATCTATAATTTATATTCATTTTTAAATATTTGTTTTGGTTTCAACCTCTTAACGGATATTAATAGATCTTATAAATTATTTTCAAATTCTTTACTATTTCGGAGTTTAAAATATCTATTTAAAAGTATTACCCAAACAGCAAATACTAGATAACATAATTCGACGTGAATTTGTCCAAATCTAATCATTTTAAGGTGCCCGGTATAGAATAAAAATATACGATAATTCAGTGACTCTCTTTTATATAACCCTTTATATTTATACTTTATATATTATCGCAAATTATATTTTCTAATTTTCTTTATTTTAGATAAATTAACACGTTGAGTAATCTACTATCGTCAAATTACCGACAACCATTTTAATATAATCCAATCATTTTAACCTTGATGAGTAGCTTCTAAACCCCAAAAGCCTTTTTTTTCTTCAAATAATAATGAGAAAAGAACACCCCACCAACCAAACAAAATCTAACATTATATGTAGCACAAAATGGGTAATGTCCAGTGAAATCTGTTATGCAGGCCTTCAGAACATCTGAAGGCCCAAGAGAATATACACCAATGGCCCAAAAGAATATAAGAATTTTGGCTAACCTGTATTTTTATTTTTCCTATTTTTGCTTCTTTTTTTTTCCTCGCTTTTTAAGCAGTTTTTTTTTTTCTATTTAAATAAGTACTGTGATGAGTTATTTTTGAGCTCACCTTAGGTTTTCTAAAATAAATAAACCTAGTATGAGCTCTTTCTCGGGTGCATAAATTTGACAAACACAAGCATTTGGAGATACAAAAATATTGGCACGAGCTGGCCCACACTAAACCATGCATAAATACCGAATTTGTTTAGCCCGTGCATTGCTGAGTGCTAGCTTGTTTCGGCCTGGTGGCTCACTGAGTTAATATCCGTGCTGGCCGAGTTGGATATATATATAAACAAAAAAAAATAAAAAAAAAGCAGGGAAGGGCTCGTTTAAAAGAAAAAAAAAGACGTGCATAGTGGCCTTGAAAGTTGCATTTCGTTGCTTAGTTGTTAGCCGTGGAGACCGCATGGTATTACCAGGCTACTATTGGCCGACTGACCCGTATGGCCGAGCTATGCGGGCTGCCCGGATCGTACGGACGGTTTTATTGGTCGAGCCAATGTCCGCTCTACTGAGTCAATTCACAGTTCAATCTGCGGACTTTGAACTGAATTTGTATCTTTACAAACATTTAAAATTTTTAATTTTAATTTATTATAGATTTTCTACGCCTCAACAAGATACTCCAAAGCAGTATATTTAGACTGCCAATTTGCTGAACTGAATTGTTACAAAAAAGGGCATATTATTATTTCATAATTTATTTTTAACTCCATAGCTGTTTTTTTAAAAAAAATTATTTTCAATAATCTATTTTACCAATCAATTACCTTTTGATTATATATGGTCAAAATATTTTCATTTTATGATAATATGTGTTGGGAGAGAACATAAACCTATCTCTCATTAAAAATATCGGGAGTTCGAATTTCAGCAACACCAATTTAGAAAGATTTACTGTTTATCGTTCAGTATTCAGTTGAGTTATAATATGATAGAAACTAAACTCGTCTGTTAAGACCAAAAAAAGGGGGCAAACGTATTTCCATTTTAAGATAACAATTTAAGTTTTAAGGGTCATGTAAAATCTAGATTTTTTATTGCAATATGAAATTGTTTGCTACACCACCATAATACCTGCAAAGGAATGGAAATAAACTGTGCTCTCCTCCGGTGTTATAAATAAATAAGGAAAGTTTGTTTCAATCGTTTATTATTTAAGATGCGTTTTAAGATGAACTCTTCTATCGCATATGATGTTATTATTAATAAAAATTAATCCTATGTTCTATTTTTTCATCTAGCTCAAGATAGGAAGCACAGACACAAATACGAATATGAAGACACGATACAGATACGCAATAAAAAACTTATATTAAATATTTAAACATAAACAATATAATAATATTTAATAATAAAATAAATGTCTTATATAATATTTTACATACTAAAGATAAATTTAAACAGTAAAAATCTAACATAATTAATAAAAATATAATATTTAAGTATATTACTATATTATGTTATTTACCGCTATATACTGTCAATATTATTTAATATTTCACTTCTCTCTCAAATTTTTTTTTTCTTTAAAAATTAAAAGAATATAGCATAAATACAGAACATAGTTCGGACACTCCTGTTTGGCGTGTCTGACACGCGTATCAAAAATTTTCTTTTTATTTTTATTTTTGGAAACGTTTCTGACATATCTGAAATGTGTTCGGACGTGTCTGCGAAATGTTGGTATCCAATACTGCAAGGACACTGTGCATGGCCAAATTTAGCGTGTCCGTGCTTCCATATCCAGGTTAAAAGTTAAACAATTCGAATTTCAGGACTAAATTCCGCAATTAGCTTGTCAAAGATAGTTTTGTTTTGAGATAACATGCGTTGTCATCCCAACTTATCCTTTTTTATTTTGAACTAGAAAGATATTGCTTTCATTGTTTATTCTGATAAATAGAACTAAACTCACATTTTTGACGTAAAAAAACGCAATAGCATTTCGTATTTCTTCTTTCGTTTTTTAAAAAGAAACTCATATGTTATGATCATATTTTTTTATTTATCAATTTATTTTCATGGTTGTTAAATCTGTTTCTTTTTCCTGGTCACTTTTTCGAATTGTGCAACCACAACAACAAAAAAAAAAAAAAAATAAAATAAAAAAAAAAAAACTAAAAATTAAAAATTGCTCCTGCTGAATCTTGGAGCTCTCTCGATTCTCATCAATGGCTATTCTCTCGTTGTCTTTAGCAGCGTTATCTCTCTCATCGCCGCCAACGTCTCGTCCGTATCTTAGCCATGTTCCACCGCTTCTTCTCCTTCCCGCCACCCCATCGCGACGGCGGGGGAAAGCGCTTACCAGCACAGTTCGCGCCACCGCCGCCCGCGGAGCCGCTCCGGCTGCTCAATTCGAGGAGAGAGTCTTCTAAAAATTAGCGTTCTCAAAGCCTCCGATGGCCAGCCTGTGCTTTTCAGTGATTTGTGGGATCAAACTGAGGTTCAATTTGCTGCTATTTTTGAGTTTAAAAATTTAGTTTAATCTCGAAAATATTCACTTTGAGAAAGGATTGTAGATTTTATCTTTCACTTTGAGAAAGGATTGTAGATTTTGTCTTTTACGTTATAGTCTACAAGTTTATAGTATGAAATTGAACACTTAAGAGCTCCCGGAATTATCTCAAAATTTCAACCAAACTCCAGAACTATAGCTTATTTTCTTTTGGGACAATTATCTCAAAATGTCTATAGCATGTTATTATGCAGGATATGGTGTATTTGAGGAAATGATTTATTTATTTATTATTTTGTGCAATTATAGGAAATTGCTGTGGTTGCACTTCTACGGCACTTTGGATGCCCTTGCTGGTAATAAATCTTCATTCTTAAAATAGTTAAAACAATGGTCTTGGTTAAAAGATTATTCCAATTTCTCATATATTTAATTTGTTCAAGCTGGGAACTGGCTGCTGATTTGAGAGATTCGATTTCGAGATTTGATTCAGCTGGAGTGAAACTGTGCGTGATTGGTGTTGGAACTCCAGATAAAGCTCGGATCCTTGCTGAAAGGGTGTGTGTTATCAATCAAATGCATCTGTTACTTGTTGAGTTTAGCCATACTCTAATAGTCTCTGTGGCACCCTATCCTGCCCGTTGCAACGTGGGATATGATTTTTTTTTTTTTTTCAATTTTTAATAAGTTCTGAAAGTAATCAACGATGTATTAGAATTTTGTTTTCTGACCACGGTCCAACAAAATGGGTTAGAATATTATGTCTAATAAAATAATTGGTATATGTAACAAATGAGATTCGCCTCGTTATCTCCGGAAAAAAAAAGTCGTCATGCCTAAATATGAATCTTCTAATGGCAGTCACTTAATCTTGTAGAAATATTTTATTTTTATGTTTTACTTTTTTGAGAAAAGATGTCTAAATACAAATATTGTAATGAAAATGAAAGGAGTTATTTAGTTAATCAAAAGATCTGCTTGCATACACTGTTTAACAATGTATTCTACTTATCTTTGAAATAGTTAACAAAAACTTGTGTTTAACACGCGCGTTCTTAGAAGCATGATTAGTAACTTCCTATAGCTGTTGCGAATGATTACATGAAATTTATTCTGTTAAAGGAAGAAACACATTATTGTTGTTAGTAGCGTCTTTCATAATATTATATGATGCATCTAGTTGATGATATATATGCTGTTGGCAGCTTCCGTTTCCAGTTGAATATCTTTACGCAGATCCACAGCGTAAGGCATATGATATGCTAGGACTATATTACGGTTTTGGTCGTACTTTCTTCAATCCAGCCAGCGTAAGTTATTATCACATACTAAAACGTTTTGTTTGAAAAAGGTGATAGTGTTTTGAGTCGAATACGTAATTTTTTTTCTTTTTACTGTTCAATTTTGCAGGCCAAAGTTCTGTCAAGTAAAAGGTTTGATTCTCTTAGAAAAGCAACTAAAAACTACACAATTGACGCAACTCCAGATGACAGGGCTAGCGTCCTACAACAGGTTTTATTTCTTTTTCTGCTCTTACCTGTGCTATCTTGCCATTAATTAGCAAGAAATTGAAATTCAATGAGAAAAAAAGAAGAAATTCAATGTTATTTGTGCCTTGTTGTTAGGGTGGAATGTTTGTATTCAAGGGGAAGCAATTAATATATGCAAGGAAAGACGAAGGTACAGGGGATCATGCACCTCTCGATGAAATACTTGACATTTGTTGTAAAGCTCTGGTCTCGTAAAATCAAGTTGCAATCGATCATATCTTCAACCTGTAAGTTGGCAAAACCTCATTATTATGCTTTCTTTTATGTATTTTTGCTTTTTTTTTTTAATAAATGACATCGTCCATGTTATTTTATTCTTGTTCTTGTTCTTGTTCTTCTTTCTTTTCTTCTACATATCAGCATGTATATACATGTCTAGGTTCCCTGCTGGCATCATAAACGAACTTATGCGAAATGTATTTATCGGGTCTCAGCATGTCCTCTTTTTTTTTTTTTTTTTTTTTGGGAGATATGGGATCTTAAACCTATTGCTTAAATAGCAAATATTCTGACAAGCTGCATGTCCGAATATTGTATCTTGTTCTTCCCTCACGTTGAAATCTATTGGTCTTCTAAAGATTCATATTCAAACTTTTTCATTTTCAGGGGAGCCTACGAGAGCGCATTCGGGAAATCTATATGATCGGTTTGCCGGGACAAATCTATCAAGCACTTGGGACAAAAGCTGCACCCTGTAACTTAGAAACAGATAAAAAATAAACGTTATAATGTCAAAAAACAGCTTGCTTGTAGCATGCAAGTATCGTAGTGAACTGCTGGAAGTGCTTGATCACTTATTACTGTTGCAGACAAATTTGGCAACAGGGTGGTGTCGTGGTGTAGTTGGTTATCACGTCAGTCTAACACACTGAAGGTCTCCGGTTCGAGTCCGGGCGACGCCATTTTTATATATTTTTTTAACTGTAAATTTTGTTTAACTTTAATTTGTTTTTTTCCCTGCACCGGTGGAGTGCGTGGTTGGGCGCTCATGCCTGCCTTCACCGTTTTGCATAATTTTCGCAGGTTACAGGCTATATTATCTACGGGAGGTCCAAGTGTCATGAGAGGTGTGCAATTTCTGTGCGATATATGAATATTGCTAGTATACGTGAATTGGGTGGAAAGGTCTGAAGGGAAAATTGGGGTGAGCGACATCTGAGAAACGGTCGTACAAAGTGGGCCAATTGTGTGCATGTTTTTTTTTTTTTTTTTTTTTTTTCCGTAAATCTGAAAAAAAATGTTAATCTGTTTTTGGAAGCCTAAAAGCTATAATATGAATAAGTAGAAGGTGACCTAATACATGTAATACCATCATTTTAGGAAAACTTTCCTTTCGAGAAATTTGAAAATCCAACCAATTTTTCCTTTTCTTAAGGAGATATTTCTACTTTTGATATAATCCATGTAGGTATAATGCTTTAGACAAATACGCATATATATGCAAACTCATGCGACTTACATAAATCAAGTATACATAAAAGGCTAGCTATACCGGTATTTTAAACATATAACTAGCATGTTACGGATCATTTAACTCGATACTCACCTATAAGATATAATTTAAAAGAACTCGGGATTTGGATTTCCAGAGCTATGGAGGGTTCTCCTACAGAGTCTGTCATATCATCGGTCTCCTCATCGTCCAACTCTTTCTCCACTAACAAACCGGTAGATCTTTTTATCGTTGGGTTGGCTCCTGCCGTGACCGAGGAAACTATATTTAAGTATTTTTCAAAATTTGGCGATGTTCTTAGCGCTCGGGTGATGAAAGACAGGATCACTAAAAAGAGCAGAGGATTTGGTTTTCTTCGAGTGGCCAATGAGGAAATCGCCAAGCATATCATTAGTGAGAACAAGAAGGGAGGACATTCCATCCTAGATGAACAGGTCAGCTTTTGTTACTCTTTAAGTTCATGTATATAAATTTAATTATATGTTAGATTACATTTCCTTATTTATTTGCATGGTTTGAAATAAGTTTTTTTTTTTTCCTTATTAGAAAGTATTAGTTTGTTTTGATATATCTATTCATGAAGTGCTTATTTTTATGTCTATTTTTCGCATTGAATAAGTTAATGATATTTGAAATAATTCATTTTACGAAATTAATCATGCTTCTCATACATTTCCTGTCATTTGTTTAAGGTGGAAGTGAAAATGGCATATTCAAAAAGAGATGACTACGAAGAAGACAGTTCTACGGACGAAGATTCTAATAACACCTACGGGAAGAAAATTTTCGTAGGGGGACTTCCACTTGATCTATCGAAAGAGGAGTTCAAAGAATTCTTCGAGAAATTCGGAGTAGTAAAAGACGTAAT
The DNA here is from genome assembly GCA_002076135.1 of Xerophyta viscosa. Taxonomy (NCBI): domain Eukaryota; kingdom Viridiplantae; phylum Streptophyta; class Magnoliopsida; order Pandanales; family Velloziaceae; genus Xerophyta; species Xerophyta viscosa. The sequence goes on along the minus strand of MJHO01000091.1, from coordinate 5,129 downwards.
CATAATGGTCAATAAAGAAACATCAAAATCGCGAGGATTCGGATTCGTCATCTTCAAATCCAAGAAAACCGCGGAAACCGTGACGAAGTGCACCTACTATTTTCTGAAAAACAAGAGGGTTGAAGTGAAGAGAGCATTGCCAAAGTCTCTCTTGACCACCAATGCTCTTGCTTGCCATTTCGCCGCAAATTATAATTCTTATATTGCTAATTATATTGGTTGGTGTCTCTCTTATGACTGTGGTATGTGGGTTCCTCAAGGTGTTGTTTACAACAATTTTTAGGAATATCTTTTGTCTTAGAACTTTGAATTTTCCGCAATAAATAATTGTATTTGCTTGATCATCGCAAGTGTGGCAATAAAAGGGTTTCTATTATTCATTCCAAAGATGATGTTACAAATTGTATCAATGTGTCTCTTGATTATGGATATATAATGTGTTTGCTAGCAAGATTTCAGTGCAGATCTAAGTTTCGATAAATTCTTATCTCGGCATATGCCGACGATGTCGTGCCAACTTAACTTGCTGTAATATATTAATTTGTTGTATTTAAAAAGTACAAATAAAATAAAATACTAATTTAGTAATTTATATATAAAGTTTTTTTTTTTTAATTTTTTTTAGCACGTGCTATATACTAACGAATAAAATTGAACTGTCAACTAAGTCATGATATAATTGGTTTATGTAAGTCATATTTTACAAAGGGGGTGTTGATAGTTCATATCTAGTTGTCAAAAACTATGATCCTTTGCGGGTTATTGAGGTTGAGAATTGCTTTCTAGCTTATAAAAGGTTTAGAGTCACCATCTACACATAATAATGTGATTTTCTAAGCAAAAGCAGCAGATGGACAAGAGCTCAGATTTTTTTTTTTTTTTTTTGCTTCGAATTTTTGTCCCGTCATTTGAGATCCTAATTGGACGATGGTAACACGTCCGACAGAAAATTCATCTGAATATCGGATCTAGAATAAATTTCTTTCAAATGGAATAAGAACAGTACCCGTTTCTCAAAATATAACTTAGGGTTTACCTTTTCCTTATAGACTACCAATAAAGGCAATTCTACTTACCCTGGCTTGTTATTTATTTCAACTATTGAGTACCAGTGACTACTGTAAATTTGATGTTAGCAGGATAAATATATATCAAAATTCCTCAAGAAAAGTGCCATTTTCCAAGTAACTTATAAAAGATTTAAGTTGAGACAATTTTTGTTCAACAACTACACATCAAAACTCAAGTTAAAAGTAGCTTTCAACGAGGCAGTACCAATATTTATGGCTTGATTGGTAGTGCCATGTTTTTTGTGGCATTCCATGTCTTCTTTTGTTACCAAATGATCAATTTTTTATTTAACGCATTTTCTTAGATGCGCAGAATATCGATAATGGACAGGAGGACTTTCACCTCAGAGTGTGAAGGTCTTAGCTTTGAATTTTGTAAATGTCATTGCATAAACATAAGATATTTATTTTTTTATATCATGTGGAAAATAATTCAAAATTTTAGACCTACTCGGATAAAAGATTGAGGCTTTTCAACTAGTAAATTATGAATTGGCAGCATTTGTGAATTTATATTTTACGATAGTGATACAAAATAGATAGATTCGGACACTTTTTTCTACGATAAATTCAAAAAAAGAAAAAGAAAAAGAAAAAAAAGAGACCTGACTCATTTCCATCAATTTAAACATAATGAAAATTGGCTGCTTCTCTCTATCACCATCTTCTTATTGTTCATATCCAGGTCGGTTTGTCACTACGTAATAAGAGAAGCAGAAAGCTTTTAATGGAGATCCAGAAGACCCCACCATGCTTTGTATATGGATGATCAGACCACTCCTTGTTCATTTTGTGACAAAAACAGTGCAACAATTCAAGCTGTTGTTTTGGTACTACCCAACATGCAAGCATACCCTACGTACTTCATGCCAATTAGGGTTTCTAAAGTGATGCATTGCACCAATAGCCAAACACAGTGGACCCCAGAAAGAAACGATAAATATTAGTGTGTGCATGATTCAAACAAGTAGTAACATATGATGAGCACTTGGTTTCGCATAGCATATCTTTTGTCGATAACTATAATAAGTTTCTGGTTCCTTCAGATCCACATTGCTCTGTCGCATTCGAAACAAGACGATCGGACAAGCGGATTATTACTATTATATATTATTGTTATAATATGTATCCGTAGTGACGTGAAAGATCGAGCGCCGGCGACCAAAACTCATGCTACGAATTAGAAAACAAGAATAATTAGTTCAGAGATTTTTTGAATATTTAGTAGAAAATATGTTGGAGAAATTTTAATAGATATTTAGTAGGTAGTACGTTTTTCTATATTTTAATATTAATTTTTGAAAAATTTATTGGTTTTTATTGGAGTGATTATACTAGCATTCGAGAATATTAAAAAATAAAATCTTCTTTTTTATCTATTTTTTTTCGTCTCTACCTTCTCAAATCCTTAATCTCTTTTCTTCCATCATCAACCTCATCTATCTCCTCATCTCCTCATCTCCTCATCTACCTTTTTTTTTTTTTTTTTTGAGATTTAGGAAAAAATCATACTTGTAATTAGTCCATTTTATATGATTGTCGTAGTATGTAAACTCTAGCAATGCTCATGCATCATGCTGGAAATTGTTCGTATCTAATAGTACTTGAATCTGACAGACATATTTACTGGTCTGTATCTTGTGGAATTAATTAAAACTTAGACACAAACAAACAAATTTTGACACACAAGCAAATGTGTCACCTTTCAAAATTTTGGATGCAGAGTAGGATGGTTCGCGTTTTACCCAACACCTAAAACTTCCTAATGCGTATATGTTTGGTGTAAAATACGACTCTTATGGTGGGTGAATGAATAGATGAAGAAGCTGTTTCCTTTTGATTCAACAAGGCTTGGGCCCCTAAAGTAAGTCGGTCAGCTCAATTTGTTTTATTTAGTTAGGGTTACGTGATTTTTCCTTTTTTTTTTTTTTTTTTGAAGACTGGATAGTTTTTTGTACCAAGGCTCTGCCTGCAACTGTTCTCGATCTAGCTCAATTCAGGATGTTACTTTCAACTCAAAATCAGAAAGCACCCGTCATATGTGAGAGGGCACATGTACGCGTTACCTCCGACACAGCTTTATTACCTAGCGGCACGGAAAGTTAAAGTTGGATGGAAATGATTATTGACCCCTCCTCATCTACTACGATATCCCGTGACCTCGTCTACGCTGAAGAGTTTGGACCCTAGCTTCGATATACAATGATGTTTGACGTGTCTGGATTGAGCCAGATAGTCCAAAGTTGACAAAAAAAAGAGCGTGATTGACATTTTTATTGTCGCGGAGATTCGCAACTGAGTATTGAACAAATTTGTCGATATTATTCGTGCCGATACTTTCTTGGAGTTCTTATCATCTTGGCCATATTTTTCTGGTATGTTTTCATAGAGTTTTTATGCAATCCATACTTATCAATGAGCATATTAATAACTCTTTTATGTTCACGGATAAGAAAATGTTTTATTCGTCAAGGAACCACAAAAGATCTTAAAATGAACAATGTTTTGCAGTAAGCATCAGAGGCGGACGCAGTCCGGGAGGGGTGAACGACGGATTGTGCGGCCGGATGGGGCCCTCGATATATACTTGTATCCATATAGGTTCTCTCTTGCATCTAGTCATTGGAGAACTTCAAATGCTAAAGTCTCTATGGTTTGCGAGGTCCAGTACTTTTACGTCACGGATAGTGATATTCAGAACGTTGCTTTTCATCGTCGTTATTTATCACGGACATAACCATCCCTAAGGGACCGATTCCTACAAATCAGACCCCGTCCAAACATCTTGTAAATCAACCCTTTTTATGTCAGCATAGGGCTGAAAACGAGCCGAGCTCTAGCTGAGTACTGGCTAGCTCAAGCTCGGCTTGTTTGACATTGATCGAGCTCCAGCTCGAGCTCGAGCTCGACGAGCCTCAACGACGAGCTCAAACTCCTCGCTTTAGAAAAACCATACTCGATCTCGGTTCGATTGTTTCAGTTTGAGCCGAGCTCGAACTCGAGCTCGAGTATCTGAAGCATATCGAGCTTGAGTATCTAGTTCGAAAAAAATATGTACGATGGCAATATTTATAAACAGCTATATATTTTGTTGGGCTCAACTAACTTATAACAGTCCGGGGTGGATGCAGAGGCCCATTATCAACTGTGCTCGTATAGGCTCACGAGTCTACCGAGCCGAGTATTATAGTGCTTAAGCTCAACTCGTTTAGTTAACGAGCCTGAATTTAAGCTCGAGCTCGAGTCGAGCTTAAACGAGTTCGAGCCCGAGCTGCTTGTGTCAGCTCGGCTCGTTTTCAGCCCTATGTCAGCGTGCCAAGGAATTATTTTGTAAATTGAAAGTGTAGGAGGGTTGATTTGTAGGGGATCAAAAAAGTAGGGGTTGGTATGCAGGTCTCTGTAGATTTTTTTTTTCCCCCAGCAAGAAAGTGAATAATACAGAAGGTATGGGGATAAAAAAAAAAAGCAAAAGCAGAAAGCAAAATTAGTTCTTTTCAGCCTTAGTTGGTTGCAGTGATCCAAAGATAACTTTGCAATGAAGGCTCTGTCCTCTGCCCAGTTCCCCTTTAATCACACCAAATGGGGTGGGGAATGTAGAGGCAAGCATGCACATAAACACCTAGCTCTACCCTTTGAACTTTGGAAAACAACCCCACAATCCATGGTCTTATAAAACTACTAAAACAGGCTTCTTCACTCTGGAATAATTAGTAAAAATAAAATTAAAAAGATGAAAGTTATGAAGCATAAATAGATGTAGTTATGATTTTAAAGTCTTAGATATAGGAATGATTGTTTGAATGGTTTGAAGTTTATTCTCTTTATGATGTTCTGATTTACAATTTTAATAAATAGTTGGAAGGATTCGTCTTTATTTTCTACCTAAAATTTTGGATATTTTTTTAAAGCGTCTTTGTCTGAATTTAGCCATTTCCTAGTCTTTGCAATTTTTATTGTTATTTAAGTGTTAATGCTCTCTCTCTCTCTCTAGCCTTTGAGAAATAGTAGAATATCATATTTATCGTCTTATTTATCATTCTCCACGAATTGAATTCATTC
>MJHO01000090.1:1771188-1869233 GCA_002076135.1 Xerophyta viscosa | reverse complement strand
GCGGACACGATCAATTCTTACTCAACCTAAACCCGACTATATTTTTTAAATTAGAATATATTAGCTGTTGTTATCCAAATCCAAAATATCCTTAACCCTAACTGAGATTTTGTCGACTTAGTGCTGATTAAGTTGTCGGGTCGGACAACAATTGCCGTCGCTAACTGAGAGTTTGCGAGCAATGAGGTGCCAATATATTATCATAGCCCATCAAAACAAAGCAAACTTTACCATGAATCAAGAATTCACTTGATTGTATCATGTTGCATTTGCATTTTATGTATTTATTATTTAAAATTGTAAAAATGTGTTTTTTTTTAATTCGTATTGATATTTTTATTTTTAAATTATAAAACTGTTATCATTAAGTTAACTGTCTCAATTTTTTTAAAATAATATTTTTATTATTTTATAGGATCAGAGGAGTATAAAAATATTATTTTGAATTATATGAATATATAAATGTAATTTCGAATTAGGGGATAAAAACGTAAATACCCTTTGTATCATCATATAATGTAGGGTGCCAAACATCATGATTAATTGATTATACATAGGTTGTTTGTTGCTCCAATGGATCAATATAAAAATAGTGCACTCATGGGAGTATGATTGTGTCTACAAAGCAATTATAAAAAGAAAAATTACATATCAGCTTCCTATCTTCAGGAGTCAGTGCAAATTAGTATTTAAAAATAAAAAAACGTTCGACGTGGCAGCACGTGTGTGCTGTCATGTTGGACGTTTTTCATTTCCACATGTGCTGCTACGTCAGATGTTTTTCCTTTTTAGGGGCTGATTTGTATGTTTTCAGAAAATAGGGGCTGATATGTAATTCCCCCAATATAAAAAAGGCTAACAGGATCAATCAATTGGGTTGCAAATAGGTTGATTCAAAGGATTTTGTCAAAAAAAAAAAAAAATCCTGCTTTTTAAAACTCAACTATTTAACTCATATTTTTTTTTAGATTTATAAAATTCTCTAAAATAAAAATGTATGAATATTTTTGGAGAAAAAATTTGAATACGAAAGAAGTAATTTTTGTGTGCTCGATAGTTTTTATATATACAATGCTTCAAAAAGATATTTATAAATAGATGTTTGATGCTTCATAGCTTTTATGATTAGTAATAATTTCGGAGTCTAAACTATCTATTTACATGTATTTTAAAAAATTCAACATAAAATTATATAGCATACCAAAATTTTTTTGTTAGTATTATATATATATTTAGAGTTTATTTAAAGTTGAGCGGATCACGAAAAAGTTGTGCGGATCACGAGGTGTGTGTGTGGTTGAGATTGAGTGTGTGTGGTTTATTGGGTAGTTTGTTGGATAGTTATTTAAAAGAGTGGTATTAAATATGAACTGATTTAACATTATCCCTGATTCAACCTTTTTTTTGCTTTTATAATAAATTAAAATTTGTAAAAAAAGGCAGAAAAATATATATTTTTCTATATTAAATAACACTTCTAAAAGTAACTCTTTAACGTTTCTTTCATTAATTTAATGGCATGGATTTTCTGGAATTCTTGCTTCTAGAATTGCTGTTTTCTTCTAGAAATAATCATTTTTTTGGGATCCATTTTATTCGAAAGGAGATATCTTTAACTCAATATTATATAAATGTTTTTAGGAGATATCTTTAACTCAATATTATATAAAAGTTTTTATGGTATGCGAAGGGCGCATGTGTATTAATATTAGCATTCGTCTGATTGAAGCTTCAAACTGATAGTATAAAAATTAAAGTATTTTGTTTTTTATACCCTATATGATGGACATATTAAAGTTTTTGTTTTTTATAGTTACCCACGTACCATTAGCATTTGCGGACTTTGTAATTGTAGTTAAGAATATATATATATATATATATATTGGCAAGTAAGTGTTTGTATTTAATTAAAATTAGGAAGTATAAAAGCATTTGAAGATTGGAAAAGAAAATCATATATTTATATATATATATATATATATATATATATATATATATATATATATATATATAATATATAAATAAAAGTTTGGTTAATTTTTGTTAAATTATGGTACTAATTTTTAAAATATGTTTTATTATCGAAAAGCGAACCGACTGGATTTGGAAGGATAATATATGAAATTCCAATAATCTGTCGTAAATTTATACATTTATGAATTATACGGATATCAATTTTCTGAATTTATACGTTTTTTAAGTTTCACCAGTCCTTAATTCAGCTGCATTTTCCAGCAATACGCAGAAAAATGAAAGAAAAAAAAACCGACGGCGGCGCCACCGTACGACGCCGCGCCGCGCCACCAACTTGCGGCGGGTCCCACCGCCGGCCGGTCCAGTTTTCTTCCGGACACGAGTTACAGCACCGTTTTGTTTGTTCTTCTTTTTAGATTCTCTCTCTCTCTCTCTCTCTCTCTCTCTCACCATCACCGCGTCCTGCTCTCTCTCTAAATTTATTGTTTTTTTCTCTCCCCAAAAACGCGCTTTTTAATACATTACTTCTCTCTCTCTCTCTCTCTCTCTCTCTCTCTCTCTCCTATTTCTTCTGCACTCGTCGATCTCACGCGCAGCAGTTGAGCAAAAGATAGATCGCCGCCGGCAGTCCGATCACCGCCATTTCTTTGAGATTTTAACGGGGAATGCGAGGTTTTGCCTCTAGAGCTTAACGGCGTTTACTTGGGATTTGACGGCGCCGTTTCCGATCCAATGGCTACGGGCGGAAGGTTGGTTGCTGGTTCCAGGAACCGTAACGAGTTCGTCGTTATCCACGCTGATGATGCCGTCGTGAAGGTGACTGATCAAATTTATTTTGTTAATTTATTTAGGGGGTAAATGTCTGAGCATTTGTGTGAAGATTAGATTTCGGGTGATATGTCTCCACCTTTAGGTGAAAGATTAGATTTTTAATTTATTTATTAATTTTTTGGGTTACTCTGGACGATTTTGGGTGGTTTATGGGGGTGAATGTTTCGGCATTTGGTTGAAGAATTTTTTTTTTTAAAATCCTGGGAGATTTGGTGTGGCGTAAGGTAAATATTTCAATATTTGGCGAAAATTGGATTTTTTTTGGTAAATCTAGGTGATTTTTGGTGGTTTAAGGAGGTTGAATTCTCGGCATTTGAGTGAAGATTAGATTTTTGTTATTCTGGGATATTTCCGGTGTGAATTTTTTGGCATTTAGTTGAATATTAGTTTTTAGTAAGAGAGAGTTTGTGTTGTTTCTTTGAACACCCCTTTCGGCCTTTGGGGGACTGAAGCTTAGGAGACGACAAAGATTAGATTTTGTGACTTTTTTTTGGTGGCTTTTTGGGTTTGTTAGGGTGAGTTTTGGATGGTCTATTGAGTACTCGTTTTGGCATATATATGAGTGAATATCAGATTTTGCGACAACATGTTTTTTGGAATTTTTTTAAAGATTTTGGGTTGTTTAAGAGTTTTTTGAAGATCGTAGATCGAGTTAGTATTTGGTATTTACTATTATTTATGGGCCTTTTTGTTTGTTTATGGTGGTTGGTTGAGTACTAATTTGGTAAAATGACGGAGTTGCGGAAGATCACATTTTTATGAGCCAACATTTCTAATCATTCCTATTTGCCTTGCATTTGTGGTTGATTTTTGTTGGGTTACTATTACTATGGCGGATTATGGTAAGCTTATAGGTTATGCAGTTCTGGTTTTCTTTTTTTAAATTTTCTTGGTTTTTTAATTTATTTTTCAGATGCAACTTTTGAGCCTTTGTTTTAGTAACACACAATAAGGATAAAATATTGGGTATTTCCGGCTGTGCAATTTTAGAAAGTTGCGTTTGTTTGATGGATTATATTTCGTTTTTTTTTTTTTTTTGGGAAATTGTTTAGATTTTTTTGAGCAAGGCTTTTGTTTTCTGTTGTATCTCTATTTTTGCTAATTTTAATGACACTAATTGAATGGTTTCTTGAATAAATTGCTGACTTGTGAGCGGGAGAAAGATTTGAACTTTGAGAAGAATTTAGACTCTTTTGCTTTGGAAAGTTATAACTTTGTTTATTTTTTATTTTTTTAGTCCCTATCAAAAGATTTTTCAAGCGGGAAGATCTGCCAAATCTGCGGCGACACCATTGAGCTAATATTACAAAATGGAAATAATGAGACATTTATTGCTTGCAATGAATGTGCTTTTCCAGTTTGTAGAGGCTGCTATGAGTATGAGAGAAGAGAAGGAACGCAGGCTTGTCCACGATGCAAGACACGGTATAAGCGTCACAAAGGTAATTTAAAATCTTTTCCTCCTTATTTCAAATAATTAAGAATTTTGGAAAAAAGATTCATATGTCGATCTTCAAGTGGATCTTGTAAAAAATAGTTGCATCGTTATAGCCACCTCTAAAAAGTGTCTTTTGTGGACATTTTGTGATGAAGTAATGAACTAGAACGTGGTGTCTTTTAATATGTACAACCGTATAGTTCAAAATGATTGAAGAATGTAAAAAAATAGTCTTATGTAGAAAAATTGTAGCTCAAATCAAGATTTTTTTTTTTTGTCGTGCCGAGCAGAGTTTCGGTTGAACTCCGAACTTAGATATTCAAGAGGCTGCCGACTGTGCCGAGTATGCTGGTCCATACAAAATAATATTTTTATATCAAATAATTTTATAGAAAAAAAAGAAGTAGTGGAATTCAGAAGGTCACATGGCATGCGACCATGTGGTCGCATGCTGCTTTAAATTCACGCGGTTCACCGCATGACCAAAGAAGGAAAAAAATAGAAAGTTCGAGAGAAGAGAGAGAGCGCGATTGATAGGCTGTCATGGTGTTGACCGTAGACGGCAGCCACGGTGGTGGTAACGACGCCGCTCGACCCGAGTGTGATATTTTTCTTCTTCTCCTTCCTGCTTTTTTTTTTTTCAAAAAAAAAAGTGCCGACCATTCCGAGCGGTAAGGTGGAATTGGCTGTTCCACAATGTTTCGTGCCGGATCGTCGCGGATCTGGCACGTGCCAGACGGCTCAGTATATCTCATCCGGCATGTAAAAATCATGGTTCAAATATTTATTAGCAAGGATCCGGCATGTGCCAGGCGGCTCAGTGTATCTCATCCAGCACGTAAAAATCATGGTTCAAATACTCAAATGTTTAGACTATGACAGTAAAAAAGGCTTTTCTCTCATCTTCTTGCGGTTATTTCACTTTGTTATTTCAAAATAAAAGAAACTACAATGCTGTAAAAACATCAACTTGCGGTGCATCGTTTCATCAAGAAAATTAAAAATATGCTCTTTGGTGGGTGGTTTTAGCTTAGTGTAACTATTTCATTAAAGAATGGTTTTACTGTCCTTCAGTAGCACTCTCAAGTTCCACTGTGTTAAACTATGTTTGCAACGATTATTTGCAGGTAGTCGTAGAGTAGAAGGTGATGAAGAAGAGGATAGTGCAGATGACTTGGATAAAGAATTTGGTCTTAAGGATGCGGATAGTTTTTCCGATTCGAAGTCTTTCAGCCAGCTTAGTTTAGGGGGCTCTCCTTCAGCTTTTCGTTCTACAACCTCACAACTACAGAATTATAATACTGATATTAACCCAAATATACTTCTTTTGACTAATGGTGAAGAGGTAACTCTCGATTTTCAAATTCCCAAAAACATGCATATTTTTTTTTTAGTTGAATTATCTTCTGATTAGAAGGTATATCCCAGGTTGACGGAATTTCTTCTGATAGCCATGCCCTGTCCCTTCACCAGCTTGTTGTAGGGGCACAGATTCATCCAGTTCCTCCATTAGGCTACACTGGTTCTGGTAAGAGCTCTCTCTCTCTCTCTCTGTGAGAAAATTGTGGGGGGCTAACGGGCACATTTTCCTTTGTCCGTTTTGGTGTTTTTGGGCGCTTGTTATCGACTCCATTTTTGCCCTACAGTGAATCCACGAGCCATAAATCCTACAAAAGACATAGCTGTATACGGTTATGGAACTGTTGCATGGAAGGATAGAGTTGATGAATGGAAGAACAAGCAGCTTGCTAAGGTGGAAAATACTCAGCTCAACGGCGGAGATGGTGGAAACTTTTACATTAATGGGCTGGTTGATCCTGACTTGCCCATGTAAGGATAAATACACTTGCGAATTTTGAATTTACTGAATTTGGTCCTATCTAATCTTTCTAACTTTCTTTTTTTTATGTTTTTTTTTTTAAACTTTTTTTTTGTGGTTCTAGCTTCTTTAATTGGTTCTCTATAGTTCTTTTTTTTTTTCTCCTAATAAGCGATTTTTTGTTGCAGATCGGATGAAAGCAGGCAACCGCTGTCGAGAAAACTGCCAATCTCTTCCAATTTAATAAACCCTTACAGAATAATCATCTTACTTAGGCTTGTGATTCTTGGTCTATTTTTCCACTATAGACTTCTCAATCCAGTTCAAGATGCGTATGGACTGTGGTTGACATCTGTCATATGCGAAATATGGTTTGCCATATCCTGGATTCTGGATCAGTTCCCAAAGTGGTATCCAATAATGAGAGAAACTTACCTAGACCGCCTTTCTTTAAGGTTTATATGGAAATCTCATATAAGTTCTCTATTTCATAGTTTAGCGATTTCTTTAGCGTAGTAATTACTGAATTCATTTTTACAGATATGAAAGAGAAGGAAAGCCGTCAGAATTGGCAGCAATTGATATATTTGTCAGCACCGTTGATCCCATGAAAGAACCTCCTTTGATCACTGCTAATACCGTTCTATCTATTCTGTCTGTCGATTATCCTGTTGATAAAGTTTCGTGCTATGTCTCTGATGACGGTGCTGCTATGCTAACATTTGAAGCACTGTCAGAGACTTCTGAATTTGCTAGAAGTTGGGTGCCATTTTGCAAAAAGTTCAACATTGAACCTCGTGCTCCTGAGTGGTACTTTGCTCAGAAAATTGACTATCTGAAAGGCAAAGTGCATCCTGATTTTGTCCGGGAACGGCGCGCAATGAAGGTGCGTGTTTGTGTAGGCAATGCTAGGTATCTCTAATTTAAAGTAATATTAGTCTCTAATTATGAGGTGGAATTATCTCCGCCACATGTTTCAAATGATAGATCCCAACATGAATTTAAGGAAAAAACTACTCACCCCCAACAAACTACCCAACAAACCACACACAATCAATCTCCACCACACACATGCCTCGTGATCCGCACAATTCCCTCGTGATCTGCAATAAATATCAAAATTACAGATATACCTATCGTGATGTGTGGTCTTGATTGTGCCACGTCAGCATGTGTGGTTTCTTGGGGGTGCATAGCAAAGTCCTTAATTTAAGCATGTAATGTAAATATTTTTTTCTTTGGATCAAATTGAGAGGTAGAAAGTATTTGTCGTAATAGCATAAGGGCACTTGCGATGTTTATCGTCTCGGCTGATGTAAATTTATTGCAGCTTAGAATTTTCTGATTAATATCTTTTGTTGTTTCGTTATCTACATAATGTATAATTAGGAGATGTCTGATCCTGTGTAATTTGTAATATGCAGAGGACATATGAGGAATTCAAGGTCCGTATTAATAAACTAGTGGCTCAGGCTCAGAAGGTTCCAGACGACGGATGGACAATGCAGGATGGAACGCCCTGGCCTGGAAATAGTGTTCGTGACCATCCGGGGATGATTCAGGTAACTGCAATGAAGGATAAATTGATATTCGATGCTTTTAAGAGCAACTAGTTTCATTTTATACTTGCATCTCTGATTTATGGAGCGGTGTGAACTGAGTTGTTTAGAACTTGAAATCACTGAAGTTATTGCTGCTTTTCGGGGTTGCTTACCTTTTGAAGTTTAATGGAGATTTCATGTTCTTTGGATGAAGCCTAGTAATAATTTGATTATTCTGGATGCATCGGACCGATTCCTTTTGAAGTGTTGGCTAATCCTATAAATTATGCTGTTTTTCTGACATCTGTAGCTTTCATAATTCTGTTTTCAATCAACTCTAGTTATCATCCATCGATAGCATGATGCTATTGCTTCCAGCCATATAGACAATTTGTTTTACTGCGTATATCTGGAGCCTAATGAAGATTTCATAAATATGTTACGGCTGGATTGCCTCTTTATGGATTGATTAAGGAACAAATATCCCGTTGATTCTTTTTGCTCCATTCTGTAGAGTGTATACGTGTATCGTCTCTCTTTCCTGCCTTTTATTTTTGTTTTGGCATTGAAGTCTTGTATGATCCAGATCACATGCATTATAAGAATATGGATGCAAGTTAAGTGCGTAAACATAAGGTATAGCTTACTGGTTTTAGAGATTGCCATAATTGATGAACATGTTTTATATACAAAAAACATTTGTTGTTTTTTTTTTAAGATAACGAGGCGAAACTTCTCCCGGGTTCGCTAAACTCGCGGACCACAGTTTTCTACGTACACCTATAAGACCATTTTGGACCCAGGTGCACGCAGGAGAGTAAAGCCCGGTTTGGCGTCTGCCTTAGGACCAGATATGGAGTAATGCAATATGCAGCCACTAGCTTCCCTACGGCCGCAGTGAAACGCACGGCGCAGGCACATCCCCATTTCAGGCAGCACCCCTCGCTTGCACGAGTTAGGGAATCGAACCTAAGTGAGGGGCACGTTTCCCGAGGCGAAACCCCCCGCCCATCCGACCCAGGTGCGGAGGGCAAAAAAAAAATCTGTTGTTAGGCAGAGGATTGCATAAACAACCTCATTTTGGACATGATTGCATACATCCTACCTTTCGGGATTTATAACTGGGATTTTGTTGTTGCTGTGTAGCCATCTATAATTACTGATATGAATTTTTTAATATCTTGTAGGTCTTTTTGGGTCACAATGGTGAACTGGGTGGAAAAGGCGAGGGCTTGCCGCAACTTATTTATGTCTCTCGTGAAAAAAGACCTAGCTTTGACCATCACAAGAAGGCTGGTGCTATGAACGCCTTGGTATGCCTAAACTAGTTTCATTTATAGATATATACTTAATATCTTACTATATTATTATTGGTGCTGATTTTATTGATCCTTTTCTAGGTGCGAGTATCGGCTGTCCTCTCCAACGCTCCTTACATACTTAATGTTGATTGTGACCATTATATAAACAACAGCAAAGCTCTTCGAGAAGCAATGTGCTTTATGATGGATCCTATTTCGGGAAAAAAAGTTTGTTATGTGCAGTTCCCTCAGAGGTTTGATGGGATTGATCTTCATGATCGTTATTCTAATCGCAATGTCGTATTCTTTGATGTATGTCCTCTAACTTTTATCTTTAATTTGATCTTTACAGCGATTTAGAACTATCCTAACCACTTGACGTTAGAGATCACGTTGCAGATAAAATTAGAGCTGTCTATAATTGTTTTTCATCTTATTCATTGTATTTTAATAGCGAATATTTTCCAAGTTATTCTTTTTATTTATTACTTATATTCTGGATTTTATTTTTCATGCTCCAGATCAATATGAAAGGCTTGGATGGAATACAGGGTCCCATTTATGTCGGGACAGGATGTGTTTTCAGGAGGCAAGCTCTGTATGGATTTGATGCACCTACGAAGGTCAAGCCTCCGGCCAAAACTTGTAATTGTTGGCCGAAATGGTGTTGCCTGTGTTGCGGATCTAGAAGAAAAAATAAGAAGAAGAAGAACAATGACGTGGCGAAGAAAAAGATCAAGACGAAGCAAAGAGAGGCCTCAACTCAAGTTCATGCGCTCGAGAAAATTGAAGAATTCCAAGGTACGCTAAGGTGTTGATAGGATTCTTCGGTCTTTTTTAATGTGTTTATGCTGAATTTCCGTATCCGCCATTAATTTCTTACAGGACTTTTACCGGAAAAGTCGTCGTTAGTCCCCAGACAAAAAATTGAGAAAAGATTTGGTCAGTCACCCGTCTTTGTTGCTTCGACACTTCAGAGGATGGTGGTATTGCTCCAGGCGTCAGTTCGGCTTCATTACTGAGTGAAGCTGTTCATGTCATTAGCTGTGGATACGAAGATAAAACCGAGTGGGGCAAGGAGGTAAGTGGACATGTTCTTCCAACTAATGAAATAGTGTATGAAATTTTGCATATCGTAGCTCCATGTTACCCTTCCTGAAAGCTTTTAATTGTTAGTGTTGGCAGTTATCGGCACAATACGTGTCGAAAAATCTTATTTTTGAATTATTATTTGTTATTTTAAAAATTAACAAATAGATGTTTATCGGCACGACACCATTGGTATGGTCGGCACGTGTCGTGATCTGAGTTTACTAAAACTCTCGGCTCAGCAGAAAAAACCTTGCTTTTACTTTTAACTTTATTTTAAACAATTTTTTTATTATAAAATGTAAAAAAAATAAGTGAAATATGCTGCCTAAGTTGTAAAGAAACATCAAAACATTTCGAAGACAATATTGGAGTCATTAGTGTTTTACTTCCAACACTTTTCTTTAAAAAGGGTAAAAAAAAAGAGAAATGGGCCCGCCTAAATTGTGACAAAACATTATGAACGTTTCAAAGACAATGTTGGAGTCCATTTGACTCACTTTTTGACATTTTTCCCATAAACTTTGGGCTATAAACCTCTAACAATGAAGCTTAGAACATATCCACATTGTAGTTCATCATTATATTAAAAAATGTCGATTCGAAACATTTCTTCTTTGTTTTGTATATTTTTTCTATCATGTGTCCTCTTTTTTTCAGGTTGGGTGGATATATGGATCGGTCACCGAAGATATCTTAACAGGCTTCAAAATGCACTGCCACGGTTGGCGTTCTGTCTACTGCATGCCAAAAAGACCCGCGTTCAAGGGATCCGCTCCTATCAATCTTTCAGATCGTCTTAATCAAGTTCTACGTTGGGCTCTCGGATCAGTTGAGATCTTTTTGAGCAAGCACTGCCCAATTTGGTACGGATACGGCGGCGGTCTGAAGTGGTTGGAACGATTTTCCTACATTAACTCCGTTGTCTATCCATGGACATCCATTCCCTTGATTGCTTACTGTACCTTGCCCGCAATCTGTCTTCTCACTGGACAATTTATCGTCCCTGAGGTACTAATACCACACTTTCTCATTTTTCTTTAGAATAATGTCAAAAAAGCATGGTTTTCGGTTTCGGTTGGCACAGTCCGTTTCGGACGGCACGTTCCTATTCTTGCAGTTGTCGGCACGGTACGTGTCAAAAAATCTTATAGTTAAAATTTTAAATTAATTTTTTATTTTTATTTTTTTAAAAATAACAAATAAATATATATTGGCACGGTTGGTATGGCACCATCGGCACGGTCGGCACATGCCGGAATCTGAATTTACTGAAATCCGGCTCGGCACAGAAAACCTTGCAAAAAGCCCCCGCCTTTAAAATTTTTTCCAAAAAAAAAAACCTTTGGTCCGAAACTCAAAAAGTGTTATTGATGGCTAGTTTAGTTTCCAAAAGACTACTTTAGTATTGCCAGCACTTATATCGTAGTTCATTTTAGAGATCCCTTGCATTGCTCATGAAGTTATCGTAATGTATGGTTGCTTGTAAAAATATCATTTTTACTATGTGAACATACTAAAAATCTTTCTTTTTTTTCTTTTTTTTGTAAACAGATTAGCAACTATGCTAGCATTGTTTTCATGGCTCTCTTCATTTCGATTGCTGCGACCGGTATCCTTGAGATGAGGTGGGGCGGTGTGGGAATCGATGACTGGTGGAGGAACGAGCAGTTCTGGGTCATCGGTGGTGTATCATCACATCTCTTCGCAATCTTCCAGGGTCTCCTCAAAGTCATCGCCGGAGTAGAGACCAACTTTACCGTGACATCTAAAGGCGGATCGGAAGACGAAGATTTTGCCGAATTATACATCTTCAAATGGACGTCGTTGTTGATTCCTCCGACAACCATTCTCATTCTCAACATAATCGGTGTTGTGGCCGGAATTTCTAATGCCATCAATAACGGGTACGAATCGTGGGGTCCGCTCTTCGGCAAGCTCTTCTTTGCCTTCTGGGTCATCCTCCACCTCTACCCGTTCCTGAAAGGTTTACTCGGGAAGCAGAATCGGACTCCTACAATCATCATCGTGTGGTCGATATTACTCGCCTCATTTTTATCTTATATGTGGGTTAGAATCAACCCGTTCATCGGGAAATCCGACGGCCCGAATCTAGAAGTTTGCGGCTTAGATTGTGATTGAGTTCCTGAAAGGTTTTATCCTCGGCCTTCTGAAACGGGAAAAAAAGGGTTGAAACGTGCCGGGAGAGAATGAAGACGTCGATCGGTCCGTGTAGATATTGAAGATGTGAGCTGACATATTGTTTTTCTTCAATTCATTCATTTTTATTTGTATCGGGGTTCTTGCGGCAAATGGTTTTCATCGAAGAGGGAGAGTAGTGAGGTGAGCTCTCATTTTTGGTCTCCTCTCAATAAACATTATGTATTAATATTGCAAAATTTTGTAAATTTTTGCATGAATAATTGTATAACTTCATTTCGAGCCCCATTTTTTTGTTCTTTGTTCGACGAACAACGAAGAAATTATTTACCTTCTTTTGTTCTTTTTTCATATGGGCATACAGGATTTTACGGAAACAACCTTCTGTGCTGCATGACTGTATATATCTATTTTATTTTTTATCCTGTTATGATGGGTTTTATGACTGATGTTAGTATTTACAGGAGATTTATTATTATTATTATTATTATTTTGTCGGGATTGAACTCAGGTACTTTCATCGTGAAGGTGGTTTTGACCATCGGGCCGTAATTACGGTGTCATATGTACTCGATCTCCGATAAATGCAATTGGATTTCTATTTTATCGATGTAAGTATGCAAGTATTCATCTTGATATATAAATTTTTTTTGTCTTAGTAGAAGGGAACGGTCATTCTCGAGGTTATGTCTATTGATCTCAACCAGCTCTATATTCAGTAAAAGAGATATGCTGTTCATCAGGGGTCCCTGACGGTCCCGATGTGCGGCAACCCTGTAATGTGTATACACACATTCTGAGGAATTTCAGACGGTTTCGATTGCATCAGGGCCGTCAGGGATCCCTGATGAATGGCTTTTTTCTCAGTAAAATGAATTTCAGTCTACTGTTTATTCTTTTGTATGAAAAAAATGTGTTATTTGTTAAAACAAAAAATATTAAAGGTCGGTGAAATAA
The DNA here is from genome assembly GCA_002076135.1 of Xerophyta viscosa. Taxonomy (NCBI): domain Eukaryota; kingdom Viridiplantae; phylum Streptophyta; class Magnoliopsida; order Pandanales; family Velloziaceae; genus Xerophyta; species Xerophyta viscosa. Next base: position 1,856,123 of record MJHO01000090.1, on the reverse strand, counting down.
ATTGTAAGCTATAATAACACATGATTTTTTGTCGTCTTTGGTAATTACAAGGGAGCATACTGAACAGCGAATGGCTCTAGGTTTTTTTTTTTTTCCCAAAAATATGAGTTATAACATACGAATTTTTATAATTGTAGACAATCCAACGGTTCATAATTTATCTTATAAAAAATTATTTTCAAATCAAACTGAGAAGTGTATATATATATATATATATATATATATATATATATATATATAGAAGGCACAATTACACCATAATATTCAATTTGCATGTGCTGCTCATCCAAAATATGATCGGACGGCTGAGATTTCACTTTCGTTCCCTTATAATCCGTAAACCCTATAATCAAGCTGCCGCTTCCAGCGCCGCACGAGTCAAGCAAAGCGCGATTCTTCTTTTCTTGAAGGTAATCTACTAATTAAATTGAATTTCAGATGCACTGCGATGCATTCCGTGCTTGATCTGCACTTCTGAAGTAATCCGTGGTCAATGTCTCTGTTTTTTTTGTGTGGTTTTTCTACTGATTTACTATATACTTAACATAAATTCGAGATTTATTTTAGTTTTTATGAATTCTCAGTGATTTTTTTGTTCTTTCATTTTCCATCAGTAATTTCGATAAATTCTTGCTACACTGATTTTTCATCAATAGTTAATCTGTCCATTGACTTCTCAGTGATTTTTCATCAACATAAATTCGAGATTTATTTGAGAGTTTATGAATTCTCAATGATTTTTTTGTTCTTTCATTTTCCATCAATAATTTCGATATATTCTTGCTACACTGATTTTTCATCAATAGTTAATCTGTCCATTGAATTCTCAGTGATTTTTCATCAACATAAATTCGAGATTTATTTGAGAGTTTTTATGAATTCTCAGTTTTTTTTTTGTTCTTTCATTTTCCATCAATAATTTCGATAAATTCTTGCTACACTGATTTTTCATCAATAGTTAAATCTGTCTATTGAATATATAGTGGTAATTGGTATTGCTTTTGCAGGGAAGATGTCGCACAGGAAGTTCGAGCATCCGAGGCACGGATCCCTCGGATTCCTCCCGAGGAAGAGATCCTCTCGTCACCGTGGCAAAGGTTTTTTTCGTTCATCATCATCATATCATCATCATCATTATAATAGTTTGCAGTTACTGACATAAACTACGTTCATGTATGTCACATTTACACAATCAAGGATTCAATGTAGTTTTTGTTTTAGATGACTTAAGCTTCAGTAAGCTTGTTATATCTTAAGCTGAAATTCGGGAGGCAAATCTTTTCCTGCAAAAAGTTCCACAATTACATTTTGCCCCGTTATGCAAGCTTTGAATATCAAAATCTGTGAATTAGTACATGAATATATGAATTAGAGTATTGTGGGGTCTAGATGTAAACATAAACAGTAGCAGGGGCTAGAACGTATTTTTCCGATATTCAGGTAATTGTTATACTACTATGAATATTGGCCATAAATTGCTGAGATTGTTTGCATTATGTATAACTCCTTAGATAGTGGCTTCATTGAACATGAATCAAGTAAATATAGAAAATTACATAATTCACTCTCTAAGCAGTACGTAGTTCAATTCATGCATGATTTTTGAAGAAAATTGGGGATGTGTATTGAATATTCTTTTTCTTTAAAATATTTACTACACAAAGATTTGGTTAAGTCATTTTTTCGAACAATTTTTGTATAGCTTTTATTAGCATTTGTGTTTAAAATGGAATATTAAACTTAAGCTAACGGTAATTTTAAACTGCGATGTGTTTGTCTGCTTGAAGATTCTCAATAGTTTTGTTCTTATACAACTGCAGTGAAGTCTTTCCCAAGGGATGATCCGAGCAAACCCTGCAAGCTCACTGCTTTTTTGGGCTACAAAGCTGGAATGACCCATATTGTCCGTGAGGTCGAAAAACCTGGCTCGAGTAAGTTTGTTTTTTTCCATAGTTTTCGGTGCCGGTCGGCATAGCCCCTGCCTGTTCCGGCAATTGTCGGCACGGCACGCATAAAAAAATTTTATATGTGAATCTTTTAATTAATTTTTTATTTTTACTTTTATTTTTTATAAAATAAAAAATAAATATATATCGGCACGGGTTGTCACGGGACCATCGGCACGTGCCGGGATCTGGTTTACCGAAATTCAGCTCGGCACATAAAACCTTGGTTCTTTCACCAACTTTATTTCTGTGATCTGCGTCTTAGAATTTACGTCTATAAATGCCCTAGAATAGAGAAATATTTATGCTAGATTAAAACTGTTTATATATTCATGATGTGGTCTGTAAGATTAACGCACTTTATGCTGTGTAGAGCTTCACAAGAAGGAGACATGTGAGGCAGTTACTGTTATCGAGACTCCTCCGATGGTTGTTGTTGGAGTTGTTGGTTATGTGAAGACTCCGCGTGGCCTTCGTTCTCTTAATACCGTGTGGCGCAGCATCTAAGCGAGGAGGTCAGAAGGAGGTTCTACAAGAACTGGTACAGGAGCAAGAAGAAGGCGTTTGCTCACTACTCCAAAAAGTTCGAGAGCGAGGACGGTAAGAAGGAAATTCAGGCACAGCTTGAGAAGATGAAGAAGTATGCCTCTGTTATTCGTGTTCTGGCCCACACTCAGGTTATAAAGTCTAAATATCTTTCTTCATAAGTTTGGATATTTTACGTCCCTTTTAATTCATTCTGTTGTGATAGTGTGATTAAAAATCATGTTATTGGGGGTCGGTGTAGGGGGTCCTCAAGAAGCCTCACTTCTTTGAGTTCAACTCTCTGTGCCGCCAGTTGTACATTTGTGAATGCTACACTGGCAGATAAACGCATGTGGGCGTCCTCACGTGCGATTGGTGCGCTCCTAATTATCCTTTCATGGGATCCATATGAGGGTCTTATGCAAGCAGAGGCCTCGCTCAGGGTGGGGACCTGGGATCCTCAGAAAAAACATGTTACTTAGATTTCTATCGTACTCCTAAACTCTAGCTTTGCCAAATCCGAAACCTCCAGATTAGGAAGATGAAGGGTCTGAAGCAAAAGAAAGCCCACCTGATGGAGATTCAGGTGAATGGTGGAACTGTTGCTCAGAAAGTTGATTTTGCGTACAGTTTCTTCGAGAAGCAGGTTCCAATCGATGCGGTCTTCCAGAAGGATGAGATGATCGATGTCATTGGCGTTACCAAAGGTAAAGGTTATGAAGGTGTTGTGACTCGTTGGGGTCACGCGTCTTCCACGCAAGACTCACAGGGGACTCCGCAAGGTGGCTTGTATCGGTGCGTGGCATCCTGCCCGGGTCTCCTTCACCGTTGCACGTGCCGGTCAGAATGGTTACCATCACCGTACCGAGATGAACAAGAAGGTTTACAAAATTGGCAAGACTGGCGAGGACTCGCACACGGCTATTACAGAATTTGACAGGTAATTTGATCATCTCTTAGATAACATAAATGTTAGAGCTCCAATCTTTCACAAAATTATGCATAAAAAAGGGTGGACCCAGTGTGCGAAGCGCTCTCCTTTTTTCCGACTCTGGGGGGCTATGTGTATGCGCCCATGTTTGCTATATCGCAGATGACATCTCCCTCCATTTTTTACAAAATTATGCATGCCTTTAACTATAGGACGAGTGGGCTCCTACATGCTGTCGAAATGAATTTGATTTGGTTTTCGGATTATTTCGATGGATTTCTACTGTAATTACAATAATTTGTACCTTTGTATATGTAGGACGGACAAAGACATAACCCCGATGGGTGGCTTCCCTCACTACGGCGAGGTGAAGAGCGATTATGTTATGATAAAGGGTTGCTGTGTTGGACCGAAGAAGAGAGTTGTCACGCTTCGCCAGTCCCTCTTGAAGCAGACGTCTCGTTTGGCGCTCGAGGAAATCAAGCTCAAGTTCATCGATACGTCGTCCAAGTTCGGTCACGGACGGTTCCAGACTACGCAGGAGAAGCAGAAGTTCTACGGAAAGCTCAAGGCTTGAACTTTGAAGAAGAGATTGCTTTTCTTTAGCGTTCTTCGGTTAGAGGTGGTTGAATTTTAAAACCTTTTTCCTACTCACTTTTTGCTATATCTATTGCTTTGTCCAGAGATAAGAAACTTCCTTTTTGGATATTGTGGTTGCTGTTAAAGCTCTCTCTCTCTCTCTCTCTCTCTCTCTCTCTCTCTCTCTCTCTCTCTCTCAACTGTTGGCTGGAGATGCTTAATTCATTTGATGTTCATCATTTTGCAATGAAATTAGATTATAATAGGACTTACGATCGTGTTTTAAATGTCAAGTCTAGAGATTTTTTTTTTTGGGTGGGGGCATTAATTTTAACACCGTTATTTACTATACAGCTCGACCAGAAACGGAGCGGTTCGGTAAGTCTCTAAAGTTGTAGTTATTGGAGTTCGAATTTTCGATTTGTCATTTATGAGAAGTAGGCTGTGATTCTTTTAGCATTTAGTCCTGCTAACCAAGTGGACGTCCGATGGTTGGTCGGGATTCAAACTTGAATCTCAATTTTGGAGGTGGACATGCAAGCATCCATCTTAGACCTCAATTCGAAACAGATGAATCTACGGATAGTTCCGACTCGTATTTCACGGTATGAAAAGTTCCATCCTTTGAATAGAACATGTCCGAATGTTCATTTTATGCTCCACATAATACAGAATAATAAATCACCCGCATTTTTTCTGACAGCACCTACGGGATTCGTCCCCGCTTTATGAGGCAGGCTGAATTCACCAGTCGCCCTAAGTGCCGTGGGCGATTATGTTTCATAATTTTACTGGCTAGAACAAGTAGTATATTAATTAGTCACTTTGAAGAAATGAACAGACAGTACATTGAACATAATGTCATGTATATTGCTACATTTGTTTAAATATTTTCTTCTGTGGTAGAATTTATGTACAAAGAAAAGTAAATCCGAATAGATGTTGCTGCTTCCCGCTCGGCAGCTCACTTCCGCCTTTCCAGGCTAAGTGTTCCCTCCGGAGTTTTGCAAAACTTTTTCGTCTTCGACGCATTCAGAAACAATGAAATCTTTAACGGCAGGTTTTGGAGTCGTAGTGGAGTCGTATAGTCCTACGCCTGAGGCTCTTCTCTTAAAGGCTTTTTCTTCGGGTTATCAAAAACCATAACGACCGTATAGCAGATAAATCCATATATGTAGCTATCTACAACAACATTCTAGTGATAAGTCCGCCTGGCGGAGCGACATCTGAAGGAGGTAAGATATATGTAGCTATGTCTCGGAGGATGATGTTTCTGTAGTATATTGCACGAGTAAAAAACAACAAAACATCCCCGCCCGACGAGTTCCTCAAGAAACGGCTACTTCCGACTATGTCCTGTTTATTCCGAAACTTTCAGAATCCGTCCGATCTGCTTGCTTCATAGCAACATATCGAGGCTTGATTTCATCGTTCTCATAGGGTAGTACGACGACAGGGGCAGCATAAACCGCATCCCATCGCTCCTTCAAGTAGTTCATCAGTTGTCGGACCATCTCCCTTCGGAATTCCAACTCTCTCGTAAAGAGGTCAAGTATAACGAAGGCCAGAACATATTTAAAAGGAACCACAAAAAGGATAATCGCGGTAGAGATCAAAACAAGTGCCGCCTCCGTCGTTACCTGCAAGATGCAACAGATCGATCGGCGTACTGAATTATAACCAAGGTTCTGTGCCGAGCTGAGCCGAATTTCGATAAACTCAAATTCCGGCACGTGCCGAGCTGAGCCGAGTTTCAGTAAACTCAGATTCCGACATGTGCCGACTGTGGCGTGCCGATATATATTTATTTGTTATTTTTTAAAAAATAAAAATAAAAAGTGCCGTGCCGATTCGTGCCGTGCCAACAATTGCAAAAATAGGCATGTACTGTCCGGCACGGACTGTATCGACCGGCACTCAAAACCATGATTATAAGATTATCAACAAATATAGGACTACTTTAAAAGGAAATGTGATGAAGTCGACGAACAAGAAGAGACATGGAAAGTAAAAACAAACACAAACGCATGATTTACATCGTTCAGGCGAAGCCTACGTCCACGGGAGAGAGGTTTTCCACTAATGTCGATAAGAGTACAACGTGGACAAATACGGTATGCATGGGGGAAACCCTGTCCGTAACCCGCCCTTTTTGAGCGACCTTCGTAACAGGTAAATCCACGGATGGCACGGTATAAACAAGGTATAAAGATGTAAAATTAACAGGATATAAACGTTGAAGTGGTTACTTCATTCATATCCTAGATTTCCAAAATAATTAAGTCGTAAAAAAATATTAAAATTCATAGAGAAATGCTAGAGCTTCTAAGATTTAGCGGAAATAAATCTCAAACCCTACATGAAACTGAACCATGTGATGCTCTCGATTGAAGTAACTTTAGAATCTCATTTCTAATTCCAAAATGATGCGTAATCATTTAGAAATATAAAATTTAAGCGTTCATCGGGGATTACCTCTGGTTGACCACATAAAGCAATCGTCCGAAGTTTCAGAAGTGAAACATTCAGCTTCTGAAGAGCAGTTTCCAGTTCAAAGGTGGCATCTTTGAGGGCGATGATCTTCTGGATAGTGTTAGAGGGCGGTTGATCACGTATTGTGATCTTACCGAAAGATCTTCCAAGGCGACCTTGTTCTTTCAAACCCTTTATTAGAAGCATAGAAATCGCCATAAACATCAGCATCATAGGGAATATATATCGCAGGAGATTCCTGACAAGAAAAACCATAAATAACAGCAAACTTCATTCACCAATTCTCAAATTAGATGAAAAAAAAATAAAAATTTTTAAAAATTTAGTTTTTTTTAATCTACAATTCTGTACTTTGGTTTTTTTAAATAAGCAAATGATTATGTTTCTTTACAGTAAGATGAATTATTTCAGAAAATTATGTTTTCTTTCGTTCATATATTGTATTATTTTGAATTTTTATGTTTTTTTCAGAAAATGATTTATCATATAGTTGATAATAAGAGTCGGTAGTACCTACCTAAAAATAATAAAATAAACGAACGAACAGGAAAGATAAGGTCCAATGCGGCTCCTCCCAGTTCCTGAGTTTGTCCATCCATTTTGCTAAATTCATGAAAGGAAGCATAAGTTCCTGAGAGTTAAGAAAGAAAAATTATGAGCACACAAGAGTAAGACAATGCCGCATCCATAAAAAAAAAAAAATTTAATTAATTAAAAAAATTAAAAAAAAAAAGGATCAAGAACGTTCTTGAATATGTGAATATATGTCTAAGTGCACCAAATATTAGTGTAAAAAGCAAATTAGAAGATTAAGAAGGTTGGAATGTGCGTCTTGAATATCTTCTTTTTTTTAGATTAACGAGGGGAAATCCCGCCCGCAACAAGCCCATTTGGACTGTCATCATAGGCGAACCCCGGTGTCACTCGTCCCGGTTCTATCGTCAAACCTTCACACCTGGACCCGCGTGCTTAAGCATCGGTTTTGACAGGATAGGGATTGTGCATCCCTACCAGCGCTCGGATCTTTTTTAGACAGATCCATTGGCCTGCACCGTGCGGAATCGAAATTCCACAGCTTTAGCAAGATGCAGCGACCGGGCGCTCAGGGTGCGAGCCCGTGCTAGCTCCGCCTCCCAGCGCGGGACAATGTGTGCCTTGAAAATCACTTGACTATAAACAGCAAGCCTATAACATGAACAAAAAATCAGTTAAAGGACAATTTCTAAAAGCCTTAAAACACTTAATATTGGTGCAAACCAGACAGGTAGTTACTTTTATGGTCAACAATTCGAAAGAACTTTTCTATGCACCCCCAAAAAATCACACATGCTGACGTGGCACAATCAGGACCACACATCACGATGGGTATATCTGTAATTTTGATTTTTTGCGGATCACGAGGAAATTGTGCGGATCACGAGGCACGTGTGTGGTAGAGATTGGTTATGTGTAGTTTGTTGGGTAATTTTTTGGGGGTAAGTAGTTTTTTCCATTCGAAAAATATAAACAAGATGTATTTGGCAGACCAAGACGCTAACGATGATCAATAAGATAAAACTCCGAAGAAAGAACGCACCTTCAGAAGATCAATATTGCTCGGTATTCCTTTGAGCATAGCAGCATCGATTGTCTCCTGAGTCTTTTCAAACTTTCGGCTTTTCTCTTTACATATCGATGTTGCCCTCTCTATAACGTTCAAATCGGCAACGACGAGGTTTTTACTTAAAACTATCCCCCGCGTAGCACACGAATTCTTCCAGAAGGCAATCGATAAGCTAGACGACCATGTCGATGATCTCATCCAATTGCTTAAGTAAATACTTCCATCTATATCATATACATGACCACTAGATCCGGAAACTTCTTCAGAAGAGCCGCGGAGTTGAGCTGGCGGGTAATCCGCTCGCTTAAGCTTCGATATCAACGGCCGCCCAGAAACTTACGGCAAGCGTCTGAAGAACAATTTCGCCGTAAGGAGCGTTCTGCAAATACGAGAACTGTACTAACTTGATCGGATCATCTAATATTTTGCGGATCGATTGAAGACATTGCAACCTAGCGATACCATTTGATGCCGATAAAAGAGCTCTTCTTTGTCCTCTATGAGCACCGTATACATGATGAATCGAGGGATCATCGTCGGATGGTCCGTATTCACGTATAAATTATGTACAGATATAACTTCGCTGATAAAAGCATGCCAGACATCACGCCTCATTTCACCGCCAAAATCAACAAATTCTAGAACCAGATTTTGTGACCTGATAAGTTATTTCTACATCAAATCTAGGAAGTTTTAATATCAATTAGATAGTACGAAAAAAGATTTTAAGCCTATGGATATGATTACTCACTCGGATGAAACGACGACGGCAGAATCAAATAGTTTTGATCCTAAAGGTCCGACTCTTGCTTTCTGAACTCTTGAACAAGGTTTTGTGAGATCAATTCTGATTGATTTTTTATCACCAGTCAGTCCTATCACCTGCCAATCTCAATGCAATCCGGAGAACCAAATTTAGCAATGCAATCCGGGAAACTATCATGCGGGACAACAGAAACAATATTAATTATCAACCTGTATTGATAATCGAGGCCTATGACAATCCGGAGAACCAAATTTGGCAAGAGTATAATAAAGGTTAGAGTTGAAAGGTATGAAATGATTTTGGAATAATTACATATCATCCCCTGCTTTTTTACCATTCTTCCAAACAAACTCCTTTTTTTTTCTGAAAATTACTAAATTAAGTCAAAACACATACATATCTTTTTTTAAAAGATTTTAGATATCAAAAAAATATATTGCAATGTGCTCTAGAAATTTGATATTGAAACTTTTTCCTAAAAAAATACTTATAAATAGATGTTTTATAGCTCCGAAGTCTTCACTAGTTACAAAAACTATGGAGCCTTAAACTTTATAATTTTTTTTTTAAAAAAAACTTTGATACAAAAGTTGTAGAGCACACCAACGTATATTTTTTCCATATTCAATTTTTTTCTAAAAAACATATATATATTTTGGAGTGATTTTGTAAGTTTCTTAAAAATATCAGACTTATTTGACCGCCTTTTTGCAAAGGAGCTTTATCGACAAAAGCCAAAAGTTTAAATAAATTCGGCATCTTTTCGTAGACTGGAGTAGACCTATGAGTGTATGACTTCTTTAGATATAGCTATTGCATTTAAATTAGCCGAAGATGAAAGAGAGTAAATAAAGAGAGAAGCTATGCACCTCAAAATACAATGCCCTATCCGTTAAAGTCAGCTTTCCGGGTAGTGCAATGTTAGCCTCCCATTTTAAAACCGGCCTTTTCGCGCTTGAACCTAGACATAGGATTTGCTCGTTGGACCGAATATCTCCACTCTTATATGACTTTCTTCCTTGATGAACTCTACAATGCCAAAAAAGAGGGCGTAAGGACCGTGAATGAAAACGTTTAATAACAGTGCAAATATATGTAACTCCCAGTACTCCATGTCTGGTCCGGGGGCGAACGTCAGACCGGAGTTTTACTCTCCTGCGCGCACCTGGGTCCAAAATGGTCCTATAGGTGTGCGTAGAAAACTGTGGTCCGCAAGTTAGCGAAGACCTAGGGAGGGGTTTCGCCTCGTTATCTCAAAAAAAAAAAAAAAGTGCAAATATATTAGCATATCTCGTTTGGTGCCTCTGCTTTAATTTTATATTCCATAAATGAGATAATCCTTCTTGGTGCACCTAGACGAATATAACGACGACCGTCACTATTTATGGAAGCGGTCCACCTTTCGAGGAATTATAGGCTTAATAGTCCTCATAAAACTATTGATAATCAGATTAAAATTTATTCTTGAGAAGTGAGTAATTTTAGTTTCATGATCAAACTCACTTGAGAAGTTCTGCAATATATGTAGTCCACGAGCTCAAAGAGACACCATTTTCCGATCCCGAGAGGGCCTTGAAAAGATGATGTGCTGTAGATACATCGGCTAAACCCGCAACTGCTGGAGCTATGCGAACAAACGCTTCCTCACCAACCAGTCTTCTCTACAAGGTAAGATAGGAAGAAAAGTTAGATGTTTTCTATCATTACCAGTTTTGCAACCCGTGCGATGTATGAATGTTAGTTATACATTTTATATAATTGTAAGGTTAGATACCAAATCTTTTGTCTATTTTTGATCTTTCAATATTATAGTTAACTATAACATTTATCAACTCTTATATTTTTAAATTACATAATATGTAATGTAATTACTTATATATATATATATAATTGTGTTATTAAAGTCGTTGCGCCACGTGCCACCTTCAATAAAATTGTGTTATTTTTACATTAGTCGATAAGAATCTCAAAAATCATGTAACAAATTTGAAAATATAAAACACCAAAGTTTAAAATTAAATAGAATATATTAGTTTGATTAAGTAGTAATTATATATGTATGTAGATTATTTTTGCTAAATAATTACTACTTAATCAAACTAATATATTCTATTTAATTTTAAACTTTGGTGTTTTATATTTTCAAATTTGTTACATGATTTTTGAGATTCTTATCGACTAATGTAAAAATAACACAATTTTATTGAAGGTGGCACGTGGCGCAACGACTTTAATAACACAATATATATATATATATATTATATATATAATATATATATATATATATAATATATATAATATTATATATATATACAGAGAGAGAGAGAGAGAGAATAAGCTACAAGCGTAGGAGTCCAAATAATGAGATAAATGTTCAAATGTTATAGAAGTACTAGCTAAGAGAAACCGAAAGAAAATGGCTAAGTGAGATCGTCATGTAAACATTCGTAGAAAAGAGAGACTAAGACTTGGAACTACCTGCAAAGAAGAATTCTCATTTGAAAGAAGAGATGTATCACCAGCGTCACAGTACGGATGCTCCCATGCAAGCATAGTCACAAAAACAAGTCTTTGAAATGCAAGCTCCTGAAATAATGAAACAATGAAATGTCAACAAGTGCGCGAGAAGCCGAGCGCGGCGAGCTCAACTGGATGGAAGGCGCCTTAGGAAGCATCACCACCCAGGTTTGAGTCCGCGTGGGGTGAAATCCCTCGCAGGATTTTCTAAAAATTCTCTGTACTCCGTAACAGGAGCCCACGTTCATGGAAGGCCTGTATTCGGATCCCAGAGCGTCGGTCGGGGCTGGGCGTGGGGGTTTCCCGCGAGTTTCGAGGTCCCTACGGAGGCGTGCGCTCGCATTACGGGTTCCACCAAGATAATCTCAAAAAAAAAAAAGTGCGCGAGAGAACTATGTAAAAGTTCAAGCAAACAAAAATGGTGGTTAGAATACCAACCTTCAAGCTAGGATGGATGCTGGAGTTATATCGAGATAAGTATCGGAAACAACAGTATTCTACCATGCTTCTTGCATCATTCTTCACATGCTCTGGCGCAAGTGAGCGAAAAATCTTCTGTATCCTCCTTCCCGTCAAGCCGTTCAACCTACATGAAATTTTGCATATTTAATACCAAATTCTTCAGAAGAATAACAGATTTCTTCTACCTAAGAACACACTATAAGCACATTAAAATTCTCCATAAGAATAAAACTCATCTCTAAAGTACTATATATATACACATACACACACACACACACACACAGAGAGAGAGAGAGAGAGAGAGAGAGAGAGAGAGAGAGGAGGTTAATCCCCAATAGGAAGGATTTTCGTAAGAATTCTATCAGTTGGTTTTGCACGCTCTAGATTTTAATTTCAAGATCCATACTATTAGATTTGAATCTAGTATATTAAAAGATATTCAATATTCCAAATTTGAAATATTTTTGGCATATGTCTTATAATCTAAAATGTAGAAAATCGGCTGTATATCATGCTCGATTCTTACAAATATATGCTACGATCATCCAATACTTAAAAATTTGACCTAGTCATATAAAATTATATTTAATCACATCCAGCAGTTTACATTTCCATTTTTCTTGTTCTAATATGTATTATTTTATTCTCCTATATTATATATCGTCCACTTTTTCGTCTGCCAATAAATAAGCAAAACATATTTAGAACTACCGCAAATCGGTTTATAAGCATTCTTTATACTCTACATAACATCCACCGGGTCAGATCAAATCCGGGTACCCCCGCCCGGGAGTGTTTTTAAAAACTAATACCTCGCAAACTGCTCAATTGACAATGTGGCTGGCATAGAAAGATATCCATTAGGCGTTTTTCGATCGACCGTTAGCTCAGAGGCCATGAACGATTCTTCTTTGACGGCAGCTCTCTCAGGCTGTCGCTCGATCCCCGGTTTGCGGCGCCCTTGTGCAGGGTTCACCAGCGGCGCCGCCGCCTCTGTTAGCAAAGTTTGTGTCTTCAGCAGCCATGAGCTCAGTCTCTCTTGAACAACCACTACTCAATCAAAGAAACATATAAAAACATATACTTTTACAGAAGAAAAGCTCATATAATTATAAAAGTATAAACTTTTAGGTACATGTAGCACCACCAATCACTCCTAGGGTCACTCCTTGGTGTACCAACTGAGGATACGTGTGTAAGGAGTGACATTTGGAGGGGCACAAATGATTTTACCAAATTTAGAGGGTGAAAAGAGAGAGATGGGACCTGGATCGACGCTGGGAGCCTCCATGGTCTGCCGGGGCCGTCGTCGCCGCCGCCGCGGGAGGAGCGGACGACGGTGACGTGGGGGCGGCGGGGAGGTAAGCTCGTCGCGGAGGATCCGAGCAAGAATTTGTTGGAAGGAGAGGTAGAGAGAAACATCATGCTAGCATTCCGTGGAGTTTGTAGTAGTAGTAGTAGTAGTAGTAGTACAAATTTTGAAGCTTGTCGTCTGCAACAATGGCCGCCGGTAGAGAGAAAGAGAGAGAGAGAGGAGAGAGAGAGAGGAAGAAGAATGGCGTTGTTGATGGTTGTGGTGGAGAGAGAGTCGTCGGGCATGGTGGTGGGGCAGCCATGGACACTCCTCTTTTGTCTGTTAAAATATAATACTTTAATATAAAATTGTAAATATAAAAAAATAAAAAATTAATTTTTTTAATATATATATATAGTTTTTTTGTTTTATAACTGTAGATAGTTCGGATGCAAAACTTTATATAATGTAAGGCTAATTTTATCAATTAATATAAATAATTAATAATTCGGTCAAGATAAAAATTTATGGTCACAGACCAAAAAAAAAAAAAACAATTCCTTTCTTGCAAAAAGTTAGTGGCTATATGATACAACACAGTTACACAATTATAGTTATAAGGTTAAAATTTACCATTTAATAACATTAGTCGCCATGTTTGCAAAATAATGAATCTAATCATCTTCTGTAATTCACAGCAGATGAATTGTTGATTTCCGCTTCTGTAATTCACAGATGATTTTCGAGAGATAGACGCCGGCGAGGAGGTGGTAAGAAGCGGCGGGGAGCTTGAGTTCGTGATGGGGGGAGTGATGGAATTATAAAGCTTGGCAGAGGAGGTCGGCGCCAGAGCCAACGGTGCGGGAGGAGAGGACGGCGGAGTAGGCGGCGGCTGCGGTGGCGAAGGAGAGGCGTGTAGGAGTCGAGTAACGGCGTTGAATCGAAGGATGGGATATGCGGCGACGAGGGATTCGATGTGGGATCGTGCACGGGCGATCGACTCCCACCAAGTTGTTGGTGATGATGAGTTGTTGTTAGGGTTTGGAATGCGATTGACAGCGACGGCGGAGGAGGTTGGGCAGGAAGAGACGGCGGCGGCCCGGCGGCACTTTGGGCGGCAGGAGATCTGATTTTCTGGTTGGCGGTGAATTGTTCCGGCGATGATCGTTGGAAATTTCCTGGGAATTGGTTTTTCTAAATTATTTACGAGGCTGTATGTGGGCCTTGATTTGTGTGTAAAGGCTTTTGTAAGGCCCAGGCTGGGCATATTTTCTTCTGTTCGGTACGCTATAATTTACTTCAAATTCAAATTTCACAATTTTAATATGCCGTAATATTAGAATTTTATATTTTAAACTATTTTAACAAATATTTTTTTTGTCTTGACTCGAGTCGATTTCTATCATACATCTTGATCGGATACGCGATAAATAATAGACCCTTTTCATCCGATGTTTATAGGATTCGAACCACCTAACCTATTCCTTACGAGAGGTAGGCTGCGGTCTTTTTCAACACCCGTTTCGCTAAGAGATATGATGTTCATCAGGGGCCCCTGACGGCCCTGATACAATCTGGGCCATATACACATCCCGAGGGACTCCGGACGGCCCAGATTGCATCAGGGCCGTCATGGGCCCCTGATGAATGGTTTTTTTTTTTTCGCTAATTAATCAGGCCAACGCTGATTGCTTAAAAAAATAATCATCGAAAATAGTTCATCTGAAAAAATGCGCTGTTATGAGTAATTTAGAAGAATTACTAAAATTAAAGCGGTGTTACAATGCATCAATATTTTTTTTTAATATTAAAATAAAGTTTATTTATAGTAATTTGTATAGTCTATTTGTTCACAATTTAAGGACGTATATATGTTGAATTAAGTTAATGTAACTTTATAAACAATCAAATATGATTATGTAAATAATTACGTGTAATTTCTTAAATTGAAGCATAATTTCAGCGTATATATGTTCTAATGAAATATAGGTACTCGTGAATTTATTTGTTACATCATACAAAAAATAACTTAATTACGAAAGAATTATCACGATATATATATATATATATATATAATATATATATATATATATATATATATATATATTATCAAATAATTTAAAAAGTTGCTTTAAAATGGCCATCATAATTCGAAACTATTAAAATATATTTCTAATTAAAAATAATATTTTTATGCGTATTTGATTATGTGAAATGACGAAATTATTCTTATCCGTTTATTTTTAAAATACGGAAAGTTAATTTGAGAAGGACAATTTTGTTTGGAGGGCATATTTTGACAATTTTATATGATAGACGACACATTTTATCAAATACCTAATTTTGCCTTTATTTAAAAATATATACTGATAATATTGAAAAATATTAAATTCTAAGATTGGTCTAACAATTGCACTTCAATTAACAGCGGGGAGCTTCAGTTTTTGATCAGGGGGAAGGATGGATCATAAAGCTTGGCGGAGGACGTCCACGTCGGAGCCGGCGGAGGACGTCACGTCGGAGCCGGCGGAGGACGTCCACGTCGGAGCCGGCTGAGGACGTCCACGTCGGAGCCGACGGAGGAGGAGGAGAGGACGGCGGAGTTGTTGGTGTTGGTGATGGTGAGTTGTTGTTAGGGTTTGGAATGGGATTAACGGCGGCTGCAGCGGCGGAGGACGCGGTGGAGGAGGAAGAAACGACGGTGGCCCGGCGGCGGCACTTTGGGCGGCGGAGATCTGATTTTCCGGCGGTCGGTGAATTGGTAAGACGACGCTGCATGTGGGCCTTCATTTAAATATAAAGGCTTTTGTAAGGCCCAGGCCGGTCATATTTTCTTTTTTTTTTTTAAGATAAAATTGTATTTTAATTATATATTAATTTCATAGGAATTTACTTTTTTTTGGTACAATATAATTTACTTCAAATTAAAATTCACAACTTTCAATTTGCCATAATATTAGAATCTTTTATTTTAAAATTATTTTTTTAACTATATTTAAATTTAAATCCGGATCGCCATTTTATATCTTGGATTTAAAGAACAGCTTTACTTTTTAGAGAGAGTGAGGATGTTGGAGCGAAGAAGAGCATCTCTCTCTTTTCCTTTTTCTTGGAATAAATACAAACTCGTTCTCTTATCTCGAAGCATCCATTACAATCCATTAAGAACCTACTTGTAGTCCCGCGCCCGTGGGACAAGCGGTGGGGCGGGCGGCTCAAGAACCGCTCGTTCCAGGTTCGAATCCCCACGAGTGTCACGTCTGCGAACGTGTCGGAGAATTTTCCTCTGTTGTACCTCGTGAGGAGTGAAATTGGCCCGATTTGAGGTTTTTTCGCGGACGAGCGCCGTAATCTATCCTATCCGTAAGAATGGATCCCCTCGATTGGTGGAACATGAATCCGTGCCATCTGTGAGTTTACTTGTTACGACCGTCGCTCGAACAGAGCCGGTTACAGACAGAATTTTCCCCACGCTAATCTTAAAAAGAAAAAAGAAAAGAAAAGAACCGACTTGTATAAATACACTTTATACCATTTAAGTGATGCTACCAACGAACCTCGGATACGGAACATATACGAAGGGTATAGAAGAGGACGGCTCTCGTAATCATCCACGCAACCGACAAGATCGCAAGATTATCAGAGCGTCGTCGACAGACGTGAACTCTATCGATAATAACGATCCGCTTGCACACGAGTTCGAGGTAATCCGGATCTCTACTTATGTTTTGAGTTCCATCAAAGCCGAATTAACAGACCTCGCCACACCACAAATAAACGCTTTCACAAGGAAAATAGTACAGAGTACGGACGCCCGCGCGGAAAAAAATTACGGAACTCATGGAAAACACATTTTTCCTTGCGTGAAACGCGTAAGAAAAATAGTACATAGTACGGACGGCCGCACGAAAAAAAATTACGGAACCCCGTAGAAAACGCGTTTTTTCTTGTGTGAAAGCGTAAGGAAAATAGTAAAGAGTACGAATGCCCGCGCGGAAAAAATCACGTCCGTGAAAAACGCGGACATCCGTGATTTTTTTCGCGCGGGCGTCCGTGCTCTCAACCATCACCCTTCACATAATAACACACGCACACACAAAAAAAAATTAAATTAAATTAAAAACCTATTTCACATAACTCTTATAACATCATATATATAGATAGAGTATGATTACACAAACACAAGTAGTTGAAGCTCCTAAGAGGATCAACCATGCATGGAGAGCAAGCTCAAACACTTAAAAACTTATTCATAATAATCACGATCTTAGTACGTACTACTCCATCGTCACGACATCTTTTTACTTGTTGCAGCTGCACGGACTGCCGTTACAGTTCGGGCCGCACTTGCCGCAGCTCGCCCCGCACTTGCACCCGCCGTTATGCAACATGATTGATCAACGATCGCCCGACTTTTAGCTATAATATATGTATGCTATCGTAGGATACCCTAGGTGCCATATGACGATGATATTTATAGGCATTTTCGACGAGCAACGCGCGGATACGATGCCGTCCACGTACGCGTCTTTATCTTCGACATAGAACCAACAAATGTCATCATCTGGAAGCTTCCGTAATAAATGTTGCTGCTTGGAGTTGTATCTTTCTTGGTCCAGGAAAATGGATAAGATTCCTTCTCAAAATTCAAAAGCTAGAAAGGGAAATGATCAATCACCATCTTAATTAATTGCAAAATTTTGTGAAGACTTAGTCCTCAATATTTATATTATTATAAGAGGTATTTGCATTTTTAAGCACCCATAATTCGAAATAGTATTTTTTTTATTCACTTGACTGAGTAAAATGACGAAAATGTCCTCGTTCTTTTATCATGACAATTAACTTGACGATAATAGTTTCGTCATTTTATCAGGTCAAGGGGGTATTAAAACATTATTTTGAATTAAGGAGGCATATTTTATAATTTCAAATTATGGGACTATAAAAATACAAATGTTTTATATTACAACGATCCGTTATTATTTTATACTAAGTCAGTGGTGTAATCTATCCGCCATTATTATAACATCTACGTTAGTATTAGTGTATATTAGAAAATTTAACATGAAGTAAGACAAATTGATCTATAAAAGTTGAGGTTCTTTTTTGAAAAATCTCCTTTTTTAATTTTGTAATTATTTTATAAATTTAATAAATACATTGGGTATTTTAATGAACATAAAAGTTAGTATTGTTAGATAAAGTGAAATATCGCTTTCAAGAGAGTAGATTATCAGGGACTTGCATATCAGCCCCTCTACTGTTTAGTTTATGTTTTATGGATTGGCCGCTTTATTTTTAACCCGTTAGCTTTCTACACCCAAAAGACCTATTTAGAATCATCTTTTTGGAAATATTTTGAATATAAAAATTATAGATTTAATCAAAATATATAATTTTTATGTTAGAAAATTTTCTAAAAAATATTTTTAAATATGTGTTTTGATATTTCAAATTTTTAACGGATTAGTGGATAATCTGCTAAAACTTTAGAGCCTTAGAATATTTTATGAAAATTTAACATAAAAGCTGTAGTCTCACAAAAATCTATAACTTAATATTATTTTTCCAAATATGTTTGTTTAGTATTCAAAATATTTATGCACAAATTACGGAATACAGGGATTGATTTGGAAAAGTTTTAGGAGTGATGGGCTTATTTGTGATAGGTTCAAAAAATAGGGGCTGATCGGACATTTTTCCTAGATTATATGATTATTGGTACGTATATCGAGGATAATATAATCAATTTGCATGAGCAAAATTTTCAAACCATCTTTGTCACCCATCTTCAAATTCCATAAAGTGATCTTATCTAAGGGCAATAGTCAATGGTAACAGTGTAATACTATTATCATGCTCAAGATAAACATTTTTTAATATAAAAATAATTTATTATGTTATATTTTATAATTCTAAATTTTCAAAAATTATTTGAGATTTGGCATTTTGTCTTTCTATACCCTCTTAATTAGATTTGGCATTTTTTAACCTCCCTAATCGCTTTTGGCAAAAATGTGTCCATTTGTGGTGTGAAATAACCAACATGCCATCAATTTTTATCCCAAAAAAATACACGTAAATATCCACGAACAGACGCGAATACTCACGAACACAAGCGAGAGTTTTTTTTTATTCTAAAAAAATGACGCACGCGAACACCCCGAATATTTACGAACAAATGTGAACACACACATACATACGAACACCCACGAAGACCTCCCAACACTCCCGAACACCCGAAGCGTGTGTTTGTATCTTTTTCAGAAAAAAATGATGGCACTTTGGTCATTTTACACGGCGAAGGGGCAAATTTCGGCCAAAAATATATTAGAGGAACACAAAATAATTTACATACATACACAAAAGAAAGCAACACTCAATATAGAGAGACCTACCTGTCATGCCTGGTTGTCGAAGAAACTTCGGTAGAAAAAATGGTATTCCACAAAGACATACAATTATAAAATTGTTAACCCGGAGATTTCGCCACTGGGAATTTTTCCACCTAACGGGATCTAAGTCGCTGATCCCCGTTATTGTTCCCATGTATCTTCGTACGCTGCACTTCTCCATCTCAAACATCATCCGAAATCTTATACCTAGAGAGATTGGGTATATAAAAGCTTGGGATATCTACGACTTAAAGGAACACGTCGAGCCGGTGGGCGCGACTATTCATCTTCCTACAAAAAAAAAACGTCGCGCCGGTGGGTGCGACTATTCATCTCCTCGCCACGAGGAAGATGAACCCACAAAAAAAAAAAAAAAAAAAAAAAAAAAAAAACCTATGCCGTCCGGCCAGAATAGATACGTTCCGGGCAGCACGCAACATGCCGCCCGGAACTTAAAACCCTGGAAATTACTAGGAAAGCTAAAGGGTTTGCAAACCATAAGATATCAACCCTCTAGTTTCTAAATTTTTATTTCAGCCCCTCCATTAAATGACATGACATCGCATCAGCCAAAAGGAGGGGTTGAAATGAAAGGGCTGATTTTTCAAGGTTTTGCCCCAAAAATCATGTGCCGACCATGCCTATATTGACGGCCGCTACACATTTATTTTTTATTTTCAAAAGTACAAAATACAAAACTTAATATTAATTAGAAATTCTAATATGAGACTATTTGTATACGCCGCATAGGTAACTGTCAGAACAGTCATGAGCGTTGCAGAGGTCTTCCTTATCTTGGTCCTGATAAAACCGACGCCAATAGTGGGAGAGTTGCATTGATGTTATCGCTCGCCTCGTTCGAGATGCCATAAGTGAAGTCGTAAACTAAGTTCGTCTCCTCCTCCATTGCACCCTCTAAAACCTTCAAGACCATAGACATGGAGGGCCTCTTATTTCGATCTCTCTGCAGGCACCACATGGAAAGTTTGATCAGTCGCACCGCATCCTCTCCATGCAAATGCATATCTCCGCTACCGATATCGACCAAGTCGATTAGGCGATCTTCAGTGGCAGCATCCTGCAATTGTCTAAGCAACATGCTCTCTTCTGGTTGCGAAGGATCTAAGTTCTTCTTGCCAGACAATATCTCCATCACCACAACTCCGAAGCTGTACACATCTGCCTTCTCGTTGATTTTCGAAGTCATCGACCACTCGGGAGCTAGGTACCCAAGGGTTCCTCTCATTCTAGTAACGTTTGGAGTTTTCTCTCTGTCGATCATCTTTGACACCCCGAAATCGCAAACCTTGGCGTTAAAGTTATCATCCAAAAGGATGTTCCCCGGCTTAATATCAAAATGTGCGATCCTTTGCCGACATTCTTCATGAAGATAGGAAAGTCCCTTCGCAATATCCGTGATGATTTTCAGTCTCTTTTGCCAATCAAGGTCGCCCTTCGGGTTTCATCGAAAAATCCACTTGTCTAAAGATCCGTTGTTGACGTATTCGAACACTAGAAGCCTTTTTCTTTTTGTAGCACAGAATCCAATCAACCTTGCTAGATTGATGTGATGAACACCGCCGATTATCTGAACCTCGTTTAGGAATTCCTTTTCCATTTTACTAAAACCGTTCAAGTGTTTCACTGCAATCTTCGTACCGTCTGCAAGACTTCCATAAAACACCGAGCCGAAGCCCCCTCCCCGAGCTTCCTACAGAAGTTCTCCGTGGCATTGATTAGCTCTCGGTAAGAAAACCGTCTAAAAGTCCCAGGCACTTGATTGAGATGTTCCTCCTCTTCACCCTGCACTCCCTTCTTCCTTCTCACAACCAGAACAGTCATGGCAAAGACGAGAATCACGAGGAATACAGCTCCAAGGGCACTCCCTATTATTCGGTTTGAAGTCGCTCTTGTAACAGAAGTCGCTCTTGTAATCAAAGTCGCTCTTGTAACCGAATCGGGGGAATCCACTTGTCTAATTGTATCTTTATGTATGCGGTAGACTTCATGCTGCCGTTCTGAGAGCTCGGGACGTAGCTCTTGAGCGAAAAAACCTGGGATGGAAGTGACAATAGCCATCCGAATAATTTGTACCTCGGTAGTAAAATAGAACAGCCTTGCAAGAACAATTTTTCAAGCAAGATACTAGGCAACCATCTTTGTCGCCCCTCATCGCACTCTTCGTATCGATGTAATTGAAATACGATACGTTCACTAAGCTTAAGAATCCGTGATATTCCATAGAGTCACACGACAGAGGAGTCACCGCAGTGCAACCAAGATTAAGGCGTCTTCCATCTATCGCTTGAAAATAAACGCGATCCATGTCGAGCCCCTGAGGACAGCTACATTCGCCACTGCGACAGATACCGTAAGGTCCGCAAACTGTTGGATAGGAGCAATTGTCCATGTTCGAGTCAAGAAGATCATCCACCACACCCCAACCTTTACTCTCCTTCCATTCATAGACTTTCAGATGCCCGTCTGACTCTAGCTTCATGTACTGGGGAACTGTTTCGGCAAACCGCACCGAGAACACTGGTTCCGCCACGCCACTTTTAGTGAACAAACCCGGCAGCTCAATGTTGCCATTCTTGAATGTAAGGTACAGATTGTTCGAGTTCTTATCGGTTAATTTACTACGGAATGGCTTGCTATAATAAAGCTGAGGAGGAACAGAGTCCGCGAACAACTTGATCCCAATAGAATCAAATGTGAGGTAGAGCACACCTTGTGTCGTGTTAGACTCGGAGATGCTGGCGATGAGCCGCTGTCCCATCCGAAGCGACTGCCCGAGGACGAGTGAATCCGTCGGGTGATCGAAAGAATCCCAGACAGTGGAGTTTCTCTTGTCGAGCAGCACAAGGTTGCCTTCGTCCTTGAGGACCATGCGGACGACAGACTTGTCTGCGGTGTTGGTAGACCAGTAAACACCGTTAAGGTCATCTCGGAGAAATAAGTTGCCGTCGAAGGTGAAGTTTAAACTTATGTTGTAGGCGAAGTAAGGGCGGTTATCGGTCCACAAGTAGTTGCGGTTAGCCGTCCACACCATCGGCGAAGTGCTGATCGGCGACAAGACGATATCCGAGCTGCTATTGGTGTAGACGATGAAGATGGCGAAGAAGAGGTTGTAGTTCGTGTAGTAGAAGCCACATGCGAAGTTGAGGCCATGGTCGGAGTCCACAGGGTTGCTGGCGCCGAGCAAGATGATGTCGATACGGGTTTCTGTTCGATACGGGTAAATAATTGCCATGTATTCGGAGCGTAGACTGTGGGGTAGTCGGAGCGTTGCGCCCGGAGTGGAGAAGCAAAGTAGGAAAAGAAGAAGAGGAAAACAGTGACCAATTCGAAGAAGATGATCAACAGTTGCCGCATCTCCATGCTATCTTCGACGAACAGCAATGGCCGCCGATCTTATCTACTGTGAACTGTCGGCTAAAGGTAGGAACGTAGGTCTTGGTCAACTTGTATTTTGTGCTTAATTTTGTGGCTGTTGAAAATTGGATCTTAATCAGAAAAAAATTGAAAAATTTTGGCAGATATTTGGTGGCGCTTACGATGTTGACTTAGATATAAAGATTATATTAATTGGTTGAATATCGAAATAATATTTAATAAAAAATCATTCTAATAAGAACAGCTCAAAACATCATTCGATACAGCTTAAAACCTCTCTACATCAAAATAGATTATAAGCTGTCAGAAATTAATTTTATTTTTCCATCAATACAAACTCAAGCAAAATGGCATAAAATCATCAACGAGAACGCATAATATGATGAAAGGAGCAGCAGATGAATCCTTAAACCTGTGGATCCATGTCGGAAAGATCACCCGAAGCCTCACGAGCTGTTCCTCGGCCTCCGGATCCAGCGAGAGTCGCCGGAAACGCTTGGAGATGGGGCCTCGGAGACCGGCGGCGGCGCGAGGATCCTCTAGAAGAGCGGCGGCGTCCCTTCCTGCACGGCATTACTGCCGCGGCCATCGCCGATCGATTAATCAAATGATAGTTATCGAGGGTTTCTAACCGTTTTTCAAATAAATCCTTTTTTAAAATATCTTTTAAAAGTATTTTAATATAAAACATAATTTTTAATGTAAACTATAATTTTTATAGATTACAAAAATATTTTTAAGTCTAAAAAATTTAAAATATTATAAATATAAATTTAAAAATATTTTAAAAATAAATAATTTTTTTATGCATTTGTACTTTTTTCCAAAGTTGGATTATATTAAAAATAATAAAAATTATTAAAATTAGAGACAACTTTAATTTAATGTAATTTAACGTTTAATTTAATGTAATTTTTCAAAAGTTTTTGTGACCATAACTGCAAAAGCTTCCATAAATCGGATTCAAAATTTCATCTTCTGAGACATTTGAACAAACAGTAAATTATATAATTCCATATTTATTTATTATAAAAAACTTTCTAGTTCAGTATTTTGTTGAAAAATATAAAATAATATATCTAATGAACCATGAAAATTTGTTCAGAATATATATATTTTTTATTGGGAAGTGTTTTAAGATACCTTTTGCTGGATCATTAAACATATATTTCTTATATTTTTGAAAAAAAAATTGAATTAATTAAAATTTTATACAGCATATTTAAATTGCAACTCTCTGGTTCATCAGTTTCTGAAAGAATAATGCTATAGTGAACAATTTAGTCCGAAAATCTATACGAACAATTTATCCCCGTCTTCCGGAAGGGACGCATTTATTAGATAAAAGGCCGACGCAGGCTTCGCCCGTAGCTCTGGTGATTCATGATAACTCGACGGATCGCACCGCCATTGTGCCGGCGACGCATCATTCAAATTTCTGTCCTATCAACTTTCGATGGTAGGATAGGGGCCTACCATGGTGATGACGGGTGACGGAGAATTAGGGTTCGATTCCGGAGAGGGAGTTTGAGAAACGGCTACCACATCCAAGGAAGGTAGCAGATGCGCAAATTACCCAATCCTAACACGGGGAGGTAGTGGCAATAAATAACAATACCGGGCTCTTCGAGTCTGGTAATTAGAATGAGTACAATCTAAATTCCTTAATGAGGATCTATTGGAGGGCAAGTCTGGTGCCAGCAACCGCGGTAATTCCAGCTCCAATAGCGTATATTTAAGTTGTTGCAGTTAAAAAGCTCGTAGTCGGACCTTGGGTCGGGACCATGGTGGTGACGGCGGTGGCCCGGCGGCACTTTGGGCGGCAGGAGATCTGATTTTCTGGTTGGCGGTGAATTGTTCCGGCGATGATCGTTTGAAATTTCCTGGGAATTGGTTTTTCTAAATTATTTACGAGGCTGTATGTGGGCCTTGATTTGTGTGTAAAGGCTTTTGTAAGGCCCAGGCTGGGCATATTTTCTTCTGTTCGGTACGCTATAATTTACTTCAAATTCAAATTTCACAATTTTAATATGCCGTAATATTAGAATTTTATATTTTAAAGTATTTTAATTAAATATATTTTTTTGTCTTGACTTGAGTTCGTTCTATCATACATCTTGATCGGATACTGAGCGTTAAATAATAGACCATTTTGATCTGTTGATAGAATTCGAACCCTTAATCTTATGAGAGGTAGCTAATTGGACTGAGACATTTTTCTTGGCCCAGCTTGATAATGATTTTTAGTATTTGTCTTTTTGCGTCTTCCATGAGCAAAAATTCTATATAAAAAATTTATCATTAAATATATATATGCAATGCCTTTTGTATGATATCTAAAATAATTTATAAGATAGATTGCTCTAATCCTATAAAATTTTTATTTTTGTTAAGATAAATATAGATATTTTGTACAATATTTAAATGAAAATTATAACATTCAAATTTGTACATATATTTTATTAATGTTATTTTTAAATATTTTGTTGTCTTTATATTTATATTATATATTAACAATATAATTGTTCATATAATATTTAATTTTGAGTACTTATAAATATATTTGAGTAATATAATATATACATATTTGCAAAAACAATTTATTCAATTCTTTAAATTCACGTTAACATGATTATTAATTACAATAAAAATAATTATACTTTAGGTTATGCTGATTAGTGCATAGGTGTACCATAAATAGATCGAATATAAAAATATTTATCTATTTCAAAATTATAAAATAAAAGAAAATTGAAAAACAAATATTACTAGGAGATATAACTCAGTATGTTATTATATCCATTATTTGTAAACATATGTTGTTTGTATATAGTATGGTTAATTATAATTTTATATGGTATCAGATTTCTGAAACTACTTATTGAATAGTAGTAGAAAGATTAGATTAAGAAAGAGCTAAAGGATTGAGTATCGTCGTTATAATTGAGTATTTCTAGAACATTCCAAATTAATGTTCTCAAATCCCGAAAATCCTTGAGGCTATTTTCATGATGAACTAAAACAAAATAAAAGCAAAAGCATGACAATAATAAAAATAAGTTCACGCATACATATCCAACATATAAAGCAAAAACTTAATTACAAAAAAAAAAAACCTCACTAGATTATTTTTACTTCTCTATACACTCAATGCCCACTAATTTAATTTGAGGGTTTCGCGTAACAATGTCAACCATGCATGTCGAGTTAATAGTTAAATTTCCATGAAAATAACATTTTACACGGATGAACCGCAATCTCCTCAGTGGAGGGGTTTTTATAGAGAGAGAGAGGTGACTCCAACGTATACTAACCTCATAAGTTTGTGAAAAATACGATACACTTCATTAAAATTAACTTCTGGATTATCCAAATTATGTAGATAGTCTGACAAAAAATAATCAAATGCCTCTACGGCCATGAATGATGATTCCTACTCTTCAATGAAAGCTTTAGGTCGTAATATCTTACTTTGATTTAGCTTTCGTATAACACTAAAATATTGTTTAAGCCTTTGGGTTTCAGCATTTAATACAAAAACTGATTCGACTATATCCGTATTGAGAGTTCTTAGTTCACCCATATGATAATTATTTTGGACCTTCTGTTCTTGCACCCAAAAATTCTATATAAAAAATTTATCATTAAATATATATATGCAATGCCTTTTGTATAATATCTAAAATAATTTATAAGATAGATTGCTCTAATCCTATAAAATTTTTATTTTTGTTAAGATAAATATAGATATTCTGTACAATATTATTTGTAAACATATGTTGTTTGTATATAGTATGGTTAATTATAATTTTATATGGTATCAGATTTCTGAAACTACTTATTGAATAGTAGTAGAAAGATTAGATTAAGAAAGAGCTAAAGGATTGAGTATCGTCGTTATAATTGAGTATTTCTAGAACATTCCGAATTAATGTTCTCAAATCCCGAAAATCCTTGAGGCTATTTTCATGATGAACTAAAACAAAATAAAAGCAAAAGCATGACAATAATAAAAATAAGTTCACGCATACATATCCAACATATAAAGTAAAAGCTTAATTACAAAAAAAAAAAAAAACTCACTAGATTATTTTTACTTCTCTATACACTCAATGCCCGCTAATTTAATTTGAGGGTTTCGCGTAACAATGTCAACCATGCATGTCGAGTTAATAGTTAAATTTCCATAAAAATAACATTTTACATGGATGAACCGCAAGCCTTCGATGATTTGCCTATTGAAAAAATATATATTAGCTTTTACTTCATAAAAAATTCATGCAATACCAACGCATACTAACCTCATAAGTTTGTGAAAAGTACGATACACTTCATTAAAGTTAACTTCTGGATTATCCAAATTATGTAGATAGTCTGACAAAAAACAATCAAATGCCTTTACGGCCATGAATGATGATTCCTACTCTTCAATGAAAGCTTTAGGTCGTAATATCTTACTTTGATTTAGCTTTCGTAGAACACTAAAATATTGTTTAAGTTTTTGTGTTTCAGCATTTAATACAAAAACTGATTCGACTATATCCGTATTGAGAGTTCTTAGTTCACCCATATGATAATTATTTTGGACCTTCTGTTCTTGCACGTCGAGTTGTTGTCTTATAACAATGTCAACGCCATCCTGAGCGGAAAAAAAAATATTAAACAAAATAAAACTTTTAACAAATGAAAGAATCAAACTCCTGAGTTAACTGCTACATGGCATGGTTGTCATTATGTTTGAAACAAAAAGTTCATATGCTCGTACCCAAAACAATACAAAACATATTAAACCCAATAACTATGCAAAAGAGGAGGTACGCTCTAGAGAGATATCAACAATGCTTATAATATGATATAGAGCAAAAAAGCAATAACAAAAGGCATAGCAAAACACAGTCATAAATCTTCCAAATCCACTGGCATAGGCATCAATAGATTCTCTGCACATGATTAATCTATTGGTGTAGACGATGAAGATGGCGAAGAAGAATCTGAAGTTCGTGTAGTAGAAGCCACATGCGAAGTTGAGGCCATGGTCAGAGTCCACAGGGTTGCTGGTGCCGAGCAAGATGATGTTATTACGTGTGCCGTCCATCAAATCGACGGTGTCTGTTTGATACGGGTAAAATGACATCCATACATTCGGAGCGTAGACTGTGGCGTAGTCGGAGCGTTGCGCCCGGAGTGGAGAAGCAAAGTAGGAAAAGAAGATGAGGAAAATAGTGAAGAAGATGATCAACGGTTGCCGCATCTCCATGCTATCTTCGAGGATCAGCAATGGCGTCGCCGATCTTCGGCTATAGGTAGGAAAGGAGGTCTTCTTCAACTTGTGTTTGGATTAACAATATCTTCTTTGTGCTTAATTTTGTGGCTCTTGAAAATTGGATCTTAATGAGAAAAAAAAAAATGAAAATTTTTGGCAGATATTTGTTGGATTATATTAAAAATAGTAAAAAATATTTTTAAAATTAGAGATCACTTCTAATTTAATGTAATTTAAAGTTACGCGCCGTCCAGAATCTGATTTATAAATATTTGTTATAGGAATTGATACGGTAATTTTTCAAAAGTTTTTGTGATCCTACCTGCAGAAGCTTCTATAAATCGGATTCAAATTTTCATTTTTTTGAGACATTTGAAAAAAAAACAATTAATTATATAATTCCATATTTATTTATTCTCAAAAACTTTCTAGTTCAGTATTTTGTTGAAAAATATAAAACAATTATATCTAATGAACCATGAAAATTTGTTCAGAATATATATATTTTTTATTGGGAAGTGTTTTAAGATACCTTTTGCTGGATCATTAAACATATATTTCTTATATTTTTGAAAAAAAAAATTGAATTAATTAAAATTTTATACAGCATGTTTAAATTGCAACTTTCTGGTTCATCAGTTTCTGAAAGAATAATGCTATAGTGAACAATTTAGTCCGAAAATCTATACGAACAATTTATCCCCGACTTCCGGAAGGGACGCATTTATTAGATAAAAGGCCGACGCGGGCTTCGCCCGTAGCTCTGGTGATTCATGATAACTCGACGGATCGCACGGTCATTGTGCCGGCGACGCATCATTCAAATTTCTGCCCTATCAACTTTCGATGGTAGGATAGGGGCCTACCATGGTGGTGACGGGTGACGGAGAATTAGGGTTCGATTCCGGAGAGGGAGTCTGAGAAACGGCTACCACATCCAAGGAAGGCAGCAGACGCGCAATTACCCAATCCTGACACGGGGAGGTAGTGACAATAAATAACAATACCGGCTGTTCGAGTCTGGTAATTGGAATAAGCACAATCTAAATCCCTTAACGAGGATCCATTGGAGGGCAAGTCTGGTGCCCGTAGCCGCGGTAATTCCAGCTCCAATAGCGTATATTTAAGTTGTTGCAGTTAAAAAGCTCGTAGTCGGACCTTGGGTCGGGACGGTAGGTCCACCCGCGAGGGTGTCTAATAATCTGTCCAAACATATTTTTTCTATCTCGGGATCCGTAATTATAAATTTACCGATCTCAAAGTATGAAAAAACGTGTTTGGACATATTTTCATATAGTTCAGTCGGATGCTGCAGTATTTTTCTTTCTTAAATCAATAGTCCTTTTTCTTTTAAAGACAGATCTACTGGTGTTTGTAATATAGTCTACAAAATCAGCTATATATATATATATATTACAAAATGACAATTCAAATGAAATAAGCAACCTGGACAAGGGAGGGAGGAAATAAAAGGAAAAAAGAAAAAAAAAATCCTACAGATGATGAGTAAACAACTAGAAGAGAGTCAGGAAGAACATCTCTACAGCAACTTATCGATATCGATCTTCTACGAATCCGAATATTTCAACTGATTTCGTATTCGCCGCTGGCATGCACTTCCTTCACCCGCTTGTCATACTCGTCCTCGTCTTCCTCCTCCTCTTCTACCTCCTTCTCCGCTTCCTGGCTCTCCTTCGGCTCTTCCTCGTCGTCTTCTTCGGCCCATCCGAACCCCGGAACCGGCCTGGATACCGAAGGTGTGGTCCGCGCCTCCCCTACGATCTTCATTATGTCGTCTTTACTCTGCGGAGAGTAAGCAGGAGCATTGTTGTCTCTCCTGTAGTACTGAGCCTGCGCTGCTTCGGTTAGCTCCCTCGGCAAATTCTTCAAGAACCATGGATGGCTCTTTATTTCCCGTATCGTTATTCGCTGCAAAACAGTAAATCGCAAAAAAAATAAATAAATAAAAAAGAAAATTGCATCAGTCGATATTCATTTTAGACGAAAATGAATACGATGTTTTAAAAGTGAACTTAGATGATTTTGGGAGACCTAGCATTGTCTATTTTGATAATGTTTAGATATAAATAATTACCGTTGCTGAATTAGCGACGAAGATACGCGAAAGGAGTTGCTTGCAATCTTGCGAAACGTGGACGAAGTCCGGGATCTTGTACTGGACCGACATTATTCTCTGAAACAAGATTTTTAGATACTTGTTAACAAAGTTCAAAGTAAATACTAAAAATATATAAAAAATAATCTAAGAATAAAAGAAAATTTGATTGGATAATAAAATAAGACGACGGGCTAACCGATATGGTCTTGCGGAAATTTTTTGGGTCATCCTGGTCCTCGAAAGGGTACGCGCCCACCAGCATCACATACAGAGTAACTCCGCATGACCACACATCTGCAAGCTACGATATGATCCGATTCTTCAGCTATTTTTGAAATTGTGCTTAAAAATATCCGATATCGTCATACGAAAATAACATGTATGTACAGATATTACGAGCGATGAAACAAAAAGGTAATAACAAAAAAAAAGTCTTTACCAAAATAAAATAAAAAATAACGGTCAAAAAATATTAGAGCTACCGATATAGATGGCTCTACGAAGAGGACATAATACTTGAGGATACCCCACCGCCGAATAATTGAACGGATCGGGCTAATTACACGTAGATTAATGACCAACCCATGTACTGCCCCCGCACTTTTGTCTAGTGAAATGCTCCGTATCTCTAAATTTGATCAAAGACACCTCTAAAAGTGAGATGGACATGATTTCCACTTGTTTAGATGTCTGTGAGGTCTATCATTTGAAATATGTATTGGAGATGATTTCGTCTCACATTAGATATTCTTTTAGAGATCAACGTAGCATTTTGTGTTTGTATATGAACACAACGGGCTTGAGGATAAAATCCTACAAAGCTCCAACAAACCCTCTCTCCCGCGATAACCGAGCGTCCAACTCATCCAGTCCAATAAGAAATGCAGAAGTTGCTAACAATGCATTGGATATGATTCTGTCTCACATTAGAGATTTCTTTAGAGTTCAAACTAGAATATGTAGAAGTTGCTATGCAGATACGAAAGATGACTATGAACAGACAAGGAAGCGCGAAAGAAATACTTTGCAAATTAGTCACTCTCGATATTCGTGTCAGAAATATTTTAACTACTATATAAATATTTTTGGAAGAAGCTTTGAATACAGAAAAAAATAGATTTAGATAAGATATACGACTTTTATATTCAAAATTTTTCTAAAAAATTTCTAAATTGTTATGTTAAGGCTTCAAATAAATTTAAAAATTAATCCGCCAACCTGCAAAGACTAATGTATTCAAAGTTTGTCTAAAAAATATTTCCAAATAGTTATTCTGGGGCTTCGAAGATAACCGATTATAAATGAAATCACATTTCTAAATATTTCCAAAAAAAAAACCTATTTACTATTACCATTCTCTCTCTCTCTCTGATATAATAGCTATTCATGGAATCACTTTTCTAGAGAATAGTTGAAAACTACACCTACTCTATCATTACATAGTTTTATGAGCCGTCAGCATGGTCTGTACCGGACAGTACATCTCTATTGCAGCGGTTATCGACATGAACAAACTAGCTAGGTACGCTACGAAAAATCTTATATATTTATATATTAATTTAAGTCTAAATTTTTTATTTTTATTTCAAAACATAACAGGAAAAAAAAAATTATTGGTACAATTGCACGGCACCATCGACAAGATCACATGCCGGGATCTGAGTTCATCGAAACTCGATTCGGCTCAACTCTGAAAACTTTAATATCAAAATCCAAAAGATAGCATGTGAAGGTTCTTTGTTCCACTCATGATAACAATAAAAACTTTTTCTTTACTAAACAATTCCAAAAAAAATAAAAATAAATGAATAAAAAAATAAAGAGCTCACCTTGCCGTCATATTCCCGGCGAGAAAGTACCTCCGGTGCGATGTACGCCGGCGTGCCGACCGTCGATTTGGGCCTCGAGTGCAGTAAAGAAGACTGTTTTTTCCAAATTCAAAAAGGTATTAATAACCAGAAATTGAAGAAAATTATATAAAAAGAGGAATAATTAGTAATAAAAAATAAATAAAAATCATATGAGATACCTTTGAGTAACCGAAATCGCAGATCTTGAGCCGAGGAGCTGGGCTGCCGTCGAGCAAAGTGTTCTCCAACTTCAAATCACGGTGACAAATTTGCTGAATTATTCGAAAAAAAGAAATATATTATTTAATTTTCGAAAAATTATTTTTTTGGAGTTCTAAAGTCGGCATTTTTTATTTATTTACCATGAAGTGGCAGTAGCTAACACCAGAGATGAGTTGCTGGAAGAAATACCTAGCCTGAATTTTAGAAATTAAAAAAAAAAGTGAAAAATCAGAATATTAGACCCCAAATTGATAAAATTACCTTAAAAATATTAATAAATACAAAAAATTAGACACTAATTTATAAAAATTAGGAAAAGTTCTATAGATGAGGTTGAAATTAATTAGAAAACATATCAGGAATTTGAACGAGATTAATAAAAAATCTTTAATAAATTCTAGGAAATCAGAAAATTAGAATCAATTTAATAAAAAAAAAACTGGGGGGATATTTGGGAATCGACCTCGTCCTCGCTGAATCTACCGGAGTTGCAGATTCGCTCGAATAACTCGCCGCCGGCGGCATACTCCATCACGATTGCCAGGTGCGTCGGCGTCAGAACCACCTTCAATTATCCATAAATCTTTTTAAAGAAAAGGAATCGATAATTTGGATCAATTATCACCGAAATTATCCAAATTTATCAACAAACCTCCTTGAATCTGATAATATTCGGGTGCCGGAGCGATCGATGGTTGATGATTTCCCTCGCTACGTTCTCATCGATCTAAACAAACAAAATTCGATCAAAAATCCCAAACAATACACCAAAAAAGCCAAAATCACGAGCAACGAAACCTTGCGGCCGCGTTCGATGTATTTCATGGCGACGAGTTCTTTGGTCTTCTTGTTCCTCATCAACTTCGCCACGGCGAAATTCCCAGAGCCAATATCCTTCACCAGTTCGTACTTCTCCATTGTCCCCCTTTCAAATCTCTCTTTTTTCCTCTACCAATTCCAATCCACCAATAATTTCGTCAAGTTTTGAAGATTTTGAGCTGTTGATTACAATTCAGATTGATGATCAACAGACGCGAGCGAGCGAGCGAGCGAGCGAGCTGCAGATGGGCGATGATGAGGACTCGGAGGTGGAGTTCTTAACTTTTACTTTCATATTTATATTTGTTATATATATATATATATATATATATATATATATATGTGTATATAGACTAATCTCGAAATTTTTTTTTAAATAATATTTTTTAAATAAAAAATTAGTAAAATAATATTATTAAAAAACTTATTTGCCAAACTAAAATCCGTCGCGCCACGTCATTGCCACGTAGGAATAGTATTTTTCGAAAACACGCTCTTTCCCCACTTCAAAGTTGCCATAAAAAGCATACGGGAGGAAGTGCGTCTTACCAAAATCCAAAATTTTAATGCACGTGATTCGAGAATTTTTATAAATTTTTTATTTATTTATTTAATTTATTTGACCTATTTTTAAATATTTTTATAAAAAATTTTAAACTACAAAATTATAGATTTTGATGTAATCTACAATTTTGTAGTTGAAAGTTTTTCAAAAAAATGTCAAATAATATACCAAAAGAGTAATCAAAACTTTGATAAATATTTTAGCATATTATTTGATGTTTTTTCAAAAATCTTTCAACTATAAAGTTGTTGCTCACATCAAAATTTATAACTTTTTAGTTCAAAATTAGTTCAAAAAATATTTAAAAATAGGTCCAATAAGTTACCGTAAGTTTATAAAATACAAGATATTATACAAATTTACGGCAACTCATTCGATATTATAGGCCACTCATTCGATATTATTTAATAATTTTTTCAAAAATCTTTCAACTATAAAGTTGTTGATCACATCAAAATCTATAATTTCTTAGTTCAAAATTAGTTCTTAAAATATTTTAAAATATATCGAATGAGTTGCCGTAAATTTATATAATGTCTTGTATTTTATAAACTTACGGCAACTCATTGGACCTATTTTTAAATATTTTTAGAACTAATTTTGAACTAAAAAGTTATATATTTTGATGTGAGCAACAACTTTATAGTTGAAAGATTTTTGAAAAAATATCAAATAATATGCTAAAAAATTTATCAAAGTTTTGATTACTCTTTTGGTATATTATTTGACATTTTTTTGAAAAACTTTCAACTACAAAATTGTAGATTACATCAAAATCTATAATTTTAGTTTAAATTTTTTTCTAAAAATGCTTAAAAATAGGTCAAATAAATTAAAGAAACAAATAAAAAATTTATAAGAGTTCTCGAATCGCGTGCATTGAAATTTGGGATTTGGCTAAGTTGTGGAGGAAGTGTGTTTTTTGAAAAGACGCACTTCCTCCCGTATACTTTTTATGGTAATTTTGAAGTGGGGGAAGAGCGTGTTTTCGAAAAACGCTCTTCCCTCGGAAGAGCATTTTTTCGAAAGACGCTGTTCCTACGTGGCAATGACGTGGCGCGACGGACCTTAGTTTGACAAATAAGTTTTTAATAACATTATTTTACTAATTTTTTATTTAAAAAAGATTATTTAAAAAAAAAAAATCGACTAATCTCTACTTAACATGAGCTCGGTCTGCTGCTGTCGAGTTCGTAGTCGTTGGATCGCGGTGATCCGACAGCTAAAATCCGACCCGAGCTTTTCAAAAACACGCGTTTGATGTCAGCCGTCGGATTGCCGAACCGCTGAAATCGATCTGAGCGCTTACAAAATACGCGCGTGATCTCAGCCGTCGGATCGTCGCGAAACGACGGCTGCGGAGTCGACAGGACAGGAGCGAGCCATACTCCTGTATTTTATATATATATATATATATTATATATATATATATATTATTCTCAGCTCGATCTCAGAATAGTCTTAATAAGCTAACATCTCAGTTGTTAATCATCTTGATCTAACAGCTAAGATTTAATTTTAATACTTAACGGCGTGTATCGTTATTCCGTTAAGTATAAAATTAAATATCCGCCGTTAAATCAAATAAATCAACGGCTGAAATGTTAGCTTACCAAAAATTATTATCAAGTCGAGCTGAGAATAGTATATATATATATATATATACTGGTCCATAAAAAAAAGTACGGAATTATTATAATTTTTATTTTATTAAATTGTTATTATCGGTCATGTAATTGCTTCATTTTTTCTGTTTGGACCTAAATTTTTACATAAAAATTTCATGTTTGAATAATTATTTATATTGACTTATAAATTTTTATTTTGAACATTTATTAGCCGACCGATAATACATTGGAATATTATAATTACAATATTACCATCCCAATGAGTATCCGAATTTCCAAGTTAAAATTTATTCGTATAAATTGAAACATTTGAATTTCTATTTAATAAAGTAATATATAACTATTAAAATTGTAATTATTAACTACCTTGCATGGTAGATTATTATGTCTTTAGTGCTATTCTTGAGAGAGTAATATGGTGCAATATAACAATAAGTTTTTTATTTTTTTATATTATTATTATATCCGAGGTCGAGGCTAAATACGTCGATTGAGTCATTCAAGTTGTAGAATCTTAAATATTATACGATGGATAAAATTCTTGATGATCTTGTATGAGTATCCCGAGGAGACAGTTTCTGTCCGACGATATGTACGATGTCTTACCATCTTTGAAGACGGAGGCTGGCCTCCGGCTATAGCATCTTAAATTCCGAGAACATTATGGAATTCCAAAATTTGACCGAAATGTTTTGAGTTTATACTTTTTACGTGGAAATCGGTCGGCATAAATTTTAGCTCGTTAAGTTGAACAGTCCTCTATCTCATGATCGTTTACGCGAGAATCATTGCTCAATCTATTTCGGCTTTCATTTGGACGTATTTTTATGTCAAACTTTGTTAAACTCGGCGTTTTAATTGAATTTTGGTTTTTTTTATCGTTTGAAAATTTAGGATGTTATATCTGCCGTCCCCGTCGCCGCAGCCAAATATCGCACAACAAATGGCATAACAGTAAAAGTTGTATTCATATAATTATTTATTTATTATATGAATAGAAATAAGAAAAATAAATAAATAATACAATTTTTTTTTGAAATTATTAGTTGATAAATATCTCAATTTTTAGAAGTTTTGATTCCCATAAAAAATGTCGTTGGAGTTGAATTAAACGCGGTTTAAAGTCAACCGAGAGTCAAAACTCTCAAACAACAACCAAAATTAAATATTTATCCGCCGTCCATCTCGTCATCTCCGTCTCGTGATCCGCACACCCTCTCAATTTTTATCGCAAGGAGACGGGAATCCGATATCGGCGGCGCAAAAAGCGTCCACACGCGTCTCTCTCTCTCTCTCTCTCTCTCTCCCTCCATGGAAGCCGCCGCTGCCCTCCGCCACCGTCGCCGCCGTCGTGCTCCTTCCGTTCGCAGCTCCTCCCCTCCTCCCGGCTCCACCGCCGCGGCGGGTCCCTCGTAACCTACTCAATTCCATCCTCTAATTCAAAAAAATGCATGCAAGGTCACTCCTCTGGTCACTCCACCTATCGATCTCTGTAAATACCCATCCCTAGAGGATAAATCTCCACCGTTTGTATACCGAGAAGTGACCTTAGGAGCGACCCATGCTGTTTTTGCTTCGAAATGTCATGGCAACTTTGAAATCATTATTTATTTACTTACTGATCTTTAAGTGCGCAATCGCACTGTAAATTTCCCTAAGATTTCTATGATTCTCCATATCATTTTTTGAATTTTCATTCTTATTTTATTTAATTTTTGTTGCAGATGGGGATCGGGAGGGGAGAGGACGGTGCGGCGGCTGCGGCTATCGCGGGCTCTGACACTTCGAGAGGAAAGCACGGTCTCTGAAGCATGCAGGAGAATGGCCGGAATCAGAGCCGATGCCGTGCTACTCACCGATGCTGGTGGACTCCTCTCTGGAATTCTCACAGATAAGGTTCACATCTGTGTCTCTCAGAATTTAATTTTATTGTTATTCAAGCTAATAAATTAGTTGTAGAGCTTAGTTAAGTTATATCATAAATCTAGCTAGCTCTAAGGAGTAGAGTAATGGTAGATCACCCAAAAATTTTCCACAAAATTAACCCAATCAATCATGTCATGTTCACTTTTAGCATGTTTAATAGCTTAGAGACGAACCCAGGGCACAAGGCCGCTCTCGAACCCGCACCAGTGCCGTGGTTAGGGCTCGTCCCCCTGTTTTAATAGCCTCTGCAAGT
This sequence comes from Xerophyta viscosa, assembly GCA_002076135.1. Lineage (NCBI taxonomy): Eukaryota > Viridiplantae > Streptophyta > Magnoliopsida > Pandanales > Velloziaceae > Xerophyta > Xerophyta viscosa. Next base: position 1,818,568 of record MJHO01000090.1, on the reverse strand, counting down.
ATAATCAAAAGTTCCGCTGTCGTAAAAGTAGCATTCATATTTATGGAAATTTTAGTTCCCACCATGCTATTATATGAAATAGACCTTAAGTGTATTAGTAAATATGCTTTAGAACATTGCATATAATATATATAACAATTGGTAATATCTGTGTCAATTTTAGGTAAGTATTAGCGGGTTCTGCTATAAAGGTAAAAGGTAGAAACTAGAAAGTACTTGACTCGTATATGTGTTTTCTTTTTCAATTTTGATTTTTTATTATTTTATTTGGGGTGATATTGATGTTGGAAGCTGCTTTTCTGGAAGGTATTATATTTTAGAAAGTTGGTATTTAATGGAAAATAAAAGGATACGTTAACTTGGATAAAAAAAAACTTTCCACAAGAATTTGAAAGAGTTGGTAGCTTGGTCATGTACTTTACTCGGTATATGTGTTGTTAAGTAGATTGTAATATTGGCTACTCCTATTTGTTCTAAAAATCCACGTAAATTAGAATGTAGCGTTCAAGATTTGTTGTGAACTCACAGGATATAGCAACGAGAGTAATAGCGGAGGGTTTAAGACCGGAGCGTACCATAGTTTCAAAGATTATGACAAGGAACCCTGTTTTTGTTGAAGCGGATTCTTTGGCAATTGATGCATTACAGATGATGATCCGAGGTTAAGCATCTTACCATTTCTGTGGCTTTTATTTATTATTTTTTTTTTGTTGCTATTATTTGTCTTACAAGTTCAAAACTAGGCTGTAAATTATGTCATGGAATTAAAGAAATTATATTGGCGCTCAATCGATATTTGTTTCCAGTTTTATCTTTAATAATCTGCCTTCTTGCTAGATTGTTAAGTAATTGTGGAAATTGATATAACTTTTTTGTTTTTAATTTATCCTTTATAAGTTCCATTTTTGCTAGAAAATAACTCAAATCTTTTTGAAAAGCCTGCTACTAGTAGCTTGTGGTTCATTTCTATTGTGAACTATATTGTTATTAGCACCTATGAGAAAGAAAGGTGAACCCAGGGCACAAGGCCACTCCCGCCCTTGAACTCATGAGGGTTTTTCCAGGCTATGGGGGGCGGCGTATGCTCCCATGTCCGCTACCAGCAGATGATGTTTCATTTTGCCTTCGGATAGGATTCGAACTCGCACCGGTGCCGTGGTGAGGGATAACCCTTACTATTGTGGCGCTAGGCTCACCCTGTTATTACCACGTATAGAATTGGTAAATTGCCGCCCTTTATATCTAATTCTGTTTCCAAATTCACTGATAGGGAAATTCAGGCATCTTCCCGTGCTAGAGAATGGAGAAGTTGTTGCCATTTTAGACATTACCAAATGTCTTTATGATGCCATCTCACGAATGGAAAAGGTCGTAGAGCAGGGTAGCGTAGTTTTATCTGATGTTGAAGGGACTGAAGTTCCGGATGAAAGCAATTTTCAAGGTTAGTGATACTTACTTATTTATGAATGCTAATTGAAATGGCATGTCTTCATCTGAAAGTGCTTCTTTGGTTGTATATTTTACAGATATAATTATGTTTTTTTTTCTTCTATTGGTTAATTAAATAATAATGTCTTTTGCATTGACTTTTATTTTTTGTTTTCTCATACTATATACTACAAAACAAGGTTTTCTATGCCGAGCTGAGCCGAGTTTCGGTAAATTCAGATTCTGGCACGTGCCGACCGTGCCGATATGTATTTATTTGTTATTTTAAAAAAAATAACAATAAAAATAAAATTAATTTTTAAAATTTCAAATATACGATTTTTTGACATGTGCCGTGCCAGTTCGTGTCGTGCCGACAATTAAGGCTGTTATTTATTTTGTGTGATGATGAGAAGGACTCAATGTTGTTTCTTGGCTATTTGTCACTTCAAGCGTTCACCCTTTCTCTTGCGGATCTGCAGCTTCACATGATTTAGATGGAACACTTAAAGGGCATATGTTTGAGCCGACTCTGTCCACCATCATCGCAGACAGTTCGAGGTAGGTTGAAACTTTATCCAATGGATAGCCACCGAGTCTAAATATACTATGTTACCAACTTTATTCTTTTTTTTAACTAAAATCTTAATCTGATTGCAAAAATTTACTTTAGGGTTGCTACTGTATCACCTTCAGATCCTGTATGTATTGCTGCCAGAAGAATGCGTGAATTTCGAGTTAACTACGTAATTATTGCAACAGGAGGCAAGCCTCAAGGAATTCTGACGTATGTCATGCGCTTCATAAAATCAGCATCTTTGACCATTTTATAATATGATTTTAAAAACATACTAACTATATTTCTTACCTCGAATCATCTAATGGCCATCTCGAATGCAGATCGAAAGATATACTGATGCGGATAGTATCTCGGAATTTGTCGCCTGAATTAACATTAGTGGAAAAGGTTAGTTCATTCACGACAGATAACTGTATCATGTCAAATTTGTATCTTAAATAAATAAATAAATAAATTAAAAAAAAAAAAAAAAAAAAAAAAAAAACTGACGTATTTGAGTGCACCCTTTTATATTCGTAATTTATGAGTTGGCTTTTGCTGAATATGTTGGTTATAATGTTATGTTAGCTATCTTATGTCTTCAAATTTCTGTTTTGTTTCAAGATAATGACTCCGAACCCGGATTGTGCGACATTGGATACAACAGTTCTTGATGCTTTGCATATAATGCATGATGGAAAATTTCTTCACCTTCCTGTCCTTGATAAAAGTATGAAATAATTCTTTTACTCTGCAAAAGAGATTCCTTCGGGAAATGTGAGCTAAAGTTTCTCTTTTTTTTCTTCAGATGGACACATTGCTGCTTGCGTAGACGTCTTGCAATTAACTCATGCAGCTATCCCAATTGTAAGTACCATTTGATAATAATTTGAATTTTTGATGCACCATCACCATCCTATTTGTATGTAACCTACTAAATCTAGGGTTTAGGAATGCCAGCAGGTTATTCGGGTGCATCCGTCGGGGCAAATCAGCTAGGTCGTAGGCAATACGGGCAAATATGGTGTTTATTAGTAGCACATACTCTTCTCTTTACAGAGACCAGCCATTTTAGATAATTAGTGTTCTTTAAGAAAATCTCTTAGGAGTTTTTACAGCGTGTCACTGTGTATATTTTGGATATCTGGCAATTTATAAGATTCTACGAATATATATTCTTAAGACTCGTCATGTTTGGCTACATATGTTGTTTATGGTAAGATATGTATACTTTTTCTTTTCCTTAAAAATAAAAAAAGCATTGCTATTCATCAAGGCCGTCAGGACTGTTATTTTAGTCAGGGCCATACGTGGTGCATCGGGATGTGTATGGTACAATCTCAACGCACTGCATATGGCTATGATTGCATCAGGGCTGTCAAGATCTCCTGAAGAATGGCTTTTCTGAAAATAAAAAGTAGCATAGCTAAAAGTACCAATCTTTGTCATGGGTGGTAATTTAGTGCCATGGAGTATTTCTCCGAATGCATGCACGTACTTGTACGTTTCTTCCAGCATGGCTACTGATATATCCCTCTTAAAAGATCGAAGGTGGAGCGTCGAGCGGTAGCGGTACGGGGAATACAATTATGCAGAAGTTTTTGGATTCTGCACTTGCTTTTGAGCCGCCTCCTGATGAGCAGTATGACAATTACAGGTTTTGAATCTTGACCTTTATTTTGCGTCCATAAGAAAATCTATATTTCGTTGCATACTCTTTTGCTTTCGTTATTTATGTTTGGCTGCTTGTCGGACAATTGGCTACTAACTTCTGAAGTTGTTTCTCGTTCCAGTGATCGTTCTTCCCTGATAACATCGGAGTATCCAGACAATACGAACCTTGTGTATCAACCCTTGGGCGTGGGAAATTTGTTTGCTTTTAAATTCCTCGACTCTAGCGGACAAATGCATAGATTCAATTGTGGTAGGTCAGTTTTTCAGCAAATATTGACATTATCGTAAACATCCTAAGAGCTATGTGGGGTGAACCTAGTGGTCCGTCGGTAGGAGCCTTCTCCTCCCAGAGCCACGGGTATGGGGGGTTCGAGTTCTGGAAGCGCCCTTCGCAAGTTAGCTGGCAAGGGCGTGTACATCCGCCGCCGCCACCGCCCCCCACCCCCCCCCCCCCCCCCCCCCCCCCCCCCCAACACACACATAGCCTTTAGTATGGGAGCGCCTCACGAACTGGGTCCATTATCCTAAGAGCTATGTGGGGTGAACCTAGTGGTCCGTTGGTAGGAGCCTTCTCCTCCCAGAGCCATGGTTATGGGGGGTTTGACTCCTGGAAACGCCCTTCGCAAGTTAGCTGGCAAGGGCGTGTACATCCTGCCTCCCGTATCCTTTAGTATGGGAGCGCCTCACGAACTGGGTCCATTATCCTTAGAGCTATGTGAATAGTTGTCGATGTGGCTCACATGTATGGCTTATTAATGCAGGTACAGATAACATCGACGAGCTAGTTTCAATTGTCATGCATAGATTAGGGAATGGTATCGAAAGTCATAAAGTGCAACTATTGGTAAGGCTGCTTTTACTATGCGCCTAGCATTCTTCTTTTATACGTATATTAAAACCATGATATTCAGTGCCGGTCGGCACAGTCCGTATCGGACGGCACGTGCCTGTTCCGGCAGTTATAGCCACGGCACGAACCGGCACTGCACGTGTTAAAAAATTTTATATTTGTATTTTTAAATTATTTTTTATTTTTATTTTTTAAAAAGAACAAATAAATATATATCGGCATGGTCGACACGACACCACCGGCACGGCTCGGAAAACCTTGATTAAAACGTGATTTAATCTTGGGGTATTCGCCAAAATCACCCCCCAGCGTGAAATGACGTTGCCCTCAAGTTAACTCTCCTTGATAAAGTGTTTTTTTTTTGGGGGGGGGGGGGGGGGGGCGGGGGTATAAAAAGGTCATTTGAGATAAGGGGCACATTTTGACAATTTCGAATTATGAGCGCGTATAAAGACAAATACCCGTTTATTCTTCTATAATTATTTGTTTATTTATTTGTCTATATTTTTTTTTTATTTGACTTTCAGTATGAAGATGATGAAGGTGACAAAATCCTTTTGACTACAAATGATGATCTCATTGAAGCTGTTAATCATGCCAGAGTAGTTGGATCAAAGGTAGTCTTTTTAGCTCATATATATATATAATTACGTCGAAAATGAATTTTTTTTTTTTTTTTACATTTATCAAAATTTTTACAGTGATAGAAACAATAATTTGCTGCTCTTTTATTGCAATGAATAACCTCTAAATGTAGGAGTGAAATTAAAATATAGTTTGTAGTAAATATTGTCTCCATGTCTTCCTCCCGCGACGGGGACGGGGTCTAAGGAATATACAACCGCATTCCAAATGGGGTTATTTCTATGTGATTGTCCATGTCGAGATATATATTGTAATAGAAATACTATTATTGAGGGGACCATGATGGGCCTGATGTAATCAGAATCACACTCGGTGCATCGGGATGTGTACCAGGTACATTCCGATGACGAGTTTTTAGCCCCTGCTATTTAGTTCATTGTATAAACATTTTTTAAACCTAAAAAAAAAGGCCGCGACTACAATTCATTTGATTTTGTATGAAAAAAAAGAAAGAAAAATGATGAAATAATTCGGTATGTTCTTGGATTTTACAGGTTCTCAAGTTGCATGTGGTTGACTCGGGCGCGGGAGCCGGTGCGGCGAGATCGCCGAAGACGGATGATGGTGTGCTTAAAGAGAAAGGGTTAGTCTCACTCCAAATGGGGGTTTTCACAGGAGCAGCTTTGTTGGTCGGCATTGGAATAACGGTGTACCTGATGCGGTCGAAGCTTTGATTTCGATATATCGTCGGGGGCAACATGTTAAGAAATTTGGAGATTATTTCGGTTACATTGGAAAAAGATTGTTAGACTATGAATTGAACTTTGTGGACCCGTGATAGCGATGATAGCATATGCCGATGCTTAGTTGAAGCTGCGTCCTTCCAAGTGTCGTCGGCTCTTGACCAAAATTTACCGTGCCGTGCCGTTTCGAATTTCGATAAACTCCAAACTCGAAACGTGCAGACCGTGCCGATTGTATCGTTTCGACTGTGCCGATAATAAAATATATATATATATATATACATATATATATATATATATATATATATATATTTAAATTTATTATATATTTAATATTTTTAAAGGATTTTTATTTTTAAAAATTGAAAAATTTAAAAAATTAAGAGCGTGTAACCTTTGAGTCGCACCCACTGGTACAATAGGAGAAAAAAGTATCCATGCGGCGCGAAATACCAGTCGCGCCGTGTGGATGTAAAAAAAGAGCACCATTATTTTCTTCATTTGAGAAAGATGAACAATTCTTTCTTACCAAAACAAAAAAGAAATTCGGTCCTGTTGATGTGCTGTGCCGACCGTGCCGTGCCGATATCTGCCGGCACAGAGACGTTTCGGTCGGCACACTATGCTTTCTATTTGTGACTATTTTGCTATATTGCCGACCAACTTATGTTAATTATTATAGGATGAATTTTGTCAGAGTATGTTACCAAATCATTATTCTTCATCAACAACTTCAAATGCGGTCGTTATTAATAAAAACTATTACCTCACATGAATATATCGTTGGGGCAACATGTAATAATATTTGGAGATTATTTCAATATCCCTATACGATTTGGAGATTATTTCGGTTATACAATATTGGAAAAAGTTGTTTGACTATGAATTGAACGTGTTTCTTTGGGCCGTATTTAAGCTTGCGATTGTACGTATATCTTCATCAATGAAGCAATAATTAGTGTATCTTTTTTTTTGAGATAACAAGACGAAACCTCTCCCCGGGTCTCCGCTAACTCGTAGACTACGATTTTCTACGCACATCTATAGGACCATTTTAGACTCAAGTGCACGCAGGAGAGTAAAACCCAGATCTGACGTCCGCCCCCGGACCAGACATGGAGTACTGGAAGTTACCCAACCACCAGCTTTTCCGCAACCGCTGTAAACACGCGATCGCAGACACATCCCCATTTCAGGACACCCGCTGGCTTGAACTCGGAACACGACGGTGATAGCCGCCACGCCCTACCATCTCACCCACCTCAAGAAAATTAGTGTATCTTGTGGAGAAAAATTTTGGAGAGGAATTGTTGTTGGAAAGAGAGAGTATTGAGAAGAAAAACAAGGCGTCATATATTGGAAGAAAATAATGGTGAAAATATTTTAAACTTAAAAAATTAGATTATTTGAGTTATCACTATAAATTTGGAAATTATCTCACTCTATACAATATGGGAAGAAATCATAAGACATATAAACAAAAAGGAAAAGATGAATATAAACATAAGAAGTAGAGAATTCATGTTTTAGCATATTACAAGCATTTTTTAAACCGCGAATTGCCGCAGTCATGTTACACACTCACACTGCCGCAGTTAAATATAGATAATTACATATACAATAATATGAAAGAAAAAAGCTACACAATTTTTATATGAAAATTTATTAAAAGTTGTACCAACAAAAATTACAATTTTCAGATTGAAAGATCATTAAAATACGTCTAAAGAAGTTTTCTAAAAATGAAAGCGCTCCCGGGATTACTTGGAAGTCTGTTGTATTGTCTAATTCTAGCACTATAAGATAATCGCAACAGACTTTTATTCATCCAAACAATTCTTAGAAAGCAAATCTGTATTATAGTACATCCGGTTCATCGGCATAACAAGAGTTGTTTGTTTGAGATCCGTAAGTACTAATTTTGCAGGAGTGTTGAATCCAATAAAACTAACCGGAGCTCAGTTACATCCGACCCATCTTGCATGAGGAATTTTCATCAGATCCAACAGCCTCAACCTCCAATCCGGTTCAAAGTAAGTCAGTGTCACAAATTCATCCTCCAGTAAATATTCCTCCTACATGATTCAAGAACCTATCAATAATAGTTCAAGAACAAAGAGAGAAAATAAGTTAACTAAGGATACGATATATAACCATTTTAAACATATCCAATATGCCGTCATATAGCTTCCTAATAACTTCATCATATTCCCACTCAGGATCCTGCACAAAGATTGGTGTCAAGTAAAATAAACCAAGGTTCGACGTTTCGGGTGGCACGCTCCGTGCCGCCCGAAACGTGCCGGAGCCGACGGCTCCAGCTTTTTCTTTTTTTTTTTAAAACACTGTTCATCGTCTTCCTCGCGGCTGCGAGGAAGATGAGTGTTTCACGCGCGCTGCGCGTGACCGATAAATCGGGTCCGCGCGGACCATTTTCTTTTTTTTTTTTTTGAATATTTTTTTAAAATTTATAAATGTGTTTAAAAATATATTATAATTACTTTTTATTTTTTAAAATTTTTTTTAATTTTGTTTCTTTTTATTTTTATTTATTTTTGTGTTTTTTTAATATTTTAATTTAATATAAATATAAAAATAATATTTTATTATCGGCACGGCACGATCGGCACGGTCGGCACGTCTCGAGATCCGAATTTACCGAAACTCGAAACGGCACGGCACGGTAAACCTTGAAATAAACTACTCTATGAACAAAGAGGTGTATGGTGGTACCCCACAGAAAGCAGGCCAGAAAATATTTACCAGGCACTTCTCTTTCTCTTGAGACCGATCTCTCTCCTGGTACCGTAGAAAATAAATACGGAACTACACGAAAAATATCATCGTTCAGAGAATGTATATAAAAATAATAAAAAATAATGGATACTTACAACCACTGCTCCCCAAAGATCACGTTCCCCCATTCTTGGAAATAGCTTCTTTAACTTATCGTAGACATCTACAGGCTTGGCTTTGCTCTGAAAAACCAAAATTAAACATCACATTACATCTTCATACTTGGAAACTATGAGCAAACACCTACTCGATAGAATAGAATAGAATCCACCTCGGGGATATAACGCTTTAGATCCAAACTGAACTGACGAGCGGCAGTAAGTTCATCTAGCAGTCTCCTTTCTTGAAGATAATGCTGCAGGGACGAAAGACGGTGTTCCATATCAACTTATCCAATTGATTATGCTGAAGTAACAAGAACAAACCTCTAAACAGCATTGCGCAAGAGCTCTCGAAAGTAAAGGAAATCCTGGCGCCCTTCCTCTAAAGCCATCAAACATCGACCTAACAAACTGACGCTATAGCACAGAACATATATACACACACAATAAAAATATAATCTATTATAGAGCTCTCATATGCCAAATAGCTTGCCCCAAAATGCTTTTCTATGATGACGACGTACCTCCGCTTCTGCAAAATTTTTCCTCAAGTGAGACAGCAGCCTTGCATATTCCTGCTTATAATCAGGCAGTTTATCTATCCTTTCCTACAATCACAAGAGTTGACATCGAATTGTGCCCAAAATAGAAAGCATGTATTCATTATGTACCCAAAATAACACGTAAAATCAATTTAGTAAATCAGATTTCTTATCACCACATTCCAAATGGAAGCACCATTATGCAGCTCAAGGAAGCTACTAAGCAGGCAAGGTAAATAGATGGGTCAGAACACAGCAACTCTAGTCAACCACCAAATTTACAATTCACATTCAGCATTCAGCTTAGAAACAAAGACAGGTTTGAATTCTAACTTCAAATTGGTTTATAGAATACGCAGAAATGTAGAAACAAATAATATTAAGGTTTTCTTTACCAAAAAAAAGGGAAATGCATAGCACCAACCAGAAAGAAAAGATCAAGAACCTTCAGATACAGAACAATATACTGCCAAAAATGTACTTTGGTAGTCCTTCAAACATATGAGGAGTTAACTTTAATCAGCAACACAATAAGACCCCACATTAGGAGTGTTCCCCCTACTATCATACATGACATACCACTCGACTCCATCTAAAAAAAAGGGCGGCTACTCGGTTTACCACGACCCACACGATCATTCCTAAGGGACCCATGCAGGCCGCAGCTCCCGCTGCGGATCCCGTTTCAGGGTTTTGTCCCAACGCAGGCTGCGAGAGGGGGCCGCGCATTTCTGCCTGATGTAGACGCACATTCATGCATGTTTGCAGAGTGCGCTTCCACGGCCTCGAACCCCTGACCTTTTGGTCAGTGAGGTCTAGCTTTTACCACTAGACCAAGGCTCCACCCCTACCACTCGACTCCATCTATAAGATAATAAATCGACAACAGCGCGAGCTACTTTGTAAATACCCTAAAAGACACGGACATTCAAAGCATCGACGAACTAGATGGAGGAGGAATACATACTTAGAAAAGGACGTATAAATCAAGCTCACAGGATTGAGTCATTAGGCAGTGCGCAATCATTCACAATGAAAGAATTTCTCCAGCAAGCTATTATCATTTCAAGTAACATGACCAAGTGCCCAATAACAGTGATGCTCAGGTTAAAAACATAAGAAAAAGTTCCACAGAGGCTTCCAATCTATGCTAGAGAGCAGCTACTAACTTAATGGTGAGGAGCGTGTTCATTAAAAAGTTTAGGACAACGTACATATAGCAAACAGCGTTATAGAGACTTACGATTATCTACACTACAGCAGTTGATAAATTTATACCTAACAATGAACACCTTTTATTAAGCTTCACAGGTCGCAGCACCAGATATTGCATATGATTCCTTACACTAGAAAGGAGGGTACACATATCTTTTTAAATATACACCTAGAACTTATTGTTCCCTCATTCCCCATCTTGTTTTTAAGATTACTTGCATGAACCAACTTAAACGGTGTTTAGCTATGGCCATAATCCTTAATACTTCATGTATATGTGATAGGAACTTCTAGAAAACATCCTCTAAAGGAAGTCATGCCTAACGAAATTATTCCCGCCTTAATACAACTAGAACCCTCAAGGGTAGGGCACTTCCACAAACTTTGACACTTCTCACAAGTCAGAAATACAGGTGATAGCCATTAAAAGACCCCAACGAGTACACTAAATGCTTCATGCAATGGGCAACGAAGATTAGAAGGATTAAAAAAAAACATGTTAGTAATTAGGAGGATGATAGAGCTTACCAAAAAGTTTTCAATTAACAACCACCCGGCATTCTCTGCCACAGTTAAGATGTTCAGGTCCTCTGGCTTCATTTCCTTGTACTCGGTTAAGAATTTCAGGTTCTCTGGCTTCATGTTCTTGTACTTGTCATCTTTATCAGGGCAGATGCCTTCCAGATCATCATATTCATCACTACTATAATAGGTTGGAGTTATCGGGCTTGGCGGATCATAGACTTGCCACCTCCTTTCCTCTTCTGATGTGCTCATCTCAGATCCATCATCCGCTTCAGTCATTTCTTCGCTCGTTACTGGGCTTGCAATTTCAGTATCATCAAACAACTGCTTCATCTCCTTGCTCTTTGTCGGGCTCGCTATTTTGGTGTCATCATGCGGCAGCTCTTCCATTTCCTCACTTGCAACTGGGCTCATCATGTTGGTCTCATGACCCAGCTGCTCTGCTGTCACCTCCTCAACGGTCTTCCGCTTCCTCTTTTGCATCTTTTTTCGAATGGGTAGGCCTTGCAACAATTAAAAAGTCACAGTAATTGACAATGTAAACAGCAATCTATTTTCTAAAAGCCAAAATCAACCAATAACGAACGACACTGTTGCTTCTTCCTTCTACTTCTAATTAAATTACAAAACAATATCAATTACTACTAAGATTACGAGAACCATCACCCATCAGAACAGGATTGCAGTGGCAACCTTGACATGCACAAGCTAAGAATGAGAAGGATTCATAGACTACTGCAGATACGGACAACACATATAGATCAGTAATTTCTACAACATACAGATACGGACAACACATATAGATCAGTAATTGCATAGCTAAAGCAAAAGATTAGACAACTAAAAAGCTGAAAGAACTTCATACTGAACAAAGCGTAGACATTACAATCAGCTCCACTAGATGGAAAAAAAAAAAAAGAATAATCAGATCAAAAGAGAAGTTAACTAAATCCACAACAACCGTCAAGACATCATCAAAGACAGCAAATTAACCCAAAAGGTGATAGGATCTAGGTCGAACAACTTCGATTAACAAACCGATTCCGCAAACACCCAATTGAATCTAACATCAAACACAACTAGCAACAAGAAAAGATAGATCGTGGAAGATTTTATTACCGAAATGGAGGTTGGAGTTGACGGTGGGTTTGATTGGGGACGGCGTTCTGGAGGAAGAGAGATCGCGACGATAGGAAATGCGAGAGATCTCGTGGAACCCTAGCGTTTGAAGTTCAAAATAAACAAGAGGAGGGAAGTAAAGTAACCGACGAATCTAAATATCTCCTTAATTTTAATTTTACATTATTTTTGTAATTTTACAAAGCTTAGTTTTCAATATCTCCTTTATTAAAACCACAACAAAATAAAAGACAATATAGAAGGATATGAGAGATTTATTCTTTCTTTTTTAATCCTTAGATGGTAAATGTTTATAAATCTGGTCATGCTAGAAATCTATTTTTATATAAATTTACCATTTTACTATATCACTAGCAAGGCTAGATCGGAATGTTAGAACTAACTCGTGCAGGGTAGGTAACGTTCGCAAGGCCAGCAATACTGTCTGGGTTGGACTAGTTGGGCCCTGGCTCATGCGGGTAATACCGCGATCGCAGATTGTCCATACCAGCTGCGGCTGAACTTGTGTTCAGTTTGTATGTGAGGAGACGACTCCTTAGATTACGGCGTCGTATTTTAAGTCGAGCACCGGTCCTAACAATATATAGAGAGAGAGAGATAGAGAGAGAGAGAGAGAGAGAGAGAGGCAATCGAGGAAAAAAGTGTGTTCCTATGGTCCTAGTATGAGACAAGAGTTGGGTAGCAGCCTATAGAAGGTGACAGGAAAAGGATGCATAAACCACCAATAAATAATATTTTACTTTTTTTTTTCATGGAGATGAATGGTGAGGTGGTGGTGAGGTCGCGAGCGATCGATGACATTACAATGATGGATTCGATGCGTAGATAGGCAGAGAGAGAGAGAGAGAGAGAGAGAGAGAGAGAGAGAGGCGTGGTCGTGAAGTAGCACTAGCAAGAAAATGGATGGAATGGAAGGGGAGAAATTCTGGAGACAGATAGACAGTGATCGGCGCATTACTGCTTTCAGATTGTCGGAGAGAGAGATGGCACAATCAGCAGGGGGAGAGAGAGAGAGGCATGGTCGGAAAGCAGCACTAGCAAGAAAATGGATAGAATGGAAGGAGAGAGATTCTGGAGACAGATAGACAGTGATTGTCGCATCACTGCTTTCAGATTGTCGGAGAGAGATTCTGGAGACAGATAGACAGTGATCGGCGCATCACTGCTTTCAGATTGTCAGAGGGAGAGATGGCACAATCAGCGGGGGGGAGGGGTGGAGAGAAGAGAGAGAGAGAGATGCGGCCGTACCCAAGGTCCCAAACCTAAAGGCTAAAATGGTCCCGCGCACACTAACATAGCACGTATACATTGGATGTGGGTACCCGTCAAACCTCGAGCATCTGCTTGTATTTTTCGCTGTTTGTAAGAACGGACAGATGATAACCGCATCTACTTACCCACAAGCGGGTGGATACCCGTAGGTACGAATAAGAAATTACCATATCTAGCCACTGATGTGTTGAAACACAAAGCTCACGATATAAATGGTTAAGTACGAACATTGCCGATACAAATGAGTCAGATTTGGGCCCAAACGCCCAAACAAAAATGTAATTTTAAAGATTAATTTTCATCATTATATAATATATAATGATTAATTTTAATTGTTAAGCACATCATTAATTGTAATTGGTGGTTTGGGGGTTGGTGGAGTGTTCATGTCAACATCATTTTGCAAAATACAAGGATGCAAAAATCCAATAACCAAAAATAAGGACTTTTGTTAGTTTACTACCCTATAAATCATATTTAATTTTAATTTGGCGTAATTAATATCAGCACCGCTTTTTTACACTCTATAGATCAGTTCTATAGTTTTAACTTTAAGTTCCAGCCGCTCATCCTACTGATGTGGCAACGCGTAGGCGCAAGAGAAAGACTGAATTTAAGTATTAGCCTCCGCAAAAATTGATTACGTAGAAGCTCTTTTTAATTTAATAGTACCAAATATCAAAGTAAAAGTACCTAGTATTTTGGTATTTTTGCTAAAAAAAAAAAAAGATAAATCTAAATTTTGGAAAAAATTTCAAATGAAATTAATAATATAGCTCCCAAACTCCGTCCCAAAAATTTCTCTAAATAATATTATAGTCTCTTTTTTAACTTTTATTCGAAAAATAGATAAAACATTGAATAGTAATATGTTATAATCAATTATAAAGAAAATTCAATTAGCCAGTAATATAATTTAATAAAAAAACAATTGCAAATATGAATTACTAGTTTTTATAAGGGAAATTACATATTTGTTAATATCTTAAAATTTAAAAATAATATGAAAATTTAAGAAATTTACTCTCTCTCTCTCTCTCTCTCTCTCTCTACAGTTGAATGGGCGGGATTTCAAGGCCCACCCCTTTTTAAATAAATAAAATCCAAAAAAGAAAATATAAAAATACTAGTTTTAAAAAGTTGAGGAGTCCATGAGCGGAGAGAGCGAAAGGAGCAAACTTTTTCAATTGTGTCCCCTAACAGGTAATAAAAATGATTAAAAAAATCTAAATTTCAGCGGAATTTTGATCTAATTTTTCATTTCTTTGTAAAATCTAGAATATATTCTGCACATTATGAAATTCAACAAGAAAAAGAGAAAAAAGTCTTCTCTTTTTGCTGTTTTTGTTATTTTCGGAGCCTTTTTTTTAATTTTCGATCCTTTTTCAAAGTTTTCTTTTTTTTTTTTGGAATTTTAAAGTTTAGATTTTGGTTGGTGAGTCATTTTGGATGATGAGTTGCTCTCAAAGTCGATCTTTTTTGGTGCTGGTTCTCATTCCAATATTTACTGATAATTTCTTCAGAAATTTTAGATTTAATTTGATTATTTTGATTTGTAGACAATATTCTGATATTTCTTCGATAATAATATCGTTTATAAATCAGATTTATTTTAATTTTAAATCAGCAAAAAAGAGATGGACCGGCGGAGCTGGCTGTGGAGGCGCAAGTCGTCGGAGAAAACCTCCGGCGAGACCGAGAGCTCGGGATCGGTGTCTGCTCATTCTGAACGTTTCTCCGATGATCAGGTATTCATTTATCTGAAAAAAAATAATATTTATTCTGAATAAAAATTCATAATTTTTAAAATTCCGGTTATTGCGAAAAGATTCATAGTAATCGAATATTTATTATTAATCAAATTTCTCCTATTCTGTTGCATATTATCTGATTCTGATATATAATAGAAAATTAAAAATAAAAAATATTAATTGTAGTTATTATGATTCAAGATTACTGCAAATATGCCATGAAAATCATGATTAAAATCAGATATTATTTATAAAATTTCTCAACAAAACTAAGGATCCAGAGGCACAAGTATCTACAGTTTCATGCAATTTAGGCGAACCCCGCTATCTCCCGGCCCCGCTACCTCGCGAGGGTTTGTTTAGGCTTTCGGGGATGGCGTATGCACCGATTCTCACTACTAGCGGAGGATGATCTCATCATGTCTTCAGCACAATTCGAACCCGCACTAGTGCCGTGGTGAGGGCAAGGTTTTCTGCGCCGTGCCGAATTTCAGAAAACTCAGATCCCGGCACGTACCAACCGTGCCAATGGTGCCATGTCGACTGTGCAGATATATATTTATTTGTTATTTTTTAAAAATAAACATAAAAATAAAAAAATTAATTTAAATATTTAAATATAAGATTTTTTGACACGTGCCGTACCGACAACTGCCGGAACAGGCACGTGCCGTCTGTACAGACTGTGCCGACCAACACCGAAAACTATGGGTGACGGGATAACCTTACCACTGCGCCGCTGGACTCGCCTTTTTGTTCTTAGTAGAAATTATTTATTTTTTTTTCCGTAAATTTAGATCGCATAAAATTACATGTGACAGGACACACTGAGAGCTTCGTCGTACGGTTCGCCGAACAATGCTCAATCATCGGAAGTTTCTTCTAAAAGTAGCAGTAACGAGTCCGTCGACGCGATCAAATGCTTGAACGAGCAGCTATCTTCCGCTCTCGCGAAGATCAAAGCGAAGGAGGAGTTGTTGAAGCAACATTCTAAAGTCGCCGAAGAGGCCGTGACCGGTAAGATGTCCGATACATGAACTTCTCTATCGAACTTACATTTTCGGTGGCTTATGATTGACGCCGAGGGTTCTTCGGAAACAACATCTTTCGGGGTATTGATGTGTATATCTTGCCTCTAAATGCTGGATATCTTTAAAAAGTTCTCCCAAAAATCATGCATCATTTGAACTCGATTGAATTTCCGGCAAAATTTTGGGAGAAATGTTGGGAGATCTAGCATTGTATTAAGAGTTATTCATGTATATATATATATATATATATATATATATAATATATATATATATATATATATATTAATTACTGATTAATTTTTTGAATATGGTTATTAGGTTGGGAAAAGGCAGAAAGTGAAGTATCAGCTCTGAAGCAGCAGTTTGAATCATCATCTCAGAAGAACTCTGCCCTTGAAGATAGAATTCGCCGTCTCGACGGGGCTCTTAACGAATGCGTTCGGCAGCTTTCTCAGTTACGAGACGAGCAAGATCAAAATATTCATACAGCGATTGCTAAGAAGACGCAACGATGGGAGTCTGAAAAGTTTCAGCTTGATTCTCAGATACTCAACCTTCGATCGAAATGTTACAATCTCGAGAAACAAAATTCTGATCTCAGGGGTGAGTTGGAACTAAGCACCCGGGCAGCCGAGTCCGCTAGCAAGCAACACTTGGAAAGTATGAAAAAGTCGGCCATGCTCGAATCCGAGTGTCTCAGATTGCGAGCTCGTAAAAATTCGCCTACGGGTGATCGTGATATTCGTATGCCGATTACAAAAATAACACATTTTGAGTCGGTATCAGATAGAAATAAAATTGAGATTGATCTTATGGATGATTTTCTCGAGATGGAAAGACTCGCTGCGATGCCACCACATAGAACCGATAGATTCGACGAAGTTCTGACAAAACCGGAGGGCCCTGATGAAATCGTCGCGATGCTGGAGAAAGAACTCGGGAAGACGAAGAACGAGAAAACCGAGTTAGAATCGGCTTTGCTTAGTACTCGAAATGAGCTTAATGAATTACAAAAGGAAGTTGAGGAATTACGAAAGAAGTCGGTTATTCTTCAGAGCGAGCTAAAACAGAAGCGCGTGGCGTCTGAAGAACTTGGTTCGAAGCAGAAGGTTCTAGAAGGTCAGCTTGAGTCGGCATACATGGAAATCCAGAAGCTTCATGAGGAGTTGGCATTGTCGGAAAAGAAGCTTCTAGAAGAAAAGGCCTCGGCGGCGGAAGCTGCATCGCATTTAGCAGCTCTAGAGACGCAAAACAAGGCGTCTGAGTCTGAGATTCAGTTTATGCGCGAGGAGATTACGAATGCTATGGCTTCCGAAGCACAACGGAAGGTTCTAGAAGGTGAGCTTGAGTCTGCATACATGGAAATACAGAAGCTTCACGAGGAGTTGGCATTGTCGGAAAAGAAGCTTCTAGAAGAGAAGGCCTCCGCTGCGGAAGCTGCATCGCGTTTAGCAGCTCTGGAGACGCAAAACAAGGCGTCGGCGTCTGAGATTACGAAGTTGCATGAAGAATTGGTTGCTTCGGAAAGAAAATTCGAAGAGTCGAAGATATCTGCTTCAGATTTTGATGATAAAAGAAGAATTTTTAAGGAAGATGGAGTTCCTGAATGTGATTCAAATCAATACTTGATGTTGCATGGAGCACAGAAACTAAAACAGGTAAAATGATAATCTTTAGCCTGCACCGAGGTTTTCTGTGCCGAGTCGGGTTTTGGTAAACTCAGATCTCGGAATGTGCTGATTATACCGTGCCGATATATATTATTTTATTATTATTTTCGATATAAAAATTATTTTAAAATTTCAAATTTAAAGTTTTTTTTCGGCACGGGACAACTGTCGGAACATGCATGTCTCGTCCGGCACATAAATTGCCCGTTTCTTCTCGAAGACTGTGGCTACACGTATGGGAGCCGTTATGGCACCGGGTAGCCCCTGCATTATATGGACTATATAGATTTCTTACAATTATCGAATTTTGGGAGAAATTGTAGGCAAGCACTACTTGAAGTTGCAACTGATAAAAACAATGTTTGATTCGTTCCCGAGCTCTAGCACTATACGCGCGGGAGCTCTACATAGAATTCGTTCGTAGTTGCTACCCCGACGATCTTGTTTTGAAGTTGCAACTGACAAGAACATCGTTTGATTCTCAGGAGAAGGAGATTTTTGCCGCTGCTGGAAAACTAGCCGAATGTCAGAAGACGATAGCGTCTCTCAGCCATCAGCTAAGAACATTAGCTTCCATCGATGACTTCATCCTAGACGCCGAGAGACCTGAAAACATCGACATTTTTCGCGGTTCCGAAGGTTATGATATCGTGGAATCGACGAAGCTACCACCATCTTCTTCGTTCTCTTCATTTAAAAGAGATTATGTAAATCAGTTGCATCAGGTTAGAAGCATAGTTATGTAGAACCATACACAGTATATCCAGATATATATGGTACATATCCCGATGCATGTGTGTAGTTCTCATTACATCAGCGTCGTCAGGGTACTGAAGAATGTCGTGTATTTAATCCTATTAAATGCTAAAAAAGAAATGCATTTTGCAAAAGTTAGTATTTGTTGTTTAAAAGTATGGGCATCGTCAAGAAAATTTCTGATCGGACATTTTCATTTTAGCCTCTGCTTGCTGCTGACGTGGCAGCACTGTGCACTGCCACGCAGTAAAATTAGTGACGTGCCTGTGCAAATAAGGGGGCTGATTTAGAATTAAAAAGCAGGAAATGATATGTAGTTATCCATTAAAAAGGATGATGAAATAAATAGAAATTAATGAAATTCAATCCATTTATTTGCTAAACCTAGCAATAAATCTTTTAGATTTTTTTTTTTAATTTTTACTTCAAAAACTTAAAAATAAATAAATATTTTGTAGCGATCTGGTAAGAATAAGCTGAAATTATAATTTAAAAATTAAAAATATTAATGAAATCATAGAAGGAAATTCAATCTATTTACAATAAACCCAAAATACTGTAGATTTCTTTTTTCTTCAATTTAAATGGTTTCATAAAATAATACTTATCGATAGTTTTTTTTTTTTTTTTTTTTTTTTTTTGAGATCACTGTCAAAAAATTCTGTTCATAATTTGTCTGTTTTTTTTTACCATCGTAACATATAAACTTACGAATACCACCGACTCATGTGGAAGACATGTTATTTTGGTTTCATTATCTTTTTAAAATATTAAAAAATCTCAACAAAATAAATTTGAAATGGCGCTACTTCATACTCTACTTCAGTTCTTATATATAACTTGCTTAGAATCTTGCACAAAAAATAGTTATTTCTGATATTTTTCTCAATAATATAAAATTTTGAGCATTTGCATACATATGGCCCTCATAATCAGTAATTGCAATTTTATACCCTCCTAATTCTGTTTGGCGTTTTTATGCTTCCTGAACCCTATAAAATGACGAAACTGCCATCGTCATTTGTCTTAAATGACAAAGACAATTAACTGGACGAATTCGTCACAGTTTAGGAAGCATAAAAACATCAAATTAAATTAGGGGGCACTTCTTTGCAATTACTGATTATTGAGTGCGTATATATGCAAATGCCACATAAAATTTTCTTTACTTTTTATTTTTATATAATGAAAAATGCGTGGAAAATGTGTTCATGGAAATAATATCCCACCTCCCTAAAAATTTACCACAAATACATTTACTTCGAATATAAACTGATTTGGTTTTTTTGGGATCGAAAATTACTGACCTTACGATATGAAAAATGCCGTACAGATTATTTTTGGACTATTTTATCTGACCGATAGTATTTCTGATGTGTAATTAAGAAGTTTTATGTATATCTACACACCTCTCTAACCAGTGGCGGATCCAGAAATTACGTTAAGTGGGGTAAACAAAAAAAATTTATAATAAAATAATAATAAAAATACTAACTATTTAAATATTATATCAATTTCAAAAAATTCGTAAGTATATAATTCCGAACTATAATATAAAATAATTCAAAATATCTACGAACGTTTAAGAACACTTCAAAATATAAATTCAAATTTTGTATTTAATCGTAATAAATACAAAAAATAAAATAAAAAATTATGAAAAAAAAAATTTATTTAACAGCAAAATTAAACTTTATGATGTTCGTAAGTGTTTGTATATATTGTGGAATTACTGATCCCGAGATATGAAAATATCGTTCAGACTATTTTTAGATTATTTTATCGGGCCGATAGTATTCTGATATGTTATTAAGAAGCAATACATATATTTCCGCAATATGTTTTTTTAAGGGTAATTTGGTAATTTAAGTTCATCTTCCACTGCCCTTACAAGAGCTCGAAGTCTCTGCTAATGGATTAAAAAAAAAGGAGGAATTTGGATATTGAGCAAGAGAGAGATGAACGGCTTCGGCGGCGGGGGAGGAACGTTCAGCTTAGCCGTCGTCGGCGGCGGCGTCAGCGGCAGCGGTGGCGGCGGTGCGGATGGCAAAGTTGAGACGATATCGAGGCTGGCGCAGTGGCGGGTGGAGAGCATGGGTCCCGCCACCTACCGCCGCTCTGAACCCTTTAAGCTCGGCATCTGGAACTGGTATACAATTATTATCTTAGTTTTTGTCGAATCTGATTTTGTTAATTTTATCCCTGATTATAGTTTTCCAGTTCGTTAATTTGATTTTATCGAATTTCTCTATTATTTGGGGATTACGAGGAGAATCCTTCTATTAAATTGATCTTTGGATTGTTGGGATACTGATAAACCTCAGCATGGGGAACCCTAACCTAGAAACTGGAGTTCGTGTTCTACGTGTATGTCTTTGGCCAATTGCATGCCACAATCTAGGAAATTTACAATTTTTTGCCTATTACATGGAACAAGAATCGAAAACCAGACGCCATTTTTCTTGAGGAGTGCTCGTACCAGTTGACCTAATTATCGTTGTTCGGGTGATAATTGTCGATGTCTGTGTGTAGCAATTGTTTGTGGTTTAAATTTTATCGGGCCATAATAGATGTTCGATTTTAAGAGTAGGCTCCTTTAGCATTATTTTTTAAAAAAAAAAAAAAAAAATTCTTTTACCAATTCTTGAAAGAAATTATTTATTTTTGTATTTTAAAGTTAAAAGTTTATGGCTAAGATTTGATCCTAGTTGGAAAAGATCTAAAACCCATCACTTAAGTTTGTCTTGCGTAAATTTTGTATGAAGGATTTCTAGGGACAAAAGTATTTTACTTGACAATTTACAGAATATTGTTTTCGTAAAATTCATAAACTTATCTGTGATTTACCGTCGATGTACTGTGTAGTTCATGGCTGGTTGGTGCTAATTAGAAATTCCCTTAACAATATTTGATGATTTTCCTATTTTTCTCGGGATATTTTATTCGACTTAATCCGTTACGAACTTAATGTGCTTATTCAATTCATACTTCGGGGGGTGGAACTTTTTTTTTTTTTTTTGAGATAACGAGGCGAAGCCTCTCCCTGGATCTCCGCTAATTCGCGGACCACGGTTTTCTACGCACACCTATAGGACCATTTTGGACCCAGGTGAATGCAGGAGAGTAAAATTCCGACCTGGCGTCCGCCCCCGGACCAGACATGGAGTACTGGGAGTTACCTTTACACCAGCTTCCCCGCAGCCGCTGTAAACTCGGGGCCACGGGCACATCCCCATTACATGAACCTGTAGGGTTCGAACCTGGGAGCTCGCTTCCTGAGGCGAGCGCCCCGTCCGACTGATCCACAGGCGGGGGACGGGGGTGGATTTTCTCTGAGGAATTATATTATTTCGCTTGACTTGCATGAAAACATCGGTCTCTACAATGATCCATGTTGCCGACCCCAGCTAGTGGGAAAAGGCTTTCTTTATTTGTTAGTTTCTTTCTTAGTGTAGTTCTTCTGATGAATTTTTCCGTCTTCTATTAACACTTTGAAATTGCACCAACATATAGGTTCATTTCGATAGAGAAAAATCGCTACATGCAAATCCGTCTGTTCCCGGATCAATGTCGATTGTCCAAGGAGCAACCACCAATTGCACGCTTCGTGTTGCGTGTCACCGGTTCTGGGCCAGGACGCCGCTCCTGCATCTCTCCTGGTATGTAAACATTTGTACCAACTTAGTATTTTTTTTTTTTTTTTTTGAGATTATCGTGAGAAAACTCTACCGTAATGGGCCCATTTTATGCAAATAGAACTATGGGTGGCATTGACCCATGCTCTACCAACCTAGAATTCCTAGCATTTCTGTCTGGGCAGGCCTGAAAATCCGTGTTATCCTCTATGGGTACAGAGGGGATAAATCCCCCACATCCTTGCGAGTGCCGCTTGCAGAATTCGATCTACTGGTTCATTCTGATAGCTGACATTTATCTATACAAAATAATATGAATTCTATCATTAACACCCAGGTGATTATTCGTATCGATATAAAATTATCTTTGTATTTCTTTGTTGCGGCGGTTTTCGTGCACTATTTTCTTGTAAACCCGGACATACTACTGATATTCAAATTAATTTCACATCTAACGAGCCGTAATACTACTCTTTTTGCTTACTCATGAAGAAATATCCGTGTTTTTATTTGACTCTCTACTTTCTGTAAGCACAGTTCACGAGCGGTTGCTTCGGAGTAGTGATGATTTTTACTGGCCGCTCGAAACCATCTTTTACGGGCGTTTCGTCATCGATGTGGAGTTCCTCGACCTGAAAGTATCTCCATTGAATGTACGTTCTTCTCTAGATATTAAATTATTCAGGAATAAATTACTTTTATTTTCTTTAATTATTGTTTCTTAAATTTATCCCCTTCCTCTCCGTCGAGCTTCCCTCGCCGGCGGTGCGGATTTCTGGCCATCCCTGCTGATCAAGTACCCATCCAAAGAGGGCGCTCGCCGGAGGCGTTTATTCACAGAAAAGTAATTAAAAATAATCACAGAAAAGTAATTAAAAATAAATACATATAAAGACATGTTTGTCCCTCCACAAAGTTAAAAAAATTGAAAATTAATTAAAAAATAATTTAGAATCTGCCACGTCAGCAAACTAACTGCCGGAAAAATTGACGACGAGTACAGTTTAAAGTTCATGATTATAGAAACACATTTTGTAAAGTTTAGGGGCTAAAAAAGATATTTTGTCTATGTATTATGACATTTGTTATCAAATAAAAGAAAGTGTTTGCAGGGTGGGGAGCCGCATTCTATCTGGCCGAACGAGGGTACGATGCAATCTCTCGCCAGCAAAAGCACGCTCGGTTGCCTCTCTCGTATGCTCGAAGAAGACATCTATACTGACGTAAGCATCAACACGTCCGACGGTACATTAAAAGCCCATAAAGCTATTCTTGCTGCGAGCTCGCCGGTCTTCAAAAGCATGTTCTTATACGATCTCAAGGAAAAAGAATCTTCGACGATCAACATAGACGATATGTCGGTCGATTCATGCTCGGCTTTCCTCGCTTATATTTATGGGAACATAAAATACGAACAATTCTGGAAGCATCGTCTCGCTCTGCTTGCTGCTGCTAATAAGTACGATATTACGGATCTCAAGGAATGCTGCGAAGAGAGTCTTTTAGAGGATATCAGTTCGGGTAATGTTCTCGAGAGACTCCATGAGGCGTGGTTATATCAACTTAACAAGCTTAAAAAGGGTTGTTTGACGTATCTTCTTGATTTCGGGAGGATCTACGACGTGAGGGAAGAGATTAGTAGCTTCTTTCGCCACGCAGATAGAGAGCTGATGATCGAGATGTTCCAGGAAGTTCTTACGGTATGGAAACCAGCATAATATGTCGATCTTAGTGTATGTTTTATATTATTTTTAGAGATTTATCGAAAAGATAAGTTATTATAGAGAGTTTTTCGGTTTGTTTTATTTCAATATGATGTAATAAAATTGAGTTTCCTACGATCGATATTTACTATAAATATGAAGCAAATGTTTCCAATATGTTTGGAAACCAACATAATATATCGATCGAAGTGCTTGTTTTTTAATTATTTTAGAGATTTATCGAAAAGAGATATAATTATAGAGAGTTTTTCGGTTTGTTTTATTTCAAATATGATGTAATAAAATTGAGTTTCCTATAATCTCTATTTCCTATGAATATGAAGCAAATGTTTCCAATATGTATTGTGATTTGAATATTTTCGGCATTTTTTTTAATTTGAATTGGAATGTTTAATTATTGAAATTTAAAAGTAAATTGTATATATTATATAATCTATATATGTATATATATATGTATATATATATATATATATATATATTAGCGTCGTATTCATGGTGCAGATGATAATCACAGTTCATTTTCATCAGATATAGTTCAGAAAATATGAATATTTCAGCCATTTATTATAAGAATATATCTTAAAAATATATATTATTTATCATAAATAATTGATAATTTAGATTGGATGTATAAGAGCAGCAAGCAAAAGATGAGATTATTCTTCTGAATTAAAAACAGAAATTTTGATCAGGAAATACATATTATGTTCTCATCTACCATGCTTAACCAGGTGTGATCAGACATATATTTTCATAATTTTGTGTATAAATATGCTATTTTTATGTTCAATAATTTTTGGATATAATTGTGACTAATTATTATTAATTAATAGTTAATTTAGCATTATTAATATATATATAAGTTTAAAAATTACTTAATTATCATAATTTTTTACTTTTTATATTTGAATATAGAGCAAACAACACATGACATACTTAAATTTAATGGCAAATGCCAAATCAGTCCGCCTTTTAAGGGGTCGGCCGAATCAGCCCCTGAAAAAGCGTTTTCAGAAACTGATTTGGTCGAAAATAAAAAAAAGAGGATGATTTGAAATTTGCCCTAAATTTAATAGAACATATATATTATATATATATATATATATATATATAAAAGAAAATGACACGTGGTGCAATAATGTTGATAGATTTGACGAAGCATCTGAAGTTACAAAGATAGTTTTTCAAACTAAGAACAGTTGCTTTCAGAAACTAACAAAAACAAAGCATCAATCTACACCTAGAAATTTCACAAAAAAAAGAAAAAAATAAGAAAAAATAATTTAACACTCGAAAGCATCAATAATGGTTATAACAAATCAAGAATGACGATAAGTTCGTTCCGTTTCTATCATCTCTCTTTCCTCTATGATCCTAATATCTAGTACTGAATCCAGTGAAAATAACAAGTAAAATCAATAATACAACAGAAAAATGTCTCCTGATCCATCCTCAGCTTCTCATGAATCGTTCGTCGATCATTCAGGAGTTTTCAGAAGATACGATATCTCCGCTTGTTAAATTTCATGTTTTTCCGTCGGTCGGGTGGATGTCGAATTACTGGCGTTGTGTGCCTCGATCGCGTTCTTCCAGTCCCACGCCCGTTGCTTGGCATCTTCGAACAAGAGGGCTTTCTTCGTCTAAAAAAAGAGTCAGAATCTCAAACTTGCAATTAGATCCGCATGCATCGAAACATTTCTTTTTAAAAACAAAAAAAAAAATTTAAAAAAAAAAACATACCGTGCAAATTTTGAAATTTGAGGAACTGATGACCTGGATAGTGATGTTGTTAGGGTTATCAGACCATAAAATGTTCCCCTTTGTCATAGTTTTGGTTGGATCAATGCATATAAGCTTCGGTCTATCGGTGAGGATCAGTTGAACTTTTTTGCTCGTCAACTTCTGAATCTTTTTTAACATTGATATCATAATAATCGACTCCCCCGTCTCGAGAAACTCTTGCCTAAACACGACCAAACGATCCCAAAAAAAAAAAAAAAAAAAAAAATCGATCATCGGTTTTCATCTAGCGGAAGGATGACAAACTCGAACGTACCATTTGGAGTCGAAAGAGTCGATAGAAGCGAGTCTTGATAAATGTGACTGAGTCTTGGAAGATGACGGGGCATTGTAATTTCCGTCGGCTTGTTGATGAGCTACGGCTCCTCCGATATGAGTTAGATTCCATGTGGACTCTTGAGTGTCATCATCCTCGTCGACCTGCGGAGAAGTCCGGTTCAGACCAAAACAAGAACAAAAAACATATATAATCGTCGGACGAGCAGGCAAGCATGCAAACACGCGCAGATGTAGAATACGTATCGAGTGATACTGGAGCTCCCGAGATTTTCTCACGATAATCCATAAAGTTCACTTTTTTAAAGATTATCGTGGGAAAATGCTGCCCGAAACCAGTCTTACGGCGACCGTCGTACAGGTAAAACCACGCAAAGAGACCTTTACTTGCCCAACCCCCTTGAACGGAGTACGCGTCTTCCGTAACGGGGGCTCCTCCCACCATCTTCTCAAGAACGCACCTGAGCGTTCATGCATGGGAGCATTGCAGCCACGCGAACGATAATCCATCAAGTTCACTCTTTTTAAAGATTCTCGTGGACCGAAACCAGTCTTACGACGACCGTCGTACAGGTAAAACCACGCCAAAAGACTTTACCTGCCCAACCCCCTTGGAACGGAGTACGCGTCTTCTGTAACGGGGGCTCCCCCCGCTACCTTCTCAAGAAAGCATACGAGTATTCATGCATGGGAGCATTGCAGCCACGCGAACTCACTGATTGTGGGAGCTCTAGCACTTTCGGATATGAAAATGCACAAATACACACGGACAACAATGAAGGCTCGAGATAAGATATACATTCGGCTCTCTAGCGAGCTTCGGTGCCGTTCCCTCTCGTAAGTTTCTCCAATTAATTCCCCTGAAAAATGGGTGCATCTTAAGAGCAGCATAGCCCTCAGGTCCCGCACCCAGTCTCCTGCCGGGATCTGCATCCTGCGATAAAAGTAAATAATTCTTAATATAGAGCTAATATTTCTTTTTTTTCATTTTTTTTTTGTTTTTTGAGTAAAAACATTGCTGTCATAACTCGTTATCCAGATCAACCTGAGAGGAGACTACCCTATGCCCAATATCTAGGCGAAGACATCCGTCGCACCTGCCAGCGAAATTTTATTCCACTGGTAGGACGGAGAGTCGAACGCATGATAGTTAGGCTTCATGAGGCCCAACCTACCGTTACGACACCCCGCCACCTCCTGATTTTGTCGATTCTACAAATACATGACATGACTTAAAGGTGTTTCCCTTTACCAATAGCTTGTCGATAAGATCTCTCGCTTCATTTGAAAAATAGTCGGGGAATTTGAGGTCCCGGGCTATAATTCTCTGAAAAATAAGCCACTCCGTCGCATCTTTAAACGGAGAAGATCCTGCAAGCATTTGATATATGGTGCATCCAAGGGCCCATAGGTCATTCCTAAAAGTATAAGAGAATTTATTAGGAATAAAGATTTTATATAAATTCGTAAGCTCGCATCGATTTCTTACCCGAAAGTAGCTGGACGAGAATTGAGAACTTCGGGGGGCACATACGCCGCGGTTCCCACAAAGGTACAAGCTTTCTCATCTTGATCACAAAGAGAGAGAGAGAGTTTGATCAACATTTGCCCTTCGGGGAAAAAATGAAAGGAGTTTTGTCCGATAGAAAACTCGCTTTTACAAATCAACTCATTAAATGAAAACGCTAAGCTAGCTTCCCGGAACAGATCGTTAGCTCGTCCGGAGCACTAAGATAGCTTGCTCGGAAAGTCCGAATATTATGATACAAGTGCTGGCAACATTATACTACGTCCAACTAGCGGTCTGGAACACTTTTGAGTTTCTGACCATGATTTTTTTTTTTTTTTTAAAAAGTTGAAAAAGACAGGGACTGATCACTTACTTGCGGAATTCGGGAGGACGGTTATTCGAGCATCCTTAGTTGGTTTCACACTTCCGAAATCAGCAATCTTTACATGACCATCAGCTGTGAGAAGCAAATTTTCTGGCTGGAACAAAAAAAAGTTAGCACGACGATGTTTCTTCGTCCCCCGACAAAAAAAAAAAAAAAAAAATCTTAATATTAACGAAGTCACACGCACCTTTATATCTCGATGAACCAATCCTGAACTATGAATATATTCCAAGGCATCGATAACCTCGGCCGCATAAAAACGAGCCTCGCTCTCGGACAGCCGGCCTTTCTGCATAGAAAAATATACCGAGGCCTTTTCGAAAATTTAAAAAAAATTAAAACTTATTATTCGAATTCTTACTCTGGTAATCTGATCGAACAGCTCCCCACCTTCACAAGACTCGAGCGCCATGTCTTCGAAGTAAATTAGAAAATAGTTTATATATCATATCAAATACTTTCATGGAGTATATGCATATAAAAAAAATAAAAATAAATAAAAAATATAGCTTACAAAGAGAATAAGTATCTTGGAATGTGAAGTGAAGCTGAATTATGCCGGGATGATCCAACTGATCGAGCACGATGCGTTCCAGCTTTACATATGAAGTCTTATTTTCCTTGGCGATAAACTTCTTGTCCATAATCTTTAATGCGTATACTTTCCCGGTGTCCTTCTTCTTCGCCCTAACTACCTGAAATAATACGGCATTGAACTATGAACTTCGCATACAATCTTAAAACACATATCCCGAGGGACTGATCATGATTGCTAGTGATTTAGATCCATGGAAGTCTAACTAAATACAGAAATATACATAAATCCTGATATACCAGCATAAATATTTTTAAAAAAAAACTGATAATTTCAATAAAAATGTTACCTTGAACAAGCAACTCCACATATAAATCCAATAGAAAAAGAAAAAAAAGTCAACATACTAGAACTAGTTATTAAACAAGTCACGAAAAACAACAGGCAGTGATCAAATTATCCAAGTTTGATAATAAATCCTGATATACATAAATCCTGATATACCAGCATAAATATTTTAAAAAAAACTGAAAATTTCAATAAAAATGTTACCTTGAACAAGCAACTCCACATACAAATCCAATAGAAAAAGAAAAAAAAAAGTCAACACACTAGAACTAGTTCAAGAAAACACTAAACAAGTAATGAAACGGTTAAGTCGAATGGTGCAAGCATTTTTTTTTTTGCTAAAAATATTGGTACAATCGAAGAGTGGCGTCCCGGATTCAATTTGTGGGAAAAATTTACAAATTTTCTCGGTGACGGTGGTCGGCTTAGATCGGATTTGTTCATCATATATGTAACAAAATAAACCACAAAAAAGATATAAATATATGTACTTTGGAGTATGAACCAGTTCCATAGATCTTGCCAAGCTCGAAGTCATCAATGGTGAACTGCTCCTGTGGCGCCCTGAAGACGATACTTGAATTCCCACTGGCATTCTTCTGCCTCAGTCTCAGCTTAGCTTCGAACTCTCTCTCCATCTCCTTCTCGTCGTCCCCCATCTCTCAACCCCCCCAATTCTCTCTCCAATTTATCGGAACATGCTATTGCGGCATCGAGTAGAGTGCCAAAGTTGGCGTCTTTCTTTCACAGTTCTCAGCAATCTCTGCACCGGCGGTCAACGGGGATTCCTCGGAACCGGTGCCGGCGATTAAAGGGAGAGAAAGAGAAAAAAGGAGAAGGCTTTGGGCTTGAATCGAGGATTGATTCTTAGCTTATGATTTGATGATTGTTGCTGGCTGCTGCTTTCTATGAATCAGCTTTTGCTTTTGATTTTGATTTTGACTCTCGGTTGGATTGGACAAGGAATGTTGGTATCTGTGATTTGGGAATCGGGCGAAATGAAGTTTCGATCTTTGAGTAGTCAAACAAATTGGGGAATTAAAATCGAGGGATTTACAGATTGCTATGAGTGGATTGGCGTCGGCCGGGGCATCTTCATCATCATCATCATCTCCATGGACGCTGTTAACAATGGATAGAGAGAGAGAGAGAGAGAGAGAGAGAGATAATAACGGGTCGGGTCAGATCTTGGTTGTTTCGTGTCCGAATCCGATAAGAGTGGCCTAAAATAAAAATAATTATATAAAAAAAGAACTATTACACCTACATCCTTCATAATGGTTAAGGAAAAAGTATTTGGCCCGATAAAATAATCCGAACGTTATTTTCTTATCTCTCGGCATATTTTAAGTTTTTTCGGTCTCCGATCATCATCTCCGGCGAGATCGTGACATACGAAGGGATGTGGAAGAGAAGGGGAGAGTCTGAGAGGAGGTGGGTAAAGTGTGGATCCGGGAGGAAGGAGACGCCGCTGTCGCGGCTCCGGCGGCGGAGCGGGTGGTGGCGGCGGCCATCAAGGGGAGCAAATTTGAGGGTTTTTAGTTTGCACGTGTGAAAAATACCGTACTTGGGCTATTTGCTTTGTGGGGTTTTAGAGTAGTAATAATTATATTAACAAAATGCTACATTATAAAATTAACAAAATGTTAATTATATTAACATATTATATTATATTTATTATATATTATTAAAACAAAAAATAGTATATATTATATATATATATAATTATTTAAAAAATAACATAAAATAATAGTGAATATATATATGTATCAATTTTTTAAATTAATTTTTATAAAAATAAATATAATATAATATAATTATTTTATTTTATATTAAATTTATATCTCTATTTATATTATTTTTTATAAATTACTATGTTTATTAAGTATTTATTTTTAATATTAAATTTTTATATTTTAAATTAAGTTACATGACATTATATAAATTCCTATCAATTAATTTAAATACCACATTACTTTTTTAAAATCAAAATAAATACCGTATTACATATTAAAAAACTATTAAAATTATCACGTCGTGCAACGACTTTGATCGGCCATATGGACAAAAAATATTCGGAATTCTTGATATTGCTAGCATAATATCGGTAAAAAATTGTATTTATAGTTTAAGATTTTAGAGAAAAATCTGCTTTAAAATTATCGTAATAGTATCCGCTAAAACTTCTAGGGAAAATTACGTTTCAGCCTCCCGTTTTCCATTTTGGACTTTTCAGCCCCCCGAAACGCGTTTTTCCGCCGACGTGGCGGCACGCGCGTGCCGCCACGTGGCGTTTCGGGGGGCTGAATCGCGCGATCCCAAACTTAGGGGGGGCTGAAACGCAATTTTCCTAAACTTCTATTTCGGCATGATCGATCTTATAAAATTATCGTAATATATAAGTTTACTAGCAATGACTTATATTTTTACCGATAGATGACCAATATAATATTTCAGCACGATAAATCTGAAAGTCGATATTATTATTTATTATAAGGATACAGATGATATCATCCTGACCGTTGGTTGAGTTTTATAGGGATAGGGTGATTGATGGATGAAAACCCTAGCAAGATGAGAGAGTGCCTAAGGTAGGACAGGTCCACCACATTAACAGCCATATTCAAAATTTAATTTTGGGATTATTGCATATTAATTCTATTTTTCAAAACTTCACAAATTAACACTGAAATATCACATATACGAACATTCACGATATATACGAACATTTATAAATACATACGAATATCTGCAAACACTCACGAATAGGGCTGAGCATTACCCGAACCTACCCGAAAAACCGAACCGAACCGACCCGAACAAAGCCAAAATTTCGAGTTCAGTTCGGGTCGGATTCGGTTCGGATCGATATTTTAATAGTTCGGGTTTATATAATTCGGTTCGGATTCGGTGGTCGAATTTCGGTTCGGTTCGGGTTGGACCCGAATTATTATTTTAGTTAGTTTTTGTTGATTTTTATGTGCTAATTTTTTCTTTTTAAATAAAATATTCATATTACAACTACTCAGGTCGACCCTAACCGACCCGAATCCGAATTATTATTGAATAAAATAATTTTTTTTATTATTTGGGTCAACCCGAACCAACCCGAACTGATCCGAATTTTAGTCGGTTCGGATTGACACAAAATTCGGATCGGTTCGGGTCTGAAAGTATTCGGTTCGGGTCGACCTTAAGAATTTCGATTCGGTTCGGTTCGATTCGGGTAACGTAGCTGAACACCCACGAGTAACGTAGCTGTTCGTGAATGTTCGAAGTTGATTGTGAATATTCAAAGGTATTCGTAATGTTTACGAAATAAATAAAAAAAAATATTTTGATTATTTTATATAGTAAAAAAGTATATCTCGACCAAAATATATAGTAGAAGAGCAAAAAAAGATCAAATCGAATTAAAATGGCACAAAAAACCAAATTGCCAAAAAAAAAAAAAATTTATAATTCTTTTTAATAAAATAGTTTATTCTCCTAAAGCAAAGTAGGGCTTAAAATAATATAATATTTGGCTTTGGCAAAAAGAAAGAGGACAGACAGAACAACAGACTTTGGATATCTCTAAGTACACATTGAAAGCACCTTAACAGTAGAAATATAGTGGGCAGTACACGCTCCATTACCTATCGAAATATAAGATAGAAATCGAATCCGACAGTCTGAAATTACATATATATATATATATATATATATAATATAAAGGAGGGGCTATTCTCAGGTCTCAGATCGGGCTGAAATAAAATGTGTGTTTTGGGCTAGCGATTTTTGTAGAAAGTTGCGAGCGACATTTTACTCCTTAAATACACGCATGATCTAAAGCCGTCGATCGTGAATAATTGACATTCGCAAAATCGAAATGAGAGAGACTATTATCAGGTCGACATAAAAATACCTCTCTCAATATATATATATATATATATATATATATATATAATATATATATATATATATATATATATATATATATATATATATATACTAATCTCCACTCGACAGGAGCACAGCTCGCTCCTGTCGACTCCGCAGCCGTCGGATCGCGACGATCCGACGGCTGAGATCACGCGCGTGTTTTGTAAGAGCTCGGATCGGTTTCAACCGTCGGATCACCTCGGCGATCCGACGTCTGACATCGCGCGCGTGTTTTTGAAGAGCTCGGGTCGGATTTCAGCCGTCGGATCGCCGCGATCCAACGGCTACGGACTCGACAGGAGCGGACCGAGCTCCTGTCGAGTGGAAATTAGGCTATTTCATATATATATATATATATATATATATATACATATATATATTATATATATATATATATGGGCAGTACGCACTTCATTTTCCTGTCGAGATATAGCATAGAAATTGAATCCGACAGTCAATACTAAATAAAATTATGTATATATATTAGGGCAAATTATGTTTTTATGCTTCCATCCAATCCTGTGAAATGACAAACCTGTCATTATCTTTCTTTTTTAAATCTTGAAAGATGAGAGCAATTTTATCATTTCACACCTTCAAAAGGGTATAAAAGCGTAATTTTGAATTAAGATAGAACATTATTGCAATTGCGAATTATCTGGGAGTGTAAAAATATAAATGCCCCAATAATCTGAAATTGGATCATAATATATCATCACAATCCGAAAATTTTGGGGCAATTATAGATGATAAGGATCGTAAGTACCAAAAGATTCTACGCGTCGATGAAAAACACTAAACCAAGGAAACAAAGTCTAAAGTCTGACCGAGAAAGAAGGCGCGTACGAAGAAAATCCATCTTCTTCCGATAAGGCCGCCGGTCTAAGCAGATCCGGTCTTCCTCTGCTGAAAGATAACGGCGTAAACTGGAACCCCCACGCCGATGCTGAAGGCGGTGAGCACGGAGAGGGTCATCTTCAACTTCTGATGCTTCATCCTGTCCAGATTGTACATGTGCTTTGCATGGACGTAGAATGGTTCGGAGTCGTGCCCGTGTCCACCTCCCATCCTCTTAACCGCCGTCGAGTGCAGCTCCCTGGGCCCTACAAAGATATTGAGATACCTCAATCACATAATTTTCATAAGTGCAAAAATAATAATAATAATAATATTGGAGATACCTCAATCACATAATTTTCATAAGTGCAAAAAAAAAAAATTTAATAATATTGGAGATACCTCAATCACATAATTTCCGTAAGTGCAAAAAAAAAATAATAATAATAATCCTTTTTCAAAAAAAAAAAAAAAAGATCATTTGAATCTCCAATGGATCACACACCCTTTTGCACCTTGGGCCGTACGACTCGAACTTGCGATGTGAGGCAGGCGTCCCACACTCTGCCACATGCAGGGCCATGTTAACTCTGCTCGTAAATACCTCGGATAGAATCTTATCTGATCCGACTCTACAACAGCAGATACGGCGTAACAAGAACTAGAAATGCAATATATTGTATTACCCATAACACGTGAATAAAACAAGGTCGATGTCTATATAATACATGGAAACTAGAGAAAAGACCGCGGGTTATTTTCCACGTCGGTTATCTGCCATGTGCTAAATATTTAATTTAACATTGGGTCATTTCATATATTCTTTAACTATTTTTAAGATATATCTCTTAGCCTATTCTAATAAAAATGAATAAAAGTGCAGAAAGCTTATTAGCAGATATTTCCAAAAATATAACGACCATTCATCTTCAAAGATAATATTGCACTATTATATTCCTTTTTTATTTAGTTATATTATTTGATTATTTCAAATTTTGAATTATATATTCTATAGATCCGTGCTTAGCACAGGTTTAGTTACTATGATAAGCTTATCGTTAAATTGTTGAAGTAAAACTAAGCATGGTACGAAAAAAAAAAAGCAACGATATAAATAATCTAGATTTTAAATTTTGAATAATATATTCTGTAGATCCGTGCTTAGCACGGGTTTAGTTACTATGATAAGCCTATCCTGAAACTGTTGAAGTAAAACTATGGTACAAAAAAAAAAGCAACGACATAAATAATCTAGAAGCGTGTCCAACATACAAAATAGGAGCCGAGCACGGTTAGTTTGACTAGATGGGAGGCATCTCGGAAAGCGTAGCCACCCATATTCGAATCCGTGTGAGATAAAATCTCTCACAGAATTTTCTCAAAACTCATATGTACCCCATGACAGGAGCTCCCATTTATGAAATGTCTGTAATCGGATCTTAGAACGTTGGTTGGGGCTGGACGTTGGAATTTCTTGCGAGTTTGAGGTTCCTACTAGGGCGTGCGCTTGTATTTTGGGTTCCACCACGATAATCTAAAAAAAAACCCAATACAACACATGATCCTTTTTTTTTTATTTTTAAGAACTACGGGTCATCAAGCAGTACACAGTGAAAAGTGCTTAAAATTTCACAAAATAACTCTATGAAACATGATAGTATTCAATTTTATACAAAGACCGCAAAAACGCATAAAGCTGCATGCATCTAGATTTTCCGTACCGAGCCGAGTTTCGGTAAACTCAGATTATCGATATTCCGACCGCACCGCTGATGCCCTACCGACCGTGTCGATGTACATTTTTTTTAAAAACCAATATCCCCTGTTAATGTAAAAATTCAAGTATATGATTTTTTCGGCACGTGCCTTGCCGGTTCATGTTGTGCCGATAGTTGCCTGAACAGGTACTTGCCGTCCGGCACCTAATACATCTATGTTTAACTTGACTCTATTCCAACTACTATTCTAGAGATGATATACAGACATTCAACACATCACTTACACAGCCACCGTGCTAAAAATTAACAACAGAATAGAAATTCTGGATAGCATCAATCATCATCAAATCATATGATCATCAACAAAGACGAAGAATCACAAACATGAATCATATGATCATCAACAAAGACGAAGAATCACAAACATTAATCATAACACGAGACAGATTATGATTCCACCCCGAAACACAATCACAATCGGTAGACAAATTACAAGTAACAAAATTACCCTAGAGACAGGCAATCGATAGAACGAATCCAATCTCGGAGTATAAATCGAAGATTACTTGATTTGGAGAGGACGGCTGCATCGGATGAAGCGAGAACCTTCTTGAGGCCCGATCGAATCCCGGTGCTCAGCGCCATCGCTGCGATCTCTCCTCGATTTCTCTCCCGCTCTTCTCGATTTGAGATTTTTCCTGTTCTGATTGATTGATCGAGTCTATGATCGAATGAATCATATTTTGGGCCTTCTTATTGGGCCCCAATCCCAGATCCATCATCTGATATAGCTGCTGATCCACATATTGGGCTTCGAACTTTCATTTTAACTGATGCAATTTAAACCAACCAGCGTTGGCTCAGTCGATTGGATACTAGAAAGCAATTATAGTTTGTCCTTATAAATTACAGCCATCGGGTCAATAACAATACCACAAACCTGCGGCCTCCCCACTGGCTGAGTTAGGGGTGTACAATCAGTTCCCCGACCAGACCAGACCGAAGATCTAACCAGATAGGAAAGCTGGACCATAGACCGAAGTAGAATAAGACCAGCCGATCTAGGCAGGACCGAAGAGAAAAGAGATTGAACTAGACCCGACAGGTTTGGGCGGTCAAATGTCCTCTCGATCATGATTCGTAGACTCACGAATCCCAATCTTGTGCCTGTGCACCACACCGCCAAGCTTTTGCGCCTTTGATCATCTGCAAGTCATCACGCTCGTCCTATCGCCACTATGCTGCCGCTCTGATCTCCGCGTTACGCCTTGCCGCCATCACTGCACGCATGTGTCGCGTGAATCAATCTCGATCGAAGATGCGGCAATGAGGCGGAAGAACAGTGACGAGGCGACAACGGAGGCGAGATCGCACGATGAGGTTGATCGCAGTCGACGGCAACGAGACAAGATCGATTCATGGTCGAGTAGTGGCATGTAGTAGCGAAAACTTTGCAAGCGCGGGCGAGAGATTGTACCGGCAACTTTGTATTAAGAAAATTTAAAAATATATCTAAATAAATATTTTAAAACTACGAATATTATTAGTTATAAAAATATTAAAGTTTCAAAATATTTATTTATACTTTTAAAAAAAAAAAAATTGAACAAAAAAGTGTTATGTTTATATAAAGTTTATTAGTATTAAAATCTTATAAATATATATAAAAATCTTATAAATATATTTATCTATATTCTGAGTAATTTTATAAATTTTAAAAAGAGATGAACTTATTTAATACATTTTTACAGATTAATTTTTTTTTTTCGACAAAATAAAAAAAAACATTTCTCTCTCTTCTTCCTCAAACAGAGACCAAAACAAGACGGTATTTAAGCAGTCTCGAAAGCTGCTGTCTATCTCTCTGCATCAATCTCGAGCTACGGACTGCGTCGAGATCCCTGCGCCGCGATGCCCTCCGCCGTCCGATCCGCCGGCACCGGCTCCACTGTTCCCCTCCTTATCCTCATCCTCCTCCTCTTCGCTGGCTCCGCCACCGCTTCCGAGTCGGACCACAAGGTGAATATCTCCCTATCTTCAGATCTCGTTCCCTAATTTCTAGCATTGCACTAGATCTTCTGCGATCTTTAGATCTTACGAGATCTCGCGATCGTGGAGATGATAGTGTTGAAATCTTCGATCTGTAAGATCCTGTTTTCGGCGTGATATGATCGTAAATAATTGCTGCTATGATCTCTTAGGTTGACTCTAATTTGCTGTATGCTGACAAGCAATACTCAAATAATGTATAACGAACTGTATATCTGTTAAGCATGGATGTATTCTGCCAGTATTCGGTGGTTGATGGGGTCGCACGAGGGTTTTCCGTCATGCGGAACCCACCGGTCGGGGCAGCGTTACAAGAAGGGTTCCCCATCACTCATCTTTAAAAAAATCAAATTATCTTTCTGTCAATTTACAACTTAGCTTTAACCTCTTGCTTGAGAGATGGATGTATTAGTTTTTAAGCAAAATTTCTAAACTGCAGAACTATATGTATGAAGATGAAATTGGATGCCGATTCTGTTTGAAAGTCAATGTACTGAACATTAATGGGTGTAAATCAGTACGAATGACATGATCAGCAACATGTTCTACCTCTTCTCATTTCCGACTGGTATGGCTACATGAAAATGAGAGAGAGAGAGAGAGAGAGAGAGAGATGAGTAGTGAAATTTTGACAAAGGCGAAGGTTTGAGTGCGGAAGAAACAAGTTAGATGTTGCATGCTTCTTGAGCAAAATTAGTTAATTGAGTGTAGCTAGTTAGGCCAGTGAAAAATTGGTTGATGATAAGACGAAATCTTGATTTTTAAAGTATATGGAGACCTAATGTTTGGGCTTGGGAGCATTCATGAGGAGCAAGCATATGTTTCTAAATGTGATTCAGATGCTTGCGAAGCAGCTCAAGCTCAAGGTAGGTGGTTAACTAGCTTAATTAGAGTCTTTTGTTTGTCTTTTCGAAAATCATTCCTATATATTAGAAATGTGTGAGTTCCTGATTTCATATACGTCGTACTTTTTTTTTCATACATGAATAGATATATTGAGGGATTACGTCATTCTTGATATTGAAAAGCTTCTTATGAATTAGATATTGTTGTTGCTTGAACCATAGCACATTAGTTCTAGTATTATGATTACTTTTGCTCGTGTTCCATATTTTGACAGTATCAAGCCGAGGAGCGAGTCGTTCTATGGGTAAACAAGGTTGGCCCGTATAACAATCCCCAAGAAACATACAATTATTACAGCCTCCCCTTCTGTCATCCAGGCGAGAATCCTTCACATAAATGGGGTGGACTTGGGGAAGTACTTGGAGGAAATGAACTAATTGACAGCCAGATTGACATAAAGTTTCAAAGTACATCTCTTCCTTTTTATGCTTTACCCTGCTCTTTTTCACCTTGTTAACAAATGGAGTGAGTTGGTGCAAACTGGTGAATATTTAAGTTGCTTACTGGCCTCAATTGTTTCACTTTATCAGAACGTGTTGACAAGGAAGCCATCTGTTCACTTGAACTTGATGATGCAAAAGTAAAACAGTTCAAGGATGCAATTGAGAATTCATATTGGTTGGAGTTCTTCATAGGTATGGTTTTTTATGGTAGTCATCGTCTGCATGGCACATTGTATGTGCTTGCTTTAATTTCTTGCAAATGAAAGTTTTTATTTTTATTTGTATCCTTCAATTTTGACACTTACTCTTGTCTACTACTTTGCTGCCTGTGCTGCTGCACAAACATAGACGATTTGCCTCTGTGGGGTATGTACTTGCTGTGTTTTTCTTTTCTTTATTTATTTGGTCATAGATTCCTTTAGAAATCTTACGTCAAGTTTCTTTTTTTAGGTTTTGTCGGAGAGACTGATAAAAATAATGAAAACAAGCATTATCTATTTACTCACAAGAACATCATGATTCACTACAATGGTAATCAGGTATGGAGTTCAATCGTTGACAAACTTGGTAGGTTATTTTCTTAGTATATAATCTTGTTCTTTTTGTTTTTTGTTTCAGATTATCCATGTCAATCTTACACAAGAGTCTCCAAAGCTACTAGAAGCTGGCAAAAATCTTGAGATGACATACTCAGTGAAGTGGATACCAACTGAAACTACATTTGCACGCCGTTTTGAAGTTTACTTGGATTATCCTTTCTTTGAGCACCAGGTGATTTATCGCCCTATCATGTCTCAGTCTTATTCTCATCTTTGCATATGTTGGTCCCTGAAGGGGCTTGTTTTTGTTATCTATTATAAGCATTCAACTGAATTTCTTGTTGGTACAACAATCATCTCATTTAACTTGTTTCGTTATGCAGATACACTGGTTCTCCATTTTTAATTCTTTCATGATGGTCATCTTCCTCACCGGCCTTGTATCAATGATATTGATGCGGACCCTTAGAAATGATTATGCAAAATATGCTCGTGAGGATGATGATCTGGAGAATTTGGTAAGAAGCTCCACTGTAGATTTGTTGTTAATGTATTTGACACTTAACGGATATGGTTTACTAAGTCTTTTGCTTTCCGAAGATGTTGAAATGAATTAGACCATTGTTTTAGTTTATTCCACCTATTCTCATATATTAGCTTTTCTGTTTGTTTATCAGGAAAGAGATGTTAGTGAAGAATCTGGATGGAAGCTCGTTCATGGTGATGTTTTCCGGCCGCCACGTAATTTAGTTCTTCTTTCAGCTATTGTTGGTACGGGCGCTCAGTTGGCAACACTTGTTCTCCTGGTCATCATATTGGCAATTGTTGGAACGCTCTATGTTGGGTATGCGTGATGCTTTTTAGTTATGTCACACTTTCTAGTATCTATCCTAGCAATTAATAGGCATAGCCGTAATGTTATTTAAGAAGAATTAATATTTTAGCTTTTCGATGAAGTAGTATTAGTAGTAAATGATCATCTCTTGCATCACATCACTTTATTTAAGAAAAAAAGTATTCAGTTACCACTTGCTCTTTATATTACCGACTCAAGTATTTTCATTGCTTATCACATCATTTCTAGTTTTTACCTTTTTTCTGCAGTTGGCACTAATGAGTCAAATATTGGTACCATTATATAATAATCTATGCATTTTGGTATTTTCTAGTGTATGTTGCATAAATTACGTTACTCACTCACGTACCGTAGTTCTCGATGAATGTTATCTAACGCTCATCTATCACGTTGTTTTTGTGGATATTGCTCTCTTTTGTTACTTTTACCTGGTTTGAGTCGTTTGATGATGATAAGAAATGTAGAAAGAAGAATACTGTCTAATAATTAGTATTAAGCAAGCTGAAATTCTTTTGAGGCAGGCGATGAAGGAGACTGCATTATGATACTGGATCATAGCTTCATGATTTCGTTCAAGTGGACAGTTTTAACCTGCAGTCATGTGGTTCATAGTTTTGCTAAGATGACAAGAAGTTAGATACCAATTCTCTGTATAGACATTCTTTGTTTATACAGGAGAGGAAGCAGGCAGATACCGGAAGTGTTTGTGTGGCAAGAGATCTTCCTTTGTTACATAAATACTATCCAGTTACTTTATGTTATACCACCATTTTTTAGGTGAAAGACGCCTGTTAACATTGCGACAAGCTGCCTTGCTTGGATGTTTTCTTAGTTCGGTAATTGCAAGTTGCAATTTGGGTTCGAGGTGCGGAAACCACCTCAGCAAAGTAGGTATGTTGGCATACATTAGGTAAGAAATTTCCGCCCTCCTTCCCAGGAGCATATGCCTTTAATCTGGTTTATTGGCGTTAGCTGGACCAGATGAGGTTGTCACCATGTTATTAAACTAGAGTCACTAGGTAGGTTTATTGACAGAACTGGAGTCCTAGGATTGAGTGAAGTCTTAAATTTCCTACCAAACTACTGTGCATGATCACGTCGTTAGTCACTAGAGGACATTGTCTACAATAAGAATGAATGATTAGTGCTGAGTACAAAATGTGAATAGGGGTGGTTTTTGTAGTTAATATAGTGTAGGATCTTGCTAGAGCATTTCTCAACGTCAAGGGCGAGATGTGAGTTGGAATGGGTGAGTGGTGCAGTTCTATTTGGCTAGGGTTTCACAGAATAAACTATTCCTAGTTCTGCAAGGACTCAAATCTGTCGTAATCTTCAGTTTTTTACAATGCCACATAGTTATTGAAAGGCGGAAGTGGAGTTTAGCTTTTACTATGTACCAGTTGGTTCTTTTAGGATCACCAGTTGCCTTTGTTTACAATGCTTGCAGTTTTTATCCAATCATTTGATTAAACACTAGTTTAAGTTTTTTGGTCATCCACTGAACGGTTAATCTTAGGGGATTGTTTCAGGTCAACTCAGCTCAATTAATCTAGTTGATTCAATTATTATTGAAAAAGTATTGAAGACAGTTCAGCTTACATAGTCTAAAAACACACTAATTCTCCAATTAAATCACATAAGGCAGACTAAAGTTGCTTAAAAGTTGGTAGTCCTGATAAACCACCGGGGAATCTAACAAGTTAGAATTGGTGAAAAAGAAACACGCCGGGAGAGAAGACATTTCATAAAGATTTTTTCAGGTTATTTTCAGATTTAAGTAGACAGCAACACAACAATCACTAAAAGTTAGAACAAGAATTAGTTTATTTTGCATGTTGTTTTCAAGTTGGTCCAATGATCTCAACCTACTAGCACCTACATTCTTCTCATAAAAGCAATTAAAAGTATGCTATACTTGATTTTTAGGCACATTATTCGGAAAATGGGATTGGTTACATATATAAGAATTAGGATCTTTAGATTATGCGTTACACAACAGTTAGTGTAAATTTCACATAAGTCACTTGAGTTCGGAGGTGTTGATCAAAATATGTATACAAATTTTGTGTTGCCTCAGTCAATGGAAATGTAGCTGGTTAATATCTTCTAGAAAGAAGTTTCACAAATCATATACCTGTAATCATTTTCCATGTATATGGTGTCATTCCCAGTACATCCATATAACTGGGAGAATCTTTCGCGTAAATGGGATGCCATAATATGTTTAAATGTTTACTATTGACGTGAATGACAATAAGCTCACGGTCCAATAATATATAAGATTTCATACAAGATTTTATTTCAAGATTCCTTGCAATACTGGTCGGTATAATCCCTTTTTGTATTGCTTGATAAGATATCCACATTCATAATCTCTGTAGTGTAGAACAATTTTTTCACAATATCAAGCCTTTTCCTTCTGCCCAGACGTGGAGCAATTGTCACAACCTTCATTGTATGTTACGCTCTTACTTCGTTCATTTCGGGTTATGTTAGCGGTGGACTTTACGCGAGAAGTGGTGGTAAGTATCAACGAGAACCAAAAACAAAGTCGTATTTTAACTGAAAATTTTGTTTGTTGCTAATTTTGATGGTTCTGCAGGTAAAAACTGGATAAAGTCGATGATTCTTACGGCATCGTTGTTTCCATTTCTGTGCTTTGGAATCGGCTTCATCCTGAATACCGTTGCTATCTTTTACGGATCACTGGCGGCTATTCCTTTCGGCACGATGGTGGTCGTGTTCGTAATATGGGCTTTTATCTCATTCCCTCTGGCTCTTCTAGGCACAGTTGTGGGCAGAAACTGGAGCGGGTCCCCCAACAACCCTTGCCGCGTCAAGACCATCCCTCGTCCTATTCCCGAGAAAAAATGGTACCTGACGCCTTCTATAATCTCTCTCATGGGAGGTTTACTTCCTTTCGGCAGCATCTTCATCGAAATGTACTTCGTTTTCACATCCTTTTGGAATTATAAGGTAATCACAGCCTTCTCTTTGAACCGTTCTTACTGTAACAGTGCTTTGTCCGTAACTAGCACTCTGAAGAATCTCTAATCGCATATGCGAGTATTTGGTAGGGTCCACCATTTCAAATATCTGGTGGAGATGAGTCCTGCTCGTTATTCTGAAATGGAAAAAACTACTCACCCCCAACAAACTACACACAACCAATCTCCACCTCACACGCATCTCGTGATCCGCACAATTCCCTTGTGATCCGCAAAAATATCAAAATTACAGATATACCTATTGTGATGTGTGATTTTGATTGTGCCACGTCAGCATGTGTGATTTCTTGTGTGGTTTCTTGAGAGTGCATAGCCACAGTTCCCTCGTGATCTGCAAAAAATATAAAAATTACAGATATACCCATCGTGATGTGTGATCTTGATTGTGCCACGTCAGCATGTGTGATTTCTTGTGTGGTTTCTTGGGGGTGCATAGCTAAGCCCTTCTAAAATATAAACTCGAATGCCAAAGCGATGTGGAAGTAGTCCAAAATACTAGCTTAAAAATCACGAGTTCCGCTATGATTTGAAACTTGTGGCGTGGATGATATAAAGTTCGAGTTCTTTTTAGATGTATCATTCGTATTTTAGAGATAAACTTATATTTACTTATTACTGAACATCTGTTCTCGATAGGTGTACTACGTCTATGGTTTCATGCTGCTGGTGTTCCTGATACTTTTGATAGTCACGGTCTGTGTCACGATCGTCGGGACATATTTCTTGCTGAACGCGGAGAACTATCACTGGCAATGGACGTCCTTCTTCTCCGCTGCTTCTACGGCAGCCTACGTGTACCTCTACTCCGTATACTATTACTACGTTAAGACGAAAATGTCCGGATTCTTCCAAACCAGCTTCTACTTCGGTTACACGTTGATGTTTTGCCTCGGCCTCGGAATACTCTGCGGTAAGTCTCCTACTGCTAATATTTTTCTTGGTATATTGCACAATCTGGCCTGTAATAATCACTTTTTGGCACGAGTAGCCCCCCGTCCAAATAATGCCCTTTGGTCAACCAGACCCCTTTATGAACGAAAATGACTCATATGCCCATAGTATCCAACGTATTATCCGT
Source organism: Xerophyta viscosa (assembly GCA_002076135.1). Taxonomy (NCBI): domain Eukaryota; kingdom Viridiplantae; phylum Streptophyta; class Magnoliopsida; order Pandanales; family Velloziaceae; genus Xerophyta; species Xerophyta viscosa. The sequence continues at coordinate 1,774,359 of MJHO01000090.1, read as the reverse complement.
ATCCGTTTGCTGTGTAATACACTCCACCATCTAGCACAGTCAGCTGAATATATATATATATATATATATATATATATATATATATATATATATATATATATATATATATTCAAGGGCAAAAGGGTCTTCATGCATGAAGTGGACCCGTCGTGCTAAAAGTGATATTAGGGAACCGACAGCACAAAAAACTTGGCAGGGATCCTGGCGGAGTGGTAAAAGCTCTTGCCTAGCGACAAAAAGGTCGTGCAGTCGCGGCGTCAAGATCACATTCTGCAAAAGTATGTATGGTGGTGTACATCAGGCAAATAATTGTCCGCCCCCTTCCGGGAACCTACACCTACACGCGTAGTTCTTGGATCAGAATTGTCATTCTTCGTGAGCTCCTAACCATTCCGATATAATTAGAACCACATGTGTGCATGGTACATATCCCGATGCGCAGCATGTGGCGTTGATTGCATCAGAAGGAAGTCTTGATGGCCTTGATAAGTAGCAGGGCTCTTGTTGGATTATACCTCTCCGCTTTTAACTCGACTGCTTTCATAATTTAGGTGCGATCGGATATCTGGGCTCGAACTTGTTCGTAAGAAGGATCTACAGAAATATCAAATGCGACTAGCACGATCAAGGCGCTACGGGGAGGGGGTCGAAGCTTCGCTAATGCACATTGTAACGGGCAAATGCGATACCGCTCGTGATATCCAGCGTGTACAAGTTGTAAACGGGTTGCTTTTATCTGCCACTCATTCGTGGACTGCGCAGGTTTATTTTCTTCGCGGGCGGTAGGGAGAGAGGGAGGGAGAGCTATAGCTATATAGTACATGATTTTTACTTGGTGCAGGGGATAGTGTAGCAGTATTATCTCTTAGAACATACATTTTGCTAAGCTCTTGTTCTCTGTATTATTCAAAGACTCCCTCTATATAGTTCCAGACCTGTAACATTTTTTTTTTCTTTTTTTTTTTTTTTTTTTTTTTTTTAAAGAACTAATATTGTTTGCAGCTTATATCTAAATTTATTTTATAAAATATATTTTAATTAGGTTCTACTATTAAGATATTAGGTATGTTATCCGGATATTTTTTAGTCAACAAAATTGTACTATTTTTATAGCAGTGCTTATTTAATTTTGGATACAGAAACACTATTGAGTCTGAAAAATTTAGTCGGGATGGTGTTTTTTTGTACAGATGTAATTCACTGATCCCGAGGGTTGGGCAAATAGCATTGATCTTTCGGATAAGGGTTCACTCTACCCAGGTGTGATACAGAAAAACCATTTATCAGGGCCCTTGATGGCTCTGATACAATCGGGGCCGTCCGCGGGCTCCTCGGGATGTATTTATACACATCCCGAGGGGCCTCGGACGGTCCCGATTTTATCAGGGCCGTCAGGGGTCCCTGATGAATAGCAGCCCTCGGAGTGATAATGTTACTGTCAGACTGTTTAAATAAATAAATAAATTACTTTGTGGTACAATATTTGTAATGGACTTTCTTTTTTGTTTTTTGGTAAAAAAGGTCTCTAAATGGATGTTACGAGGTTTTGAAATTTTTAGTAGTTATAAAAGCTCTGGAGCTTTGAAATTATTATTTCGATATATTTTTAACAAAAAAACTTTAAATATTTTTATAAAATATATTAATAATTATTATTAGTTTATTTTTTATTTTTATTGCTAAAAATATATAATTGATGGGCATGTCGTTTTGACTAGCTAGTTTTATTGACCTGGCATCTCCTAATAGTCTCGCTATGAACATATCTAATTGAGCATTGTTATTTATTACAGTCAAATTTATATACGGGACATTAAAATACGGTACATATTTTTATATAATATATGTAATTTTAATTATATTAGTGCCATCAAAATTTCTTATATAATGTCATTTCTGTATCTAAAAGTAAATTGGGAAAATTACTGTTCAGCCCCCCTCCCGTTTTCCAATTCTTACTGTTCAGCCCCCCGAAACGCCACGTGGCGGCACGCGCGCGCCGCCACGTCGACGGGGAAACCGATTTCGGGGGGCTGATTTGAAACACCCTAAAATTAGGGGGCTGAACAGTAATTTTTCTTATCATTTATTAGACTTATTAAAAAATTTATATATTAAAAATTATACAGTGTATCGATATGTGTGTAATATATATCCAAATATGAGGCTAAACTTACGTTACATCAATTGCTTTCCCTCCCAAAATATCTCAAACCGGAGGTTCACGTTCGTCTCTCTCACCATTTTCAGTCTTCGGAGTTTTCGATCTCTGCTTGCAGATACATACTCTTCGTTCCTCTCTTCTTCTCCGGCGATGGCGGCTGCAACTGCACTTCCAATATTCTTGCCGGCAACGGCTCACCAACGTGGCTCCCTTCTTCCACCATTACGGTTCATTAAGGCCTCCTCAAGCTTTGTAAGCTCAGATCTCGAACCCACTTTTGATTATATGTATGAATTTCAACTTGTCTTTTGTGTTTACTGGTTTTTCTGGTTTAGGTTAATCTTTATGATCAATTGTTTGATTTCGTGGCTTTTTTATTACTGATTCTGGAATCTGAATTAACTTATTCTGTGTTTTATTTCTGCAGATAGAAATTGTGAGTATGTAAATGAACTGATATTTAAGATATTTGGGCGTTTATGCTAATTTTTTCTTTCTCAGTGATGTATTATGCGTCAGAAAGCAAAAATTGATGAACTCTTTCTACAGAAAAGCAATGACTATACATGTTCGACAAAATGCCTAGACAAACATCGCAAAAATAGTTATTCCTGAGTCCTGACTTAGACTAGTTAAATTGTTGTTTGTGTTCAAAGAAGTAAGAACTTAGAAGGAGAATGACTTAAATGTACTCCATGTTTGGTGCATGAGCAACATTAGGCCGGGGTTTTTTTTTTTCCTGACCAGATCTAGATCCAATGCGAACTGGAGGATCTGGCTAGAAAACGATGTCCAGTGAAATAATCTGATGTATAAATGTTGAGGAGATTTCGCCTCGTTACTTCAAAAGAAAAAAAAAAAGAAGAAGAAAGAGAATGACTTGAATGAGAGATTAGTCAGGTGCAAGGGTAACACCTGGCCGGACTTTTACTTCATGATCAGGTCCAAGTCCAATATGGACCGGAAGATCTGGTTAGAAACTTGTCCAATGAAATGATTTGGTATAT